>JAANYP010007419.1:0-15934 GCA_020465985.1 Centrapalus pauciflorus | reverse complement strand
GTATTAAACTTAACCTAATGTTTGTACTTGTAATCTGAAATTCCGCAACTTAAATTACTCTATCTTAGTTATGATTGATATCGTGTAGCATGATGTGGGACCTAGACTCTGAGGACTGCCCCGTAAGGAGTGGTCTTCACAGGATGGTATCAGAGCCCATAGTTTTTGTGAATCAAGTATTACGTGAGTAATACTTGATCTCAAACTGAAGCAATACATATGTATCAATCATTTAGGTGGTTTGAACTGAGATAGGATGTACAGACTGTTAGGATGGGAAAAAGGGTACATAGATCTAAGTCTATAAACTGATAGTTAAATGATTTTAATTTTCAGAAAAGATGTCAGGATCAGGTGATATTCCCAACAACATGACCCCACAGCAAATGTTTGAAATGATGCAACAACTATTAGCCCAACATACTGAACAACAAAACAAGAATATGCAAGAACAGCTTCAGGCTAGAGACGAGGCCGAAGCAAAAAGACGAGCTGACAAAAAGAATAAACGAAAAGATAAACAAATCCAGAATGATGAATCTGATTCTGATAACTCTACCCCGAACGTCCAAATCGAGCAGCCGAAAGGCTGTAAGTTCAAGTATTTTAAAGCCAGCGGTGCCCTTAACTTCGAGGGTACAGTCAATCCAATTCAGGCGATGGATTGGATCAGTCACACTGAAGAAATCTTCAGAATCTCTGATTGCTTGGAGACAAAGAAAGTGAGTTATGCATCTGCTCTGTTCGTGGGTGCTGCCCGTGCCTGGTGGAAGACCCAGAGAAGTATTTATGGCGAGGAGGTCATCCAGACTCTAGAATGGGACCAGGTTCTTGAAATGTTCAACGCGAAGTATTGTCCTGCTGATCAACAAGACAAGATGGAGGTTCAACTAATGCAATTAACTCAAGGAACCAAGACTGTAGACGACTACGAGCACAAATTCTCACGGTTCTGTGGATATTCTTCCTATCAGGTAGCTACTGAAGAAAGAAAGATGAACCGATTTCGTGGAGGGCTTAACCCGAGATATCGACACCCCATGAGCGCGATAAAGTATAATTCTTATCTCGAAATGGTTGAAGCGGCAAGGCAGATTGAGAGGGGATATTTAGAGTACAGCGATCAACTTTACGCTCCATCAACAAACCCGACTTGTCCATCTCCCCCAAAGAAGCAAAGATTCGGCAGATTCTTCAAGCCAAACAAGTCTCAGACTCAGCAACCCCAGCAGTCTCAACAGTACAGTTCGCCACAGAAAGCTCAAGCTTATTCGCTTACAAATGAACCACGATTCTGCAAGAGATGCAGAAAATCGCATATGGGATTGTGTAATCCAGACGACGTCACGTGTTATGTGTATAGCAGAATCGGCCATAGCAGAGAAGAGTGCCCTCAGCGAGGCCTTGGTTGTGCTAAATGCGGAAAGCGTGGACACTTCATGTATCAGTGCCACAGTGGACAACGAGGTCAATCACAGTCATCAGCTGGAGGTTCTACAATGAAAAGCTCAGCTGCAACTCCAACTGTTAGGACCCGCGCCTTCCAAATAACGGCGGAGGAAGCGAAAGAAACCCCGGATGTGGTTACCGGTACGTTTTTACTAAATTCAATACCTGCAAGTGTGTTATTCGATTCTGGTGCAAGTCGTTCATACATCTCGACTACTTTTGCGCAAAGATTATCTAAGTTTCTTTCAAAGCTTCCTGTTATACTCGATATAGACACAACCAATAACAATTATGTTATGGCTGATTCCGTATACCGTAATTGCACTCTACTCGTTAATAACATCGTGTTCAACCTCGATCTTATCCCAATACCGTTAAAAGAGTTTGACGTCATCATCGGCATGGACTGGTTAACGAACAACGAGGCTACAATCATCTGCAACCGCCGAATCATCCGAATCAAGACTTCAGACGGCCGAGTGTTAGAGATCAAAGGCGACAAGCGTAAACGTGCTCATTGTTTTATATCGGTTGAGAAAGCGCGTAAGTATCTATCTAAGGGTCACGAATCTTATCTTTGTTATGTCTCTTCTGAATCCACCTCGGAAGCCAACAAGAAATCTGTATCTGATATTCCGATCGTCTGTGAGTTCTCAGACGTATTCCCTGATGACATTTCTGGAGTGCCACCGGAACGACAAGTTGAATTCGGGATTGACTTAGTTCCTGGTGCGGCTCCCATCGCTAAAGCCCCCTACAGACTTGCTCCTGCAGAAATGCAGGAAATGTCAAAGCAATTGCAAGATCTGTTAGAGAAGGGTTTTATCCGACCGAGTTCATCTCCGTGGGGTGCACCTGTCTTATTCGTTAAAAAGAAAGACGGAACTCTCCGAATGTGCATCGACTATCGTGAGTTGAACAAAGTCACAATCAAAAATAAGTATCCTCTGCCCAGCATTGATGATCTGTTTGATCAGCTACAAGGAGGCAGCTACTTCTCAAAAATCGATCTTCGTTCTGGGTATCATCAGCTGAAAGTTAAAGATGAGGATATTCCAAAGACAGCCTTCCGAACAAGATATGGTCATTACGAATTTCTCGTAATGCCTTTCGGTTTAACGAATGCACCAGCGGCATTCATGGATCTCATGAATCGCGTGTGCAGACCAATGCTGGATAAGTCAGTCATCGTGTTCATAGACGATATCCTGATTTACTCGAAAACGGAGGCCGATCATATTGTTCATCTGCGTCAGTTGCTAGAGTTATTGAGAAATGAAAGACTCTATGCAAAATTCTCATAGAGCGAGTTTTGGCTCAGACAGGTAAAAATCTTACATTGTCTCGAGTTATTTCTTAAAGCGTTAATTGATACAAACAAAATTTGAAATTCTACTCTGAATTCTTTATAGATCCAATTCCTTGGCCATGTTGTGTCTGGTGAAGGCATCTCAGTCGATCCATCCAAAGTCGAGGCCGTTCAAAAATGGCAAACGCCTCGCAATGCCTCCGAAATCAGAAGTTTCCTTGGATTGGCTGGTTACTACCGGCGATTCATTAAGGACTTCTCGAAGATTGCTGTGCCACTTACGATGCTAACACGAAAGAATACACCTTTCGTATGGGCTGATAAACAGCAAGAGGTATTCGAAACTCTGAAACAGAAGCTTATTCAAGCGCCAATCCTAGCCTTACCAGAGGGCAATGATGTCTTCATCGTTTATAGCGATGCATCTGGTACAGGTTTAGGTTGTGATCTCATGCAAAGTGGAAAAGTCATTGCCTACGCTTCAAGGCAATTGAAGGATTACGAGAAAAGTGCACCAACTCATGATCTTGAGTTGGCTGCCGTTACCTTTGCATTAAAAATTTGGCGGCATTATCTTTATGGGACTCGGTGTCAGCTTTTCACCGACCATAAAAGCCTTAAACATCTCTTTACTCAAAAGGATCTGAATATGAAACAGCGTCGGTCGTTGGAGCTTATCAAGGACTATGATTGCGAGATCCTATATCATCCCGACAAAGCCAATGTGGTCGCGGATGCATTGAGTAGAAAAGTCTATCCGGAGAAGTGTTGCTATGCCCTAACTCCGACTGTATTTTCTTCTGATCTCGTCGAAGACATTCAATTTGCTCAAGCTGACGCATTGAAAGAAGAGAATCTCTGTTCTGAAAATCTCAAAGGGCAACTTCAATTTCTATCTATGAATCATTTGGGACTTCAATGTCTCAAGGGAAACCGAATCTGGATTCCTAAATATGGTTCTATTCGCAACACTCTTCTATCTGAAGCCCATCAGTCCAAGTTATCCATTCATCCTGGCAGCTCAAAGATGTATTTCGATCTGAGAGCTGATTATTGGTGGCCAGGAATGAAGAAAGACATCGGTCAGTTCGTTGAAAGCTGCATAGTATGTCATATGGTTAAGGCAGAACACCAGAAGCCCTTCGGGGATATGCAACCACTACCAGCTCCTGAGTGGAAATGGGAGCATATAACCATGGACTTTGTCACAAAATTGCCAAAGACCAAGAGACAACACGACTCTATCTGGGTAGTCATTGATCGATTAACGAAGTCAGCACATTTCATACCGATGAAAGATACATACTCACTTGATAGATTGGCACAGATGTATATCACCGAGGTTATTTGACATCACGGTGTGCCAAAATCTATCGTCTCTGATCGTGATAGTCGTTTCACTTCGAGATTTTGGAAAGCACTGCAAGACGGGATGGGTACTTGAATCTCTATGAGTACAGCTTATCACCCTAGTGCAGATGGCCAAAGTGAACGCACTATCTTGACTCTTGAAGATATGCTCCGTGCCTGCGTTCTTGATCTGGGTGGTAACTGGGATGACCATTTACCCTTGGTCGAATTCTCGTACAACAACAGTTATCATTCCACGATTAAGATAGCTCCTTTTGAAGCTTTATATGGACGAAAGTGCAGAACTCCCACCTGTTGGCGCGAAACAGGTGAATCGCCTTTAGACGGTCCTGCCCTTCTACAGTTGACTCATGAGAAGATTCAACTTGTCAGAAGGAACATCCTTGAAGCTCAAAGCAGGCAGAAGTCATATTACGATAATCGTCACAGATCGATCAGTTTTGCAGTTAACGATTGGGTGATGCTGAAAGTATCTCCAATGAAGAATGTGGTTCGATTCATAAAGAGGAACAAGCTAGCTCCGAGATTCATCGGCCCGTTCAAGATTGTTGAAAAGATAGGAAATCAATGTTATCGTCTTGAACTGCCAACTGATTTAGCTGGAATACATCCTGTATTCCATGTTAGTCATCTACGAAAGAGTCTAGCTGATGAAAGAGAGGTACAGATACCACACGTTAATGTGCAAATTGATGAAAAGCTTCGAGTGGTTGAAGAGCCAGAATGTATTCTGGACTCTAAGACCAAAAAGCTTCGAAATAAAGAGATACAGATGGTACTCGTTCAGTGGAAACACCACAAGGGTTCGCATCAGTCTTGGGAATCAAAAGATGTCATGAAAGCTACCTATCCAAGTCTGTTCGAACATAACTAACTTCGAGGACGAAGTTTGTGCGTGGTGGAGCCCATTCTGTAACAACCTAGCTTTTGACTTAACTCTAATTTCTGTTTTGATTCAATAATGTAATTTTGTTACATTATATGTATTGTAATTTTAATGAAGTAATGAAAATATTTAATTAAAATAAATTAAGTTAGTGATGATAAAATGAAGATAAATCTATATTTAAATGAAAATCAGATGTCGAGGCACCAAATGTGTAAATATTCGAAAGTTTAGAAATAAAAGACCAAAAGTCTTTATTTCTTCATTTTCATCATCCTACAACACTCAAAACTCTCTCACTCTCACTCTAAAACTTGCTGGAAATCAAAGATTTGGAAGAAGAATTCGTGAAATTAGTTAAAGATTAACAAGAATCAGAAGAATTTAAGGTAATAAATCAAATCTCCAAGCTTTATTTTGTATTTTAGAAGTTTAAAATGTTATAAAAATCGGATTATAATATGTAAAAATTATGTTGCATGTTTGAAATGTTGGTTAGAAATCATGTAATGAAACCCATAAATGATTTAGAAACAGAAATCATAGCTTAAATCATCCAAAATAATCAAAAATCTGAGTTTTTATAAACTTTTATGTTCTTGAGAAAAATTCAACATTTTGGACAAATCTGGATGATTTAAAGTGTTTAATGTAAGGGAAACAGTGTAGAAACACCCCAAAATTTATAATATAACGTTGGATTTAATTGCATGTTAATATAAATTTAGTTTGGTGAATTTTTTGTAAAACCCGTATGGGTTGACCTGCAAACCTGCAAGTCGACTCGGCGAGTCGCCTATGTGACTCAGCGAGTCGCCTAGAACACCAAGAATTTTTGAATAAATTTTATAAGTGTTGGATCCGAATTTCGATTTAGATCCGAGTTCGGATATAATCCGAATTCGGTTTGACCCGAGTTCGGATATGATTCAAATCCGTTTTGACCCGAGTTCGGATGGATAATCTCGGATCCATAGACTTTTCGGATGCATACGAATTCGGCCAAAGATCCGAATTTCGGACCTCCACTCGCCGAGTCGTCTTAACAGACTTGTCGAGTCGGTCCCAGATGGTGCGAATTCGGATGTTATTATTATTAAGATCCGAAATTAAGGTGTGAAGACCTCCCCTTCCGGGTCAGTCCTCAGAGTCTAGGTCCCACAAACAGCAATACGATATCAACCATACTAAGATAGGGTAATTAAATTGCGGAATAATAAAATTACATGTACATACAAGATTAGGATTAAGTTTACATATTTCAAAATAAAGTTATAAAAGGGTAACATCTAATCTAATCATAATATCATACATTACATCAAATCTACCCAGAACCACCACAATTGTTATCTTCCAATCAGTACCAGAAAGATTTGTTGAGTAGTGGTCTAGAAAATCTTCAAAACTTGGATCTTGAATGACCTAAGTACTAGGTCCTGCAGGTGATTTTCCTTTGGCTTTTCCTGTAAAATATTAATGCAACATCTGTAAGCAACGCTTAGTGAGTTTATAGATTTTCAATATCAACATGTGTGTCAAGCGGAGTCATTAGTCTTAGCGTGATATGTCTTGGCTGCCGCTACAACCCTCATGATTGAGATATAGAATCATAGAATCGGATGATGTTCAAGCCACACTCACGCTTAAATCGTGGGGATCAGCCACATACTGGGCTAGCTACCAGTAAGTCAATATGGCGGAACATCGGAGGTCATTACCAAGTTCATAAGAACTGGTGAAATAGCCGGGTCTAGAAAAATAGACCATAAGGGCTAGTCAAGCTGAATCAATCTATCAAATGTCTGATCAATGATGTAAGCATATGTCTTAGAAGTCATGATAGCAATGAGTCATAAAGCAAAGTCTGAAGCAATATTAAATGCAATAAGAAAAGATAATCAAATAGCTATCATGATCCACTGGGCAACACCCATCCATGGTGTGCACAGGTCTCATTCCAGCTGATAAAGTGAATATCAATAAATCTATCAGCAACAATATATCTCAACCGGATTGATGCATGTTCAATCTGAATATCTATAACTCACTGGTCTCGGTCTTGGTCAAAAAGATATAAGAATCTGCCACCTGAGTTATCTCAGGATTTTATCTTTGTCAATCTGTAATCTGTCAATCAATTCTCTGACCCGCTTTTAAGTCTTTAAGTCTTTAAATCTTTGTTCAGATATTAACTGAACCTGTCCAGAGTCATATTATATAAATCTCATGTCAATATCATCATCATTATCATGGAATTTCATCATCTCTTGGTCATTAGATCTTTAATTCTATCTGATTCTGATAACCGATCACTCATTAATCTTTCATTTGCTTATTTTCTTTATTCATTCAAAATATTAAAACATTTCATGTGATTTCGGACCCATTAACTTCGGACCATCCGGATTGGCCATCCGAATTCGGACCAATCCGGATCTGACATACGGATTCGGATCATCAATTTAGGTTTTCCCCGGATTCGGACCATTAAGGACCCGAAATATTACATCCGAATTAGGATCAATATGGCACCGAATTCGGATCTTTCAAGATCCGAAACACTATATCCGAATTGGGACCATGGCCAGATCCGAAATTAAGATCCGAATTTGAGCATCATCCGAATTCGGTTCTACCGAATTCGGATCCTTAATTTTATATTTTTCCCAGAATTGTTCTTGTTGTTCATCATAATGTTCATACGGATTTTTCATAAAAATTCTCAAAACTTGATTTTATTAACATGCAATTACATGTATAGTTGTATTAACATTATTTGAGTACTTTTATATAATTATATTGATCAAAAACATCATAAATATAACAAGATCATCCAAAATCTCATCATTTTGTCAAAAACATATTTTTATCCAAATTTCCGATTTCTTTAATATTTTGAATGATCTAAACTAAAATCTTTGTTTCTTTATCATTTATTAACTTCAATTCATCATAATCTTTCATAATTTTATACATGCAACCACATTTTTCACAATTAACATTCTTGGTTTCGGTTTCTACTAAAACCGAACCAAATATATATAAAGATTGAAAATACAAGTGAATTTACCTAAAAATCTTGTGGATTGTTCTTGATGAATCTCTCTTGTAACTCCTTCTTGATTAAATTCTTCAATTAATTGCAAGCTTAATGATTTCTTTGTTTGATTTTGTTGAAGAACCGTATGGAGTAGAGAGAGATTAGTGAGAGAGAGTCTAGATTCTTAAAATGGTGTTTATGACCATTAAATTAGGTTTATATACTTCATTTCATCTATTTGTGTATTTAACCCACTAAATGTTTGTATTTTACATCTCTTGATTTTTATCATCCTAATTATATTATATCATAAATATAATATAAAATTATATTTACTTAATATATTTTTATTCTTAATCAATATTTGCAAATACACATAATATAACAAAATAAATTATATTATTATCTCAAAATAAACATTACATAACTGATCAAAAGTTAGGTTGTTACAGAATGGGCTCCACCACGCACAAACTTCGTCCCCGAAGTTAGTTATGTTCGAACAGACTGGGATAAGTTGCTTTCATTACATCTCTCGATTCCCAAGACTGATGCGAACCTTTGTGGTGTTTCCACTGGACGAGCACCATCTGTATATCTTTATTTCGTAGCTTCTTAGTCTTCGAATCCAGAATACACTCCGGCTCTTCAATCACTCTAAGCTTCTCATCTATCTGCAAGTTAACGTGTGGTATTTGAATTTCTCTTTCGTCAGCTAAACTCTTTCTTAAGTGACTAACATGGAATACAGGATGTATTCCAGCTAAGTCTACTGGTAGATCAAGACGATAAGACTGATTCCCAATCTTTTCAACGATCTTGAACGGACCAATAAATCTCGGAGCTAGCTTGTTTCTTTTAATGAACCGTACCACATTCTTCATTGGGGATACTTTCAGCATCACCCAATCGTTAACTGCAAAACTGATTGATCTGTGCCGGTTGTCATAATATGACTTCTGCCTGCTTTGAGCTTCAAGAATATTCCTTCTAACTAGTTGAATCTTTTCATGAGTCAACTGTAGAAGGGCAGGTCCTGCTATTGGCAATTCACCTGTTTCGCGCCAACAGGTAGGAGTTCTGCATTTTCTTCCGTATAAAGCTTCAAAAGGAGCCATCTTGATTGTAGAATGATAACTGTTATTGTATGAGAATTCGACCAGAGGCAAGTGGTCATCCCAGTTACCACCTAAATCAAGAATGCAAGCACGAAGCATATCTTCGAGAGTTAGAATAGTACGCTCACTCTGGCCATCTGCATTTGGATGATAAGCTGTACTCATAGAAATCCGAGTACCCATCCCTTCTTGTAGTGCTTGCCAGAATCTGGATGTGAAGCGACTATCACGATCAGATACAATAGACTTTGGCACACCGTGACGAGAAATAATTTCTGTGATGTACAACTGTGCCAATCTATCTAGGGAATAAGTTTCTTTCATTGGAATGAAATGTGCTGATTTCGTTAAACGATCAACGACTACCCAGATAGAGTCGTGTTGTCTTTTGGTCTTTGGCAGCTTCGTAATGAAGTCCATTGTTATATGCTCCCACTTCCATTCAGGAACTGGCAGTGGTTGCATATCCCCGAAGGGTTTCTGGTGTTCTGCCTTAACCATCTGACATACTTTGCAGCTTTCAACACATTTTCCGATGTCTTTCTTCATTCCTGGCCACCAGTAATCAGCTTTCAGATCAAAATACATCTTTGAGCTGCCAGGATGAACAGATAATTTGGACTTGTGAGCTTCAGACAGAAGAGTGCTACGAATAGAACCATATTTAGGAACCCAGATTCGGTTTCCTTTGAGACAATGAAGTCCCAAATGATTCAGAGTTAGAAATTGTAACTGCCCTTTAAGATTTTTAGTATCAATATTCTCTTCTTTCAGTGCCTCGGCTTGAGCAACTTTGATGTTTTCAATAAGATCAGAAGAGAATATAACTGGAGTTAGGGCATAACAGCACTTTTCTGGATATACTTTTCTACTCAACGCATCCGCGACAACATTTGCTTTGCCGGGATGATATAAGATCTCGCAGTCATAATCCTTGATAAGCTCCAAGGATCGACGTTGTTTCATGTTCAGATCTTTTTGAGTGAAAAGGTATTTGAGACTCTTATGATCGGTGTAGAGCTGACACCGAGTCCCATATAGATAGTGACGCCAGATCTTCAGTGCAAAGGTAACAGCAGCCAACTCAAGATCATGAGTTGGTGCACTTTTCTCATAGTCTTTTAATTGCCTTGAAGCATAGGCAATTACTTTTCCCCTTTGCATCATAACACATCCTAAGCCAGTACCAGAGGCATCGCTATAGACAACGAAATCATCATTACCTTCTGGCAAGGCTAGGATCGGCGCTTGAATCAACTTTTGCTTCAGAATATCGAATGCCTCTTGCTGTTTATCGGTCCAAACGAAAGGAGTATTCTTTCGTGTTAGCATTGTAAGCGGCACAGCAATCTTTGAGAAGTCCTTTATGAATCGCCGATAATAACCGGCCAATCCAAGGAAACTTCGGATTTCTGAGGCATTACGAGGCGTTTGCCATTTCTGAACGGCCTCGACTTTCGAAGGATCAACGGAAATTCCTTCGCCAGAAACAACGTGGACAAGGAACTGGATCTATAAAAATCAAAGTAGGAATTCAAGTTCTGATGTAAATCAAAGAATACTTAGGAAATAGCTCAAGACATATATAATAGAAATTATACCTGTCTGAGCCAAAATTCGCACTTAGAGAATTTTGCATAGAGTCTTTCTTTTCTTAATAACTCTAGCAATTGCCGCAGATGGATAGAATGATCAGCCTCCGTTTTGGAGTAAATCAGAATATCGTCTATGAACACGATAACTGATTTATCCAACATTGGTCTGCACACACGATTCATGAGATCCATGAATGCCGCTGGTGCATTTGTTAAGCCGAACGGCATCACGAGAAATTCGTAATGACCGTATCTTGTACGGAAGGCTGTCTTCGGAATATCCTCATTTCTTACTTTCAGTTGATGATACCCAGAACGGAGATCTATTTTTGAGAAATAACTAGCTCCTTGCAGTTGATCAAACAGATCATCAATCCTGGGCAGAGGATATTTATTCTTTATGGTGACTTTGTTCAACTCGCGGTAGTCGATGCACATACGGAAGGTTCCGTCTTTCTTTTTGACAAATAAGACTGGTGCACCCCACGGAGACGAACTTGGTCGAATAAAACCTTTTTCCAACAGCTCTTGCAGCTGTTTTGAGATTTCCTGCATTTCCGCAGGTGCAAGTCTGTAAGGAGCTTTTGTGATAGGAGCCGCACCAGGAACCAAGTCAATACTGAACTCGACTTGACGCTCCGGTGGCACTCCCGAAATGTCATCGGGAAATACGTCTGGGAACTCACAGACGATAGGAATATCAGATAAAGACTTCTTTTCAGAGTTGGATTCAGATAAAACGTAGCACAGATAGGATTCGTGACCCTTGGATAGATACTTATAAGCTTTATCAACAGAAATGAAGCAGTGATCACCTTTTCGCTTCTCTCCCTTGATCTCAAGTACTCGGCCGTCTCAAGACTTGATTCTGATGACTTGCCGGTTGTAGATAATTGTAGCCTCGTTGTTCATTAACCAGTCCATGCCGATGATGACATCAAACTCTTTTTTTGGAATCGGGATGAGATCGAGGTTGAATACGATGTTATTTACGAGCAGAGTGCAGTTTCGGTAGACAGATTCAGCCATAACGAAATTGTTACTGGCTGTCTCAATATCAAGTATTATGGGAAGCTTTGATGGAGCTTTATGTAGCCTTTGTGCAAAAAATGTGGATATAAAAGAACGACTGGCGCCGGAATCGAATAATACTCTAGCAGGAATGGAGTTAAGTAAGAACATACCGGTAACCACATCAGGTGTTTCTTTCGCTTCTTCTGCTGTTATCTGAAAGGCTCGAGTTCTTGCAGTCGGCGTTGCAGCAGAACTTTTCCCTGTAGAACCTCCTGCTGATGATTGTGATGGATAATGTGGCCCGCTACGACACTGGTACATGAAGTGTCCCCTTTTTCCGCATTTCGCACATCCTCGTCCCTGCTGTGGACATTCATCGCTGCTATGACCAATCGTGTTGCACGCAAAACAAGTTACGTCATCTGGATTGCACAACCCCATATGAGACTTTCTACACCGTTTGCAAAATCGCGGCTCGTTCGTTAGGGAATATGCTTGTACTTTCGACTGAGAACTATACTGACGGGATTGCTGGGGCTGAGATTTACCTGGCTTGAAAAATCTACCGAATCTCTGTTTCTTCGGAGGAGACGGATTCATTGGGTTAGTCGCTGGAGCGTATAGCTGATCACCATACTCTAAGTACCCTCGCTCAATCTATCTCGCTGCTTCTACCATTTCCAGATAGCTCTTATATTTGATCGCACTCATGGGATGTCGATATCTGGGATTGAGTCCTACTCGGAACCTATTCATTTTCCTTTCCTCTGTTGCCACTTGGTAAGAAGAGTAGCCACATAATCTCGAAAATTCGTGTTCGTATTCATCTACAGTCTTCGTTCCCTGAGTCAGTTGCATTAATTGGACTTCCATCTTATCTCGCTAGTCGACCGGGCAGTATTTCGCGTTGAACATGTCTAGAAACTGGTTCCATTCCAATGTCTGAATGACTTCCTCCCCGTATATGCTTCGCTGTGTCTTCCACCATGCGCGAGCAGCTCCAACAAACAACGCAGACGCGTAGCTCACTTTCTTAGAATCTAAACAGTCAGAGATTCTGAAAATTTCTTCCGTATGACTGATCCAATCCATCGCCTGAATCGGATCTACAGTACCCTCGAAGTTCAGGGCACCGCTCGCTTTAAAATCTTTGAATTTGCAGCCTTTAGGCTGAGCAATTAGGGCATCGGGAATAGAGTTATCAGAATCAGAGTCATTAATCTGAACTTGCTTCTCTTTTCTCTTATTTTTCTTATCTTCACGTCTTTTAGCTTCGGCCTCATCTCTGGCACGAAACTGTTCTTGCATCATTTTGTTTTGTTGTTCTGAGTGTTGGGCTAAAAATTGTTGCATCATTTCAAACATTTGTTGTGGATTCATGTTGCTGGGAATATCACCTGATCCTGATCCTGACATCTTCTACTGAAAATTACAAGCATTTAACTATCAGTTTATAGACTTTGATCTATGTACCCTTTTTCCCATCCTATTAGTCTGTACATCCTATCTCAGTTCAAACCACCTAAATGATTGATATATGTGTATTGCTTCAGTTTGAGATCAAGTATACTTACGTAATACTTGATTCACTCAAACTAGTTCTCTGATACCATCCTGTGAAGACCTTCCCTTACGGGGCAGTCCTCAGAGTCTAGGTCCCACAAATTGCAATACGATATCAACCATACTAAGATAGGGTAATTAAATTGCGGAATAATAAAATTACATGTACATACCAGATTAGGATTAAGTTTACATATTTCAAAATAAAGTTATAAAAGGGTAACATCTAATCTAATCATAATATCATACATTACATCAAATCTACCCAGAACCACCACAATTGTTGTCTTCCAATCAGTACCAGAAAGATTTGTTGAGTAGTGGTCTAGAAAATCTTCAAAACTTGGATCTTGAATGACCTAAGTACTAGGTCCTGCAGGTGATTTTCCTTTGGCTTTTCCTGTAAAATATTAATGCAACATCTGTAAGCAACGCTTATAGATTTTCAATATCAACATGCGTGTCAAGCGGAGTCATTAGTCTTAGCGTGATATGTCTTGGCTGCCGCTACAGCCCTCATGATTGAGATATAGTATCATAAGATCGGATGATGTTCAAGCCACACTCACGCTTAAATCGTGGGGATCAGCCACATACTGGGCTAGCTACCAGTAAGTCAATATGGTGGAACATCGGAGGTCATTACCAAGTTCATAAGAACTGGTGAAATAGCCGGGTCTAGAACAATAGACCATAAGGGCTAGTCAAGCTGAATCAATCTATCAAATATCTGATCAATGATGTAAGCATATGTCTTAGAAGTCATGATAGCAATGAATCATAAAGCAAAGTCTGAAGCAATATTAAATGCAATATGAAAAGATAATCAAATAGCTATCATGATCCACTGGGCAACCCCCATCCATGGTGTGCACAGGTCTCATTCCAGCTGATAAAGTGAATATCAATAAATCTATCAGCAACAATATATCTCAACCGGATCTATGCATGTTCAATCTGAATATCTATAACTCACAGGTCTGGGTCTTGGTCAAACAGATATATGAATCTGCCACCTGAGTTATCTCAGGATTTTATCTTGTCTATTCTGTTCTTTGTCAAATCAAGTCTCTGACCCGCTTTTCAAGTCTTTAAGTCTTTAAATCTTTGTTCAGAATATACTGAACCTGTTCAAATTCATTCATGATAATATCATGTTAATTTCATCATCTTTATCATCATTATCATGGAATTTCATCATCTTTTGGTCATTAAAATCTGTAATTCTATCTGATTCTGATATCTGATAACTCGTCAATCTTTCGTTAAATTCTTATAAGTTCTCATTCTCTATATATAATAAATATAAATCATTTATTTAATTAAACCTATCAAAATCAAGTTTTCGGATCCGGATCCCCCAAGTTCGGACCATCCGGATTCGGATTATCCGGGTCCGTACCAATCCGATCCGAAATAGCCAACCAGATCCGGACCAATGGTTACCCGAACTCGGACCTATGATCATCCGAATCTGACATCATCCGAATTAGGATACTAGGACCGAATTGGGATCATCCGAATTTGAGTATAAGTCCGAATTAGGATCACATCCGAAAGAGGGAATCCGAAATCATGATGGGATCCGAATTGATCATCCGAAATAGTCCAATCATCCTAAACATAACTTTATCCGAATTAGGATCATATTCAAAATGATAAATCCGAAGTAGAGCATATCGTCCGAAGTATAGGGATCCGAAATAGGCTATATCCGAATTCGGTTATACCCGAATTCGGATCCTATACTTAGCATTTTTCCCAGAAATTGTTCTTGGTGTTCTTCACTATGTTCATACGGATTTTTCATAAAAATTCTCAAAACTTAATTAAATCAACATGCAACTTAATATATTGATGTATTAACATTATTTGAGTAATTTTATATAATTATATTGATCAAAAACATCATAAATATAACAAGATCATCCAAAATCTCATCATTTTGTCAAAAACATATTTTTATCCAAATTTCCGATTTCTTTAATATTTTGAATGATCTAAACTAAAATCTTTGTTTCTTTATCATTTATTAACTTCAATTCATCATAATCTTTCATAATTTTATACATGCAACCACATTTTTCACAATTAACATTCTTGGTTTCGGTTTCTACTAAAACCGAACCAAATATATATAAAGATTGAAAATACAAGTGAATTTACCTAAAAATCTTGTGGATTGTTCTTGATGAATCTCTCTTGTAACTCCTTCTTGATTAAATTCTTCAATTAATTGCAAGCTTAATGATTTCTTTGTTTGATTTTGTTGAAGAACCGTATGGAGTAGAGAGAGATTAGTGAGAGAGAGTCTAGATTCTTAAAATGGTGTTTATGACCATTAAATTAGGTTTATATACTTCATTTCATCTATTTGTGTATTTAACCCACTAAATGTTTGTATTTTACATCTCTTGATTTTTATCATCCTAATTATATTATATCATAAATATAATATAAAATTATATTTACTTAATATATTTTTATTCTTAATCAATATTTGCAAATACACATAATATAACAAAATAAATTATATTATTATCTCAAAATAAACATTACATAACTGATCAAAAGTTAGGTTGTTACATA
>JAANYP010007416.1:5000-362714 GCA_020465985.1 Centrapalus pauciflorus | reverse complement strand
CAAGGGATATTCCGAAATGTAGAATGTTTAACAGGGGGTAAAATACCAACAATCGGATAAATAGGTATGTCACGACAAACAATCAAAGGAATAAAAATTCCTAAGTGTGAAAGTTTAAGTACTGAAAGTAAGTATCAGACATCGCTATCTGATTGAACCTTTCATAGACTATACTCATCAAAAAATATGTTGTTTAAGTAATTAGCTTAGCTTGTAAATTTTTTAGTATAGCTTAAGTCTAGATTAAATTTTTGGTCAACATTTTACCTTAGTTTATTTTATTTTATTTTATTTTAGTTTAGTTTAATTTTTACTTAGGTAAAAGGTCAAAAGTTACTGAGGGTGCATTCAAAGTTGAATAAAATAATCAATGCGTGAATTATCTTGAGCTTAGGGTAAAAGAATTGGCATAGTTTATCTGGTTACACAATACCGTAGAAAAAAGTTGAAATTATTTCAAAATTTTCGAAATTTTTCTAAGTGTTGGTGGTTTCGAATCTAAGACAGACTCGAATAAGGAGTAATTCGAATCTGTCAGTAGATTCGAATCTACACTTAGACTCGAAGGTTGGTAGTATATATAGGTCAACAGTGAAGTCATTTAATACTTACTGTTCTCGAATCTATACCCTCGAATCTATATTGGCGATTTCGAATCTGTTCTCGAGTCTATCGTAATCCTTCTAAACGACAATTTGTCGAGTTTGAAGACTGTGTGTTCGATTCTACTCTTGCATCTCGGTATAATCAACTTGATTGTACAAGATTTATGTAGTTTTATACACAAGTTTAGGCTAAAACATCAAATTTTGAAGTTTTATGGGTCAAAATAGGGTTTTTGCTAAATAACTAAGTTTGGGCCTATAAAATATCAAATTAAAAGCATAAATCAAGGATTAGAACCTAGTTGAACTAATGTATGTGATTTACCAAGTTCAAAATGGTTAAAATCTTGGGTTTTGTTGAAACAATAGCCGACGGGGCTTCGAGTCTATTCTTGGATTCGAATCTGTTCATGGGTTTCTCGAATCTGTCATTAGATTCGAGATGACCATGATATTCGAATCTGTCCATTAGACTCGAATAGGGACTTTTCGAATCTGTCCATTACACTCGAATATGGACACTTCGAATCTGTTACCTTCGAATCTGTACTTTATTTACTTTGTTTAATTTAAATTTTATTAAACTTGTGGAAATTTAATTGTGTTAGATTTTGTATTTAATCAAGTACAAAATAAAACAAATTTGAATTCAAACAAGTTTATTGATTTTTAATGAGTCTAACAGTTTTGTTTATTGTGCAGATATGGCGGCTCGAGCTTTTGTCCCAAAGCATAATATGGTCCTTAATCCTGATAATAATATCCCTGAGGCGCAGGGTTTTCGCCAAGTTTTGGATTTCCTAGCTGAATCTAGGATTAGCTATGCGTTGTATCATAACATTCCAATAGTCATTTCGTATGTACGGCAGTTTTATGACCATTTACAGGTTGATTGTACGGTCACCCCGACAGTTCTAAGAACCAGAATTGCTGGACAGCCGCTAGTCTTCTCTGCAGATATGTTGCGACAGGTTCTGCAGTTGGGAACACAGGAACAGGAGGACGGGCCTATTGACTTCCCGTTAAGTATTAGGCAGACCGCGTTTCTGAGGATGGGCTACAGTTTGGATGTTACGAAGTCATCGTATATGAAGAGTGGACTGATAGGACAGTGGAGATTCTTGGTGCACGTTTTCATGGATTGTTTTGCGCCGAAGAAGGCTGGATTTGACTACATAGTGTCAAATATCCAATCGGAGGTTATTGCACTGGTGTATAATCGGAAGTTCAGCTTCTCGCAAATGTTTTTCTCGGAGTTCGTCCATCAGCTTACAGCTCCAGAAAGGGAAAGATTTCTGCTGTATCCAAGATTTGTTATGATGTTGATAAGGCACTTCTTGCCAAATTTGCCACAGTCAGATGACTCTCTGAGCGTTAATGTTATGGACAAACGCATTTTTGCTGACTGTTCCTCACATCGAGGAAGATTAGCTGTTCCGGTGGCGCGTCCATTGTTTGGAGCGATTGTGGATAGGGAATTTCACGCCCCGGGAGATGCCAACTGGGCAGGGGTCGTTGAGATTCAACGTCAACAACAGCAACAGCAACGTCAACAACAGCAACAGCCGCGTGCTCAGCCGCGTGATCCAAGACGACGACAGAGGCCAGCCGCGAGTCAAATCCAGGCGTCAAGGCCTTCTACGAGCGACCAGCCCCAAGCACAAGAAGCAGAGACTTCAAGTGCAGTTCCCGAATCCGAGCAGATTGCTCAAACCCTGGAGGAAATATGGGCATCTGGTCCCCATGCCAATGAAGATGTTGCAGCAGCGTTAGTGGGTGAGCTGCTTAGTCCCCCAGAAGATGAAGATGATGTATTTCGGGATGTAGAGGAATATGAGCCAGAAAGGGCAGATGAAGGCTTAACATCTTCAGAATCCGAATCAGAATCAGAGGAAGTTCCTGAACCAGCAGCTGCAGATCCTGGAATTCAAATTGGAACCTATGGATCGAGGTTGATTGTGAATGAAGGAGGTTCGAGGAGGCAATGCACAACCTCAGCCTCAAACCCAAACCCAACCACAAGCCACAGCTCCACCATCACCGCCACCTCAGCATCATGAACCATACATTCCACCACCATTCATCCCATCTCCCATTCAGTCCATTCCATCTACGTCAGCCGCATATACTGAAAATCAAAGCTTCATGCAACTCAAAGGACGTGTTGACTTTCAGCATGTTCAAATCATATCCCTTACAAAAGCTGTCGGTGAGCTCCAGGAGCATAACTCAAATCTTGACAAGGAGAATGCAGAATTAAGGAAGATTGTGGAGACTGTAAGAGACGAAAACACAGAGCTAAAATCGTTTATTGCTGATCAGTCTTCAGAAATCAGATCAATGAGGTCCCTCCTTGAGCAACTTATGAAAAATCTACAAACTCAGGGGGAGACAAGTTGTAAGGAGCAGGAAGTACAGCGAAGAGATGATGATAACGAAGGCAATGATCCCGGTGCAAATAAAGAGAATGAGTCTGTAGATTTTCCTGCAGCTCAAACTACACAAGTTCAGGGGGAGCCTAGTCAAGGTGAAGGAGAAATGGGAGAAGCTGGTTCATCAAAACAGCCTACAGACTTTGAAATCAGTGAGATGATTGAAGCGCTTATGGATCTCGATGATGATCCTTTGGATGTAGGTTTTGACTATGATGATGAAGAGTTAGAAGAAGGAGAGTTTGTGCCAGGGGAGATAGTAGACTGGCAGTCGGATGATGAAGTACTTGCTGATGAGGATGATGAAGCTGACGAGATAGTTGTGCAGCAGAATCCTATCACCGATACTTACATGATTGATGGAAATAGTGTTGTCAATGTAGATGTGGTAAATGCTGCGTTGAACCCTCAGCCATCAACAGAAGAACCTGCGAGAGAGCTAACGAATGAAGAAAAAAGAAAGCTATGGTTCAGGGCTGAAGAGAAGGAGTTAGAGATCAAAAAGTCAATAAGAGTGCCGGGTACTGGGAAGCTGTCTGAGCGAATATTAAGCTGGTTCTTTGATAGAGATCTGCAGCTATTTGTAATTAAAAGGAAAGACGGGCTTCAGTACATGAGGCGAACATTAAAAGCATTCAACTCCCTGCCAAAGATCGAAATCACTGCGCTAGCATGGAAAGATTTGATAAACATTGGCAATGATCCCTATGCGAGCGTAATTGAAAGAATCATAAGAAAGGAGGGGAGATCAAGGAAATTCGAGCATTTGAATCCAAGGGTCGGGAGAAGAGTAGAGGATCCGTCACGTATTGATCCTCTAACTGGACGACCTTGGATGAGGATTCACTATAAGCCAGCTAGATGTCTTAGGAAGGTACCTCTCAAGCCGATGCCACAAAATATTTTGAAGAATCTGAAGTGGTGGTATGCTGACACGGAGACTGGGGAAGCGGTCATGGAAGACTTAGAAGAAAATGTTATTCTTAGAGTCTACGACCCTCTTCACCTGGTAAACCTCTCCAAAGATGATCTTCACATTTTGCATGCCTGTAAGATCTCTAGTGATACACATATGGACAGTGAAGCTATAAGTATGAAAATGTAGTCAAGGTATGTGTTGAGAAAGGTTTGTATGCTGGTAGTAGTTTAAATCAATAAATAAACAAAGTTCTTAAGTCAAATGTGTGAATTATTAGAAGCTATCGTCAAGGGGGAGTCTGTTGGTACATCCTGTGTGACGATAGCAGTCTAAGTGATCCTACATTGTGATTTTAGCAAGTGTGTGATATATATGTTTATATATGGTTGATATTTATTAGTGTTTGTATGTTTGAACTTGATGTAACGTATTACAAGAAGTTCAAACATAAAGTACAAAGATAAATTCAATCATAAGTAATAACGTAAGGTTCAACACTTAGTTGTTTATGTAAAAGGCTAGATTCGAATTATATATGGGTTGACATTCGAATCTGTGATAGATTCGAATGTAACCATAGATTCGAACGAAGGCTAGATTCGAGAGTGTCTTGTGGACAGACTCGAATGGGCCTTGGGCCAGATTCAAGCTTGGCCCACAACAGACTCGAATCAGGGTCTATAATTAGGGATAGACTCGAATAATTAGATGACTTTTTAGCAGAATTCGTGAGGAATTAAGCAAAAGGAGATCTCGAGTTTATCAGCTAGGTGAGTGCCGTTTCGGAGATAATTAGTTCGTAGGATCGTTCGTGTGTCGTTCGTTCAGCGTCTAATAGTCTCCGTGTTCCGTTGGTTGAGAGTTGTCCGTCTAACCGTCAACGAGGATTCCGCACTCGTTCACGGATCCGCGTCTAGATAGATCTTGCAGTCGTAGACCTTACACGTCGAACTCTTTTAGCGGTATCGGAATAAGATCGAGGTTAAACACAACGTGATTAACAAGTAATGTGCAATTTCGGTAAACGGAATCAGCTATAACGTAATTATTACTGGCTGTCTCTATGTCAAGTATAACAGGAAGCTTTGAAGGAAACATAGATAATCTTTGCGCAAAAGTAGTCGAGATGTATGAACGGCTTGCACCGGAGTCGAATAACACACGCGCAGGTATTGAGTTTAGTAAGAACGTACCGGTAACCACATCCGGGGTTTCTTTCGCTTCCTCCGCCGTTATTTGGAAGGCGCGGGTCCTAACAGTTGGAGTTGCAGCTGAGCTTTTCATTGTAGAACCTCCAGCTGATGACTGTGATTGACCTCGTTGTCCACTGTGGCACTGATACATGAAGTGACCACGCTTTCCGCATTTAGCACAACCAAGACCTCGTTGGGGGCACTCTTCTCTACTATGGCCGATTCTGCTACACACATAACACGTGACGTTGTCTGGATTACACAATCCCATATGCGATTTTCTGCATCTCTTGCAGAACCGTGGTTCATTTGTAAGCGAATAAGCTTGAGCTTCCTGTGACGAACTGTACTGTTGAGACTGCTGGGGTTGCTGAGTCTGAGATTTATTTGCCTTGAAGAATCTGCCGAATCTTTGCTTCTTTGGGGGAGATGGACAAGTCGGGTTCATTGATGGAGCGTAGAGTTGATCGCCGTACTCAAAATATCCCCACTCAATATGCCTTGTCGCTTCAACCATTTCGAGATACGAATTATACTTTATTGCGCTCATTGGGTGTCGATATTTCGGGTTAAGTCCTCCACGAAATCGGTTCATCTTTCTTTCTTCAGTAGCTACCTGATACGAGGAGTAGCCACAGAGCCGTGAGAATTCGTGTTCATACTCGTCTACAGTCTTGGTTCCTTGGGTTAACTGCAACAGTTGAACCTCCATCTTGTCTTGTTGATCCGCAGGACAATACTTCGCGTTGAACATTTCAAGAAACTGTTCCCATTCAAGAGTCTGGATGACCTCCTCGCCATAAATACTTCTCTGGGTTTTCCACCAGGCACGGGCAGCACCCACGAACAGAGCAGATGCATAACTCACTTTCTTAGACTCCAAGCAATCGGAGATTCTGAAGATTTCTTCAGTGTGACTGATTCAATCCATCGCCTGAATTGGATTGACTGTACCCTCGAAGTTAAGGGCACCGCTGGCTTTAAAATCCTTGAACTTACAGCCTTTCGGCTGCTCAATTTGGGCATTCGGAGTAGAGTTATCAGAATCAGATTCATCGTTCTGGATTTGTTTATCTTTTCTCTTATTCTTTTTGTCAGCGCGTCTTTTTGCTTCGGCCTCATCTCTAGCCTGAAGCTGTTCTTGCATATACTTATTTTGTTGTTCAGAATGTTGAGCTAATAGTTGTTGCATCATTTCAAACATTTGTTGAGGGTTCATGTTGCTTGGTATGTCACCTGATCCTGATCCTGATATCTTCTACTGAAAATTAAAATCAATTAACTATCAGTTTATAGACTTAGATCTATGTACCCTTTTTCCCATCCTAACAGTCTGTACATCTTATTTCAGTTCAAACCACCTAGATGATTGATACATATATATTGCTTCAGTTTGAGACCAAGTATACTCACGTAATACTTGAATCACTCAAACTATGGGCTCTGATACCATCCTGTGAAGACCTTCCCTTACGGGGCAGTCCTCAGAGTCTAGGTCCCACATATGCAACACGATATCAATCATAACTAAGATAGAGTAATTTAAGTTGCGGAATTTCAGATTACAAGTACAAACATTAGGATAAGTTTAATACAAATTTTAGATCAGATTACAGTTTTTAAATTAAACTTATAAAGGGCACAAGACTATTCTAATTCATGTCATCATACATTCAAATCAAATCTACCCAGACCACCACAATTATCATCTGCTAATCAGTACCGAAGGGTTTTGTTGAGTAGTGGTCTATAGTGAACTTCAATCTTGATCTTGTAAGACCTAAGAACTAGGTCCAGCAGGTGACTTTCCTTTATCTTTTCCTGTAAAAAGGTCAAATAGCAACTGTAAGCAAAGCTTAGTGAGAATATAGATTTTCAGATTCACATGCATTAATCAAGCGGATCATGGGTCAAAGCGTGATATGTCTGGACTGCCGCTACAGCCACTCATGATTGAGACATAGAATTCATAGAATTGGATGATGTTCAGCCCACGCTCACGCTTTTAGTGGAAGCTATCCACTTATGCTGGGCTAGCTACCAGCGGTCTTCATGGGGGAACATCGGAGTGTCTATACCAAGTTCAATAGAACTGGTGAAGTAGCATGGTCTAGAACAATAGACCGACAAGGCTAATCATACAAGCTGAATCAATATATCAAAGATGCAATCAAAGAGGGAAGCATAGTATTCAAAGTCATGATAACAGTAATCTCATAGCAATATATGAATTGAAATGTAAATACAATATCAGGCGAAATGATAAGTCAACTAGCTATCATGATCCACAGGGCATCACTGAACCATGGTGTGCACAGGTCACAATCCAGCTGAATAAGTATGAATGTCAAATAATCTATCATCAACAATATGTCTCAATCGGAAGTCTAGCATGAAAAACTGAATATCTATAACTCACAGTTTTCTGTAGTCTTTATCAAGCAGATTTATAATCCACCACCTGAGTTATCCCAGGATTTATCTTTAATCTTTCTGAACTCTGGCTTTGCCTTTTCAATCTTTAATTATTTGTTCATTTTTATCTGAACCTGTCCAGAATAATATTACATCATTGTCAATTTCATAATCTTTTAGCTTTGAAGTCTTTATATTCTTATTTTCATCTGATTCTGATAACTGATAATTCTTTATTCTTCCATCTTGGATTCATGATTCTTGTGTTTAAAGAATATCAAAATATATATATACAATTCGGATCAACCCCCATCCGGATTCGGATCTAAGGATCATCCGAATTAGGATCAGATCCGAAATGTACAGGAAACTAGAGAACTCGCCGAGTAAACTCAGTGAATTCGCCGAGTTCACATCCGAACTTCGGACTGAGAACCGGATTTCGGACCTATCCGAATTGTGTTGACCCATTCGATTTCGGGTCCATTCGAATTAGGTTATATATTTATTTCGGACCAAGACTTATTTCGGGTCTCATCCGAATTCGGGTCCCAACCGGACCTGGATCCGATACTTATGAATTTTTGAAGAAATGTTCAAGTTGTTCTTGGGAACTCGCCGAGTTCCCCTATGAACTCGCCGAGTTCACTTGCAGATATGCAAGTCGCAACTTACGGGTTTTATCAAAAATTCACCAATCGACAATTATACTAACATGCAATTAAATCCAACGTTATATTATCAATTTTGGGGTGTTTCTACACTATTTTCCTCATCTCTAACACATTAAATCGTCCAGATTTGTCCAAAATATTGAAATTTTCTCAAGAACACAAAAGTTTATAAAAACTCAGATTTTTGATCTTTTTGGACGATTTAAGCTACGATTTCTGTTTCTAAATCATTTATGGGTTTCATTACATGATTTCTAACCAATATTTCAAACATATAACATAATTTTTACAGATTTATAAATTCGAATTTGTACATTTAAATTCTTAAAAATACAAACTAAAACTTAGAATTTAGTTGTATTACCTTTATATTCTTCTGATTCTTGATAATCTCAGTTGGATTCACGAATTTTCCTTCTTCAAATTTCGGTTCCAGCAGATTTTTAGAGTGAGATTGAGAGAAAGTTTTGAAGTTGCAAGATGATGAAAAATGAAGAAATAAAGACTTAGAGTCTTTATATTTCAAGATTTTCAAATATTGACACAATTGGTCCCTCTACATCTGATTTTCATTTAAATACATATTTATCTTCATTTTATCATCACTAATTTAATTTATCTTATTTAAATATTTTCATTACTTAATTAAGATTACAATACAAATAATGTAATAAAGTTACATTATTAATTCAAAGCAGAAATTAAAGTCAAGTCAAAAGCTAGGTTGTTACAACCAGTGCCATAAACTTTGCTTCCAACCTCCGGCGCTCATCAACCGGACAGTACTGCTGAGTGAATAGGTCCTTGAACTCAGCCCAAGTCATAACAGAAACCTTCTCCAATGTCAACGCATTTACCATTGCGTTCCACCACATGATTGCATCATTTGTGAACATAGCAGTAGCATACCGAACCATATCCTTCTCAGCACAATCGCTGATTCGGAATGTTCTTTCAGTAGCTGTTATCCATTCAAGTGCGGCAACAGCATCCCCTAAACCGTTAAACTCCACGGCCCCATTTCCTTTGAAATCCTTAAACCGACAACCTCTGGGTTTGTTAGATGACCCAGTATTGTCATCTTGTTCCTCATTGTTACCCCCTTCCTTCTCCTTGTTCTTTCTCTTATCCTCTCTTCTTTTAGCATCGGCCTCATCTCGAGCCCGAAACTGTTCTTGTATCATTTTGTTCTGTTCAGCCATCAAGGCTAGCATCATTTCTCTTGCTTCTTCAGGTGTCATTCCTCCTCCAGACATGTTCTGAAATTATAAACATATAACTTGTTTAGTAACATGTCATTAGTTTAAAGACACCACTTATTTGTCCCGTATGATAGTCAATCACTTATAATTACTAGATCATAACCTATCTTAGTTCAGATCATTACTTAAAATCACTACATATCATCACCTAATGTTTGAGACCAAGACCTCACGGACACTTGAATCTCAAACTACTGCTCTGATACCATCTCGTGTGACACCCTTGCCACAAAAACCACCATTTACATAACACCCAGGATTAATCATCAACATGCAATAACATAATGATCTGATAACCTAAATTAAGTGCGGAAGCAATAAAGTATATAAGTAAAGTAGTGCAACAGTGTCAAACACCCTATGGTGTTATAAGGTACCAAGTCTAAGTCTACACACCCATTACAATTATTACAATCATCCAGAATATATTACAACATTGTCTCATAACATAAATTACCGATGAAATAGTACCAAGTCTTCCGAATCTTCCCAAATGACCTAACTAGAAGGTCCGGCAGCTGATTTACCCTTTCCTGTAAAAATTACAACAACTAAAACGTAAGCGAATGCTTAGTGAATACACAGATTTACACATTTTATAAATCCTTATGATGCCCACAAGAGTAGCACCGACGACACACGTCGTGCACTCTCCACGTACACAAAGTACGACCACACATGAGCCGTCGCTCTTACGAGCCCAAAGCTCGGCCTTTAAAACATACTACTGAGACAGACATAACATCGGGGATGACATACTGCCTACCGGACCTGGAGGGATCAGCTCCAGCATCATATAGAGCAGTAACATCAGAGTAACAGATGCGACCCACCGGTCCATCGTAGATGCACAACAAACGAACGGACATGCATCAAATAAGAATGTGCATCTAAATCTACGCAAGTTAGTAGAATTCCAAACGAAAAATGAAGCAACATGTCTCAGTAAGCAAAAGCAATCATAAAGCAGATATAAACATGCGAAATCATATGTACTCACAGTGGGTGCGTAATTAAATGTTAACCAAATTTTATTTCTCCTCGGGCTTTCAACCGGATCCACCAAGTACCCCACTGTGGGTTAAACAACACCACAAGGGGCCTGTTATATTAATTACAACAATACCTCGTATCAATAACCGTTTAAATCCATAAAATCAAGTTTCGTAAGTTTTACAATATTTTTCCCCATTTCGAGTCCATGTCTAAATTCATACCATAATTAAGCTTGAGCTTATCTCATGTTCATACATTATCCTTTGAGTAACCCTTGTCATTTCATGTGTTGTTTATAAGTTTCATTCAAAATACACGAGTTTAGAGAGTATGTTTCTCAATTTTAGGCATTAAACTCGAATTTAATGGGTTAGATTCGAACCCACCATCACATATGATGATAGATTCGAACCATATGGTCAGATTCGAACCAAGCTTCGAATCTATGGGTAGATTCGAACCCATACCCTTCGAATCTAGTGCTAGATTCGAAAACACACTCGAATCTAGTACCAAACTCGAGTTTGTTCTTGCATTTCGACTCTGTTCTTGGCATATTCGAGTCTGTTCATCCTTATAACTTAAATCCATCATTCTAAGGCCTAAAATCACTGATATATCATGTATGATGCCTA
Source organism: Centrapalus pauciflorus (assembly GCA_020465985.1). Taxonomy (NCBI): domain Eukaryota; kingdom Viridiplantae; phylum Streptophyta; class Magnoliopsida; order Asterales; family Asteraceae; genus Centrapalus; species Centrapalus pauciflorus. The sequence continues at coordinate 351,583 of JAANYP010007416.1, read as the reverse complement.
GTTTCGATTCTATTATGCATATACTATCACATCCTAGCAATATTTCAAGCAAAACAAGCTCCAATTTACATAAAAAGACAGAATCGAATTCTAGTTTTTTTCAAAACCGAAACAACAAACTTTAAAAGATTCGATTCTTACCTTAATTCGTATGAAATCAGAAATCCGTTTGCAGATAGTTGTAGTACTCCTCGAGATCTCTCCGTTGACGTATATATCTCGATAATCGACCGGTCGGTTTGTGAGATATCTTAGAGAGATGTAGAGAGGAAATTCTAGAGAGAGAGTGTAGAGAGAGAGTATGCATATGATAAATGAATATTTTTATCCTTTTTATTCTCATTTTCACCATTTTGCACATTTCTCCCCTCGACTTAACCGGTTCCATAAAATACTGATTTAATTCTTAAAATTATCATTAATAACTTTTTAAACTAATAATACTCCATAACAATAATTTCGAATTCAATTTTCTTAAAATAGCAACAAACTTTCTAAATATCCAAAACACATAATAATCACTCAAATTTCAACTTAAATATATATTTTTCCACTTAATTAACCAAAATACAATAAAATAAATCCGAGGATGTTACTATATATATATATATATATATATATATATATATATATATATATATATATATATATATATATATATATATATATATATATATATATATATATATATATATATATATATATATATATATATATTCAATGGAAAACCACTATGCATCTGAAAACTATGGAAACCTACGCATACCGTCCGATTTGATGCATCACGCGGGATTTTGAGACATCACGCGGGAAATTTGATGCATCACGCGGGATTTTAATGCATCATGCGGGGAATTTGATGCATTTGTGGTGGTGCGGTGCGGTTTTCACAAGTTTTCAGGTGCATTGTGGTTTTCCATTGAAATCCCTCTCTCTCTCTCTCTCTCTCTCTCTCTCTCTCTATATATATATATATATATATATATATATATATATATATATATATATATATATATATATATATATATATATAAAGATTGTGAGATCTGTCAATCCTATAGTCTCACATTTTGATTTTGATCGGGATCGATACGGATCGATATTTAGCAGAATCGCAAGCAATATCACGGGATTGATGGTAGGATCATAGGATCAGTTATCGATCTGATTTTGTCTTTGACTCTGTTCAGAACTTTTTACCTGAATTTCCCATAAGATATATTGCTTTCAAGATCGTAGAATCGTATTACTGATCTGATCCTACAATTTATCTAGATCAAATCATTAACTCGATAGACTAGTGTGTTAAATTTTAGATTGGTTGACTCTTTTGTGTTACTGTAAATATCATGCATGCTTAAGTTTGGAAGAATGTCTAAGTTTATAGGGTTAATTGTGTCAAAAAGTAAACCATTGTTAAATTTTTTTTAAAATTTGGGTAGCATAATAATTTTTTCTATTTAAGGTAACTTACTTTCTAAATCAAATCATCAAGGTAATCATATCAGATTAAAATGTAAAACTTAATAATGTGACAGAATCTTTGTCCAGTCAGAATTTTTTTATTACAGAAATGACAGTTTAATTGTTATATGATGTGCATTATTTTGTGCAATTTAAAAGGACTTTTTGATAATAACTTGCTATTTTGAGCAACTTTGAAAATAATTAAGTTATGTTATAAATTAAAAAAAACTAATGTCTGGATAAAGAAACTATCATATCGGTGATTTTTACCTTTCAATCTGATAAGATTATCTTGATTGACTTGATTTGAAATGTATGTTATTTTAAATGAAAAAATTAGTATGTTATACAAATTGAAAAAACAGTAAAAATAAAAAACTTTTTAAACGTACGTAATTAACCCAAGTTTATATGTTGCTTAAGGGGCTGTTTAATAACAACTTATTAGGCTTAATCTAAAAAATCCGGTCAGCCCATTTGAAATAAGCTTTGTTTGATAATGACTTATTAAAATCAGAACTCATATTCGTTCAGCCCAATTGATAAGCCAAGAGACCCTATGTGTTCCCCATTCAGACCACTTATTTTCCAATATTACCCCCTTTTATCTTTTCCAATAAAATTTCTCTAGTCGGCATTACTTAATCCAGACAGCTTTCTGAATCCAGATAGCACTTAATGGAAAATGTAATCAAACAGCCCCTAAGTTTGCTTGGAAAAGTGGAAATTATACACCACTTAACAAATAGTTGTTCAAATCCTCTCTCTCAACCGTTTGCCCACTTGTGTTTGTTTTCTGCGAGCAATTCAGACGCTAATAAGACAACAAATCCTATTTAAGGAAGTGACTCTTTTTTCTTTTTTCCTCTTAAGGAATCTAAAATTAGTTACAACTTTAGTGCCCATAATTATATATTGAACTAATAAATAAATTGGATTCTAATATTCTATGTGCACCAATTCTACTTAGTTTTATTTATGGCTCATCTTATTCCTACACCCCCTTTTTTTCTAATTATACACCCCCCCCCCTAATTACACTTTAATTACCCCAATGATTGTATAATGATTTTGATTTGATATATAATGATTTGACAAAATAACATTTATTTAATAATGATTTGATTTAATGATTTGATTAATGATTTGATGTAAAGATATAAACATTTATTTAATAATATTAAACTTGAATTAAATCACCATTGAAAAGTACATGCATTATCACTCAAGTGGTACAACATTAAGATCAATGCTACAATTAAGTTCCTTATAAGCGAGTAAACGATCTTCATACATTTTAACCCATTCGCTTTCTTTTTTTCGGCTTTTTTTTTACCGATTGTAGCCAGAAACCTCTGGCATTGGGTATCCCTCACGTAAGTCAACCTTCACGAAATGGTTGTTATGTACAAATGCGAGTGTAATGACATGATTTTCTTTTGGAGACTGCGGCTTTGACCAAAGAGGAAAATATGTTAAGCAGCGTGCATTTGTTAGATAGTGAAATATACAGTTATACTTATTTGCGATCAAAAGACCAGTGTAAGGCATCCGCATCCAGTTATGAAAAGGTGCATCACGATACTCAAAAAAGTTGAGAGATTCTTCTAAGCGCTTGTATTCACTATCAAAAATGCTTTTATATTGCTTACTATTTTTATTTAGCTCCTCTAGTAGTTCTCGACGTATTGCAAGCCATTCCTCCTCATTTCGACCCATAGCAACAGCAACTGAACGAAACCCGCAGTTTCCATCACCTTTAACATCTTGAATTCCAATGACATAAGGATGAAAACATTTAGGAATTTCGCTAATCAAATGATGATTGTAGCTCTTTGGTTCCTATAAAGAAATAGATTAGTTTATCATATCGACGATCTAAAAAAATTAAGATAATACATTTACCTGGAACTTTGGTTGATGATAATGGTATTCATCTTGTGTTTGTTCTGCGTAAGTGTATCCATATTGTAATGGATTTGCCGGTTCCTAATGTTTTATCATGTAAACCAATGTCATTCAAATGGATAAATAAATAACATGCAAAAATGCATAATAATAATAATAATATAATAATAATAATAATAATAATAATAATAATAATAACATACCTGTATTGTTCCTTCCTGATTAAAGGATTGATCAAACACTTGTGACGGTAGTGGGTCATAATTTATTAAGTTATGCATAAACGGATCTTGATCAAAAAAGTTGTTCATCCAAGACGTCGTTTGTTGATCAACTGAATACGTATATGCTGGTGGAGAAATGTATTCATGGTGTCGTGGCGGCTCACTTGGTGGAGAAATGTATTCATGGTGTCGTGGCGGCTCACTTTGGGGTTGGTCGTTCAAGCCACGATACATGTAATCGATGTGTCTTGGTGGCTCGCATTGCGGTTGGTCGTTAAAGTCACGATACATGTATTCACTGTGTCGTGGTGGCTCGTATTGAGGTTGGTCATTCAAGTCACGACACACATATTCGCTATTTTGTGGTGGCTCGAATCGTTGTTGGGGTTGCTTGCCTTTGCTGGTGCTACCTCTTGGACGACCACGATTATTTTTGTTAACAGAGGGTTCCCCAAGTAACTTTTTTGATGGTTGTATAATATCCTTAAGCTTTCTTAAAAGTCCGACCTTCCCCTCTTTAGGCTGATCTCCAAAACTTTTTTTGAACATTTCAATTTCTTCGTCACAAGTGATTTCCCTATCTTCCGTCGTGCTGATGTCAGGAATATCTAACGTCCTCCAGAATACATCAATTTCACTTAAAGGAATGAACAAGTCTTCCTTTATATAAAATTGAAGTTCATGAGCACACGGTAACCCACAACATGTACGAAGTTGGCACCCACAGTTTGCATCAGTAATTTCAACATCATCGTTTAATCGCTCGAGTTCTCCGGTGATTTTTTTAAGACCATTTCTTGAAACTTTAAATATTAACATTCTAAATATATGCGAGTTACTAAACTTGTAAACTAAAACAAGGTCTGCAATTCTTCAAGATATTTTGCCAAATGTGCCATCTACACAGTAATTTGTAGGAATCTGGAAACACCTTCATGCATGCGTTCATTAGAGCCAAATCCCTATCAGTAACAATCACAGTTGGATACACTTCATTTCCCAATCTCAGCTTTAATTGATTCAATGCCCAAGTATAGTTTTGTACTTTTTCATTTTTTAGGATGGCAAAACCAATAGAAAATGAAGTGTTAGTTGACGTCACACCAATCATTTGTACAAGTGGCATGTTATATCTGCAAAATACAAATATATTGTCTCATCATTTAAATAAAAAACCTATATATAATTTTTATCAAAATGTATAGGAAAGAATAATACATGTTTGTCTTGTACGTTGCATCGATCAATAACACTTGTGGAAATGATTGCCAGATCCCTAAAGATGTTGGATGGCAAAAGAATAAATCTTCTAACATATTTGTTAATTCATGACTTATTATCATTACGACAAGCTACTAACTCAAACGGACAACCAATTTTTTTGTGACACTCTCTCTGCTAGAACTAGAATCTTTATACACACCGCCACGTTCGCATTGTAACCATACTTTTCTTAATTCATTTTTTTTGATAATTTTGAACGTTTTTTAATAATGATAACACCAAGAGATCTTGCGACGTTGTTAACCCAGTTCATTAAATCATCAAAAGTAGGAAAATCCTACAAAAATTATGTACATTAATTAATAAAAACATAGCGTAGCTTTAAATAATAAATATGGAAAATAGTTCATAAAAATACCTCTGTAGCAGTGAAGTCTGTCGTGTTATCAACTACAATATCATCAAACCTTGACATTTTGATTGCAAAAGAAGAGCACTGTAAGTTTATTTCTCCACCTTTCTTTATATGTGTATTAAATGAAAGAAGTTGGGTGTATATATATGTAAAATGTGGGCCCCACCTTGATAAAAAAACAAAAAAAAAGTGATATGATAGGAGGGGGGTGCATGAATAAAGAAAAGTGGGCACCACCTCAATAAAAAACAAAAAAAAAAAAAGTGATGTGATAAGAGGGGGATGTATGAATAAAAAAAAGTGGGTCCCACCATAATAAAAAATCTTGAAAAATTAGACTTGATTTGACAATATGTGGGTCCCATATAATAATTAGATAATCATTAGGGTAATTAAGAAATTTTTTAATATTAATTAAGGGGGGTGTATGATTAGTAAAAATTAGTGAATGGGGGGTGTATATTTAGTAATGCCCTTATTTATATATGAGTGTTGTTAAATATATCTTCTTCTTCTTTTAATTTTTTTTTATGAAAAGCTAATTTTATTATTACTAAAAAGAACTACATCTATGATGAACTCATGAAAGTAAATTTTCCACATACTTTACCTTACAACAACACCGATTAAGAAAGACATTACAATCTAAAAAAAATAACAAAAACGAATTAGAGAGTTAACGAGAAGAGATCCGGCTAGTAATGCACCTCAAAATCAATATAGCAGTAGCTATATAGCATCTCGAACAATCATCATCCGAGGTAACCACCTAATTGGACCAATACCAACTCCTAATCGTTATTCCCTTTGACAGTCAGAAGGTAATACAAAAACTACATTGTTTCTCCAGCTCCATATAGAGCATAATGTTCTTATGCAGACCGTTTGGAAAACTTTCTTTGCCATTTTGCTAAGCTGACCAACAACAAAACCAGAGCGAAGACTCTCCTAGGACATTAGGGATGGAGCATGAAGCCCCCCCACCACCCCTACACTTTTTTCCAAAACATTTTAGGCTTCAAACATTCAAACAACAGATGATATGGTCAAGGAAGCGTGGACATGACAAGTCAGACACTGATATACCATAACCGTAAGATTGTCCAAAGATGTGAACCTATTCAAGATTGTTTTCCAAATGAAAATACCTTATAAGAGACCCACAAATTATTTATTTAATAATGTGAATCTCATGAGTAATAAAATTCACTAACATGAAAAGCATGATTAGTAAAACAAAACATATACACACAGAAATTGCTTTCATACATCATTTAATTTTCCTTCCCATTTTTCTGCACACTCTGTTTCTATCTTAATAAGTAAATACACCCTTTATAAAATTATTGAAAGGTGGGTATAACAATATTTTTTTATGTTTTATCTTTCTTTATATGTTCTCTGACATAAGTGACCAGTTTGGCTAGGTTGGTCCTTCAAAATTAGTCAATCTATTTGATAAATCTATCATTCGATTTATGATTTAAAGGGAAGAAACCAACCTAGTAATCTGATCCATATATGGTTTAGTTGGTTTCTATAATGGCTCCTATTTAATAATACCTTTTTTATATCTCCTTTCGTATTTAAGCTTTTTAATAAGATTATATATTTTTGGGAGAATTTTATATATGTCCCTCTAAAAATGCATAATATCATATATACCCAAGCCAAAAAAAGAATTTCATATATATCCTTCTAAAACTTCATAATATCATATTTACCCAATTTAAAACTTTAATATCATATATACCCTTTAAAACTTTTAAATATATCAAATATATCCAAATTATATATTTAGTCTTTTTTATTACTTTAAAACTCATAAATAATATTCATTAATAAAGAGATGACCAATCTACCTTTTTTATTTCTTAAAATTCATAATATCATATTTAACTAATTGAAAACTTTAATATCGTATATACCCTTTTAAACTTTTAAATATATCAAATTTATCCAAATTATTTATTTATGATCTTTTATTACATTAAAACTCATAATAAACATTCATTAATGATATATAGGAAAAATATAAAAGAATGTTTATTATGAGTTTTAAAGTAATAAAAGATCATAAATAAATAATTTGGATATATTTTATATATTTAAAAATTTAAAAGGGTATATATGATATTAAAGTTTTCAATTGGGTAAATATGATATTATGAAGTTTAAGAAATAAAAAGGATAGATTGGTCATTTCTTTATTAATGAATATTTATTATGAGTTTTAAAGTAATAAAAAATAATAAATATATAATTTGGATATATTTGATATATTTAAAGGTTTTAAAGGGTATATATGATATTAAAGTTTTAAACTGGGTAAATATAATATTATGAAGTTTTAGAAGGATATATATGAATTTTTTTTTTTTTGACTTGGGTATATATGATATTATGCAGTTTTAGAGGGACATATATGAAATTCTCTCTATATTTTTAATATGAAAATACTCTAAAAGGATGGTTGTGAGAAATCATGTCAATAAAGTATAAACTATAAAGATATATTTTATCAAGTATAACAAGTTTTGGGTTGTGTGACTGTGTACAACACTATACATTGAAGTAACAAAGGTTTGAGGAAATAAATTTTTTTAGATAGAGTTGAAGTGTTTGTTTTTAACAAAAGTTATGTCATATTTATAATTTTATAAATGAGTGTAGTTTTATACATATCGTATATGTTGGTTACTATAAAGGCTCCTAAATTATAAATCTGATCCATATATGGTTTAGTTGTTACCATAGTTCTATTTAATAATATCTCTGTTTATATTTTAGTTTTTAATAAGATTATATATTTATAATAGGGTTTATTATGAAAAAACCAACATGTTTTCACGGTTTTTTGTGTTTCGTCCCTCTATGTTATTTTTTATTAGGGAAAATTATGCAAAAAACCATCAAAGTACAAAATTTTTTCGATTAAGTCCCCATTTCATTTTTTATTTCTGATAAGTCCCCAAACTGCTTAAACCTTTTAAATTGGTCCGTTAACCTGTTATAACAGGTTAACATGCTTAAACCTATTTTGCAAAAACCATCAAAGTATAAAATTTTTTCGATTAAGTCCCCATTTCATTTTTTTCTCTTATAAGTCCCCGAACTAATTAAACTTTTCAACTTTTCGATAAAATAAAACGAATTTTTTTAAACTTTTAAAAACGACGATGTTTATTATGATGACAGAGCATGCCATGTTTGTCTAGACCAAAATAAATTGGTTTGAAAACAATATTTTTTCAAAACGACGATGGTTGTTTCAAAATAATAAATTTTGTTAAAAGTCCGTTATTCCAGATAATATAAGTTTGTTTGATATAATAATATAAATGATGATTATTTCGATCCTATGTTTGTCTAGACCATAATTTTTAAATATATTTTAACTAGTTCATCCCGACTAAACTTTAAACAATAAAAATGATCGTTTTGATTTATCATTTTGTTTTTTTTTTTTTGCATCCACATATGTGTTATGTGAGTGTCAATTGAACAATCATTAAATTGATAAAACAACAAATAACATGAGTTTCATCAAGATAAATGATTTATGTGGCAAAAAAATTAGTTGAGGGATTTATAAGACAAAATAATTTAGTTAATGGATTTATAAGACAAAATTATTTAGTTGGGGGACTTAATCGAAAAAAAATCATAGATTTAAAATCCACGTCACCAATTGCAACCCGCTTAACAGGTTACCGGTAACTTTTCTTGAAAAAAACACCAAATTCGTGATTTTTATTTAGTTAAGGGACTTATCAGACAAAAAAATTGATTGAGGGACTTAATCGAAAAAAAACTTGTAGTTTAATGTTTTTTGTGAAATTTTCCCTTTTTATTATTAAAAACCTCAAGTTTTTTTTTTTTTTGGTTTAGTGAAATTTGGAGATTAGACCTCGGTTATAATTTGTGAATGTCCAAATTTCACTAAACTAAAAAGAAAAAAAATTAACTTGAGGATTTTTATGGAAAAAAATAACATGGAGGGACGAAAACGCAAAAAACATGAAAACATGTTGGTTTTTTCTACAATAAACCATTTATAATATGAAGAAACTCTCAAAAGAGGGCTATGATGTTCATATACCGTAAAGTATAAAGATTTCACACCGCTCGCCCCTCTTCCTTATACTTTTTTTTTTTACTTTCAAACCCCCGCCCCCCCCCCCCCCCCCCACACAGATATATAATTTTAGTTTTATATTTATTTTTATTGTTTATTATTATAATTTCATAATTGTTTGTATTTTTTATTTTTAGTTTTGTAATTGTTGTTTCGTTTGTACTGTTTTTTATTTTACGTTTGTAATTTTTTGGGATGAAAAATGTAGTTTCGTAATTTTCTAATTTTTAGTTTTAGTTTCGTAAATTTTTTAATTTTTAATTTTTAGTTTCGTAAGTTTTTATTTTTTAGTTTTTAGTTTCGTAATTTTATTATGTAAGTTTTTAAATATTTATGAAATTAATTATTTTAGTTTTAATCGTTTTATCATAAAAACACTTGTTTTTTTTTTAAAAAACTATAACTTGAAAACCGAAATGGGAAAATGACTAGTTTTCGTTAACTAAACGCAACCTAAGTATTTCCAACTTAGAAAGTTGGAGAGAGAAAAGATGATTTGGCGTCGAGGTGTACAGAAAGGTGATTTTAAAAAAAGGTATGTATACCATTCGTATATCAAGTTTTGGGTTGTGTATACAACAACTTTACTTTGAAGTATCAAAGGTTTGACTGAAGTTTTTTTTTATAGAGTTTGAGTGTGTGTCTTTAACAAAAGTTATGCCAAATTTATTAATCCAAGGCATAGATCTCTTAGAGATTTGGATAAACTTAAAGAGATTATTGCCTTATAGGGAATCTAAGACTCAACCCGATTAAAGATGACCGGTGGTCTTGAGATTTAGCAAGAAACAATCTCTTCTTTGTTAGCGGCTTATCAATAATCATCAAGTCAAAGAGTTCTTCGGGAAGGCTACGCTGGAGACAATTTTATATAAAAATCATAGATTCTCAAAAATAAAAAAAGAAGTAAACATGTGTATTTGGAGGGCTTTCTTGAATCATCAACTATCTCGAGACAATCTGGTGGTTAAAGGTATGCAAATCCCGAATTGCTTGCACATACTTTGTTTGAATGCTTAAAGGTTAAAGGAGTTTCGCGAAAATTATGGTGCTGGTGGAATATTCCACAAATGCATTCTTCAACGATCAATGACATGGTCTTCTCTAAGCGGCCTAGGTTGAACAAGAAAGGGGTAGGCAAAGTCTTGCATTGTATTTTGGATGGAAAACGTAGCAAAAAAAGGCACTGAAACGGGAAGAATTGGATCAAAAAGTTATACAAAAGGAAAAAAAGAAAAAAGAAAATGAATATTATAGTAATCTATCTATTCTATTAAAAGAATAAATAGATGTCACTTTGCACCTAACTAGAATGTCAATTGACGAAACCTGGAAGCGACACGTGTAATATTCTACAATTTTTATTTTAAAATATAATTAAATTAATTTAGGAGAAAAACTTCTGCCTATTATCTTGGAATTTGTTTTAAATTTGAGTCCACAACTTATGTCTTTCACTAGCTTCTTATTCAAGGTTTTTAAAAATATTAAAAAAAATAATTAAATTGATTTAGAAAAAAAAAAGGACTTTTTACCAAATTTCTATAAAAAAATTTTCTTTCTTTATTATTATTATTTAATTCTTGGTTATGTATCTTTAGTTACTTGGTTTATATATTTACAATAATTTTTTTAACAGTATAATATTACTATTTTATTTGTTGTTTCTAAAATAATTTTTAAATTTATACAAAATTAAAAAAAAATAATTATTTAAGTACACGGGTAATAAATTAGTTATAGAATTAAAAATAAAAAAATAAAATAAAATAATGTAAAATCAAAAAAAGGAAATAAAATGTCATGTCATGAATTAGAATATCCATATACAAAACATGTATCATCCAATCCAATACACACATGAAACCACACCACATATCTTCTCATCTCATCTGCTAAAATGCCTCTCAAGTCAATGAACGAAATCCCTTTTTCTCTGTCCTTTCACTTTTTCCTTGTTTCTATCAATACCTTTTCTATTTTTACCCCTAAAAGATAAGCCTTTTTTTTATTTATATCTCAAGCATATTTATCGTAAGAGTGATGATTTCTACGTAACACATTTTTGTTAACGCAACAAATTTATCAAAAATGACAAATTCATCTTTACCTTTAGATGTACAATACAAATATGATAATAATATGATTAAGAATAAAAATTATTCATATAAATGATAACGTAATATACAAATAAGTAAAAAAATAGATTTTGTTACCAGAAAATTTGATAACATAAGTGGTAACGTAACATAAAAAAATGACAACGTAAGAAATGTTAAGAAAATTAGTATAAACCTACTAGCAATCTATTGGAATATTAATGATGAATAAAATCTATTTGAAATGACAAAAAAAAAAGACTTGATAATGATGAATAAAATCTATTGAAAATCACATAAAGATTTGGTAATGAAAAGATGTGGTACATTTTTTTTTCTTTTTACCTTTTGTAATGTAAAAAGTTAAAAAAACTAATAATAAGTACAAGTAACATAAATTTTGGCCGTAAAGATGATATGATAATCATAAATCATCCTCTCTCTTTATCGATAATGATTTAAAACACGAAATCCATCATGGATATACATATGGCAAAAAAACTCAAACTCGTATCCATAAGGTTTTTCGAACCTTGTACACAGACAAAAACCAAAAGTCGTCTATGAATCCGTCGATGGTGGTGATTCTCGTGATAGATAGGGTGAGAGTTATTGGTTGAATGTCATGGTGGCTATTCATCACCGACGATTCACATCAGTAAAAAGAAAGAGTGTGTGAAAGAGTTGTTGGTTGAAGCTCTCCAAGATGGTGGTGGTAATCTGAGTGGAGATGGCGCCACCAATGATCTTCGTTTAAGGGGAGGTCGCGCCATGACGACGAAATCAAACCACAGATGAAAGTAAGGACCAAGGGAGTTGGTGATCGGTGTTGTTCTTCACGGTGTGGTTGGTCATATGTATGTATGTATGTATGTATAATCAGGATCTTGTGAGAAACATAAATGTTCATGAAAATGGGACGATTTAGTAAGTTTTTAATAACATTTTTCTGAATTATACATATTTAATTGTTTAACTAGTTTTCATACATATTTAGTAATTAAATTACTTTTTATATATACTAGTTTTTTAACTCACATATTACCTAGATATATTTGATAAAAATTACTTACATAAATGTGTATAAACTAAAAATAAAACATAAAACTATTTAATATTTAAAAAAATATATAAGAATAATAATACTATTGTTCGTCATAACTATTATATTTTTAGTTTTATAAATATGAGTGACTACTTTTTTTTTTGTAAATTTATATATTTTAATTGATATACTTTAAGGTTTTAATTTATATATAACATAATGTAACATCCCATAACCTAATTAGCATTATTTAGCCTAATATATGACTTTATGTTAATTAATAAAATTATATTAAGTTTTGGGTTAAATGTGCTAATTGATGATAGTTAAGGTTAATGGATGCAAAAGTAATTTAGCCAAAGTGTTTTTAATCAAAGATGTAACATGTTAAGGTGATTAGTCATGTGTTTCAAACATCTTCTCATTCATAAACACCTACAAGTATACACATAACTCTCTACCTTCTCTTTATAATTTTGAAGAATTGAAGCAAGATTTTGCCAAGAAAGTTATATGATTGTGACTAGCAATTGAAGATAAGCAACAATCCACAAGAAATTAAGGTAATTCATGTTAAATTAATCAAATTAAAACTACCATGTGTTGTGTTGTGTGTGTGTGTTTTATGGTTCCAGGAACCAAATCGTAAGGCAACTTATGGAACTCACAAATTGGAGTTCAATTCCCCTTGCCAACACCAAATAAAAGCATGTACTTAAAGACTCTATATCAACATGCTCAAATATTCTAAGTACTGACCCAGAGACTTTAAGTCTCTCGGTCATGAAAGCACAACACGGTAACATTTTTAAACATGTTATATAATATCAAAAGCATACAAATAAGCTACAATACAACATGATTAACAACAAATTTTCAAAATTGAGTGCAATAAAGATTATAAAGCTCATGTTCATTATAAAATAACATGATTAACAGGATAAGCTTCATAAAGTGCTAAAGGCATTCAAAATCAGTGTAAAAAGGGCAAAACAAAGGTAAGTGGCAAAGCACATCTGTTTCCCAGATATAATTTGGGAGGTGATTCAGCTCCACTACAGATTGTTGGCGTTAAGGCACAAGTTAAAGCAGATAAAAGCTAATAAAGCTGGTACGGGACAAAAGTATAATAAACATAATCAATGAGTTGTAGATGTTACTTTATACTGCATGTTATGTAACTCGAGACTTATATTGTAGCGTAGCATTTGTTTGACATTCTTTTAAATCTAAACAACTTAGATAAGTTGTACGACATGATAACTTGATCATTTTAAGTATATTGTCATACTTGCATATATTCTTCTACTTTCACATCATAATGTAGTTATTCAATTGCACAAGTTAGCACCGACACTATTGTTCAGAGATTGGGTTACAGAATAAGCTAATATATTATGATGTTATTTATATGATGAAAGCAGGGAAACAGAACATAATCCGATGATACCCACATATCTTACTGGTAGTTAGCATAGTGCGTGGCTGATTCCCACTTATGTGTATGTATGGTGTTATCATTATCTTACCCATCTATACTCGTTATAGTCTCAATAGCGGCAACAGTTAATATTGTATTGAGCAAATTCGCGCATCGTGGCAGCATATTAACTGGTTACTTATAATGTAGTGTACTGCATGGCAGGAAACACGTCGCGCACATAAATGCATGTTAAATGTAAATATCTATTAACTCACTAAACAAAATTTAACTTATTGTTGTTGCATTATCATGTTTCAGGTAAAGGAAAGACACCGACTGAACCTACCCCTTAGGTTCATGATTTCTGAAGCTTGAAGTCAATAGTTCACGAGTTCAATTTTATGGTATAACAATGAAGAGAATACGTGGGAAGTTGGGTTTAGTATATTTTTTATGTAAATATTGTGTTAGAGTAACAAGATTGTACCCTTAATAACTTTAATTTCAAGTTTGTAATGTAATAATTGTTTTAATCTAATTAATCTATCTTAGGTTGTGGTTGATTTTGTATTACCAGTTAAGACCTTATAGTTAAGACGCCTAATGAAAGTTAGGTCTTACACATGATATTTATATATTTTATTACAAGAATAAAAGGTTATGAATTATGTTTTTACCAAAAATAATTTACTTGTCAAACATTTAGTATTATGTTTATCTTTAAGTTTTTTTAATAAATTTATCAACATATAAAATAGTTTTTTAATTAGATATATTAGATAATAAAGATTTAGATTTTAATAAAAAAAAATTTAAATAAATACATAGATGAGATAATCTATTAATTTGATCTATCATATTTTATGATATTTAGTTTACAATATGTTTTTATTTTAATTTAAATCATAAAACAATAAGTCGTAATTACAATTTATTTTAAAAATAATAAATTTATATATATGTTTTGGTAATACGTGAAAACGACATGCTAACATTCTTGTGTGTGGATATTTTTAGTAAAATTAATTACATATATGTATATAAACTCAAAATTTTAAACATAAAAATAATAATTATTTAAAGTTTTTAATAATATTATTGTTTGTCATAACTATTATTTTTCTACTTTAATAAATTAATATAAGTAGAAGCTAATTTTATATTTATAATTATATGTTTTAGTTGATATATTTGACATTTTAATTTATATAACATTAATGTGTGTGTTTGTGTGTACGTGTATGTACATATCATTAAAAAAATAAAAAAGTTACGAAATATGTTTTTACTAAAACTATTTTATTTGTCAAACATTTATATGTTTATATAATATGTATTTATTTTAATATATTTTAATAAAATGATAAACATATAAAATAAGTTAGATATACAATGAAATATAGATAGTACAAGATTTAGATCAAATAAATTTAAATAAAATTAGTTTCGAAATAAATAGACAGGTAAGATAATCTAGATCAGGATTGATTTACATTAGATTTTATGATATTCGGTTTAGATTATATATATTTTTTATTTTATTTCAAACTTTAAAAAAGGGTTGTTTCTTATTTTTATTTAAAAAAAATTATAAATTGTTTTTATATTTTGTGATGGAATATTTATCCATCAACGTATCAGTGTGTAGTTTTAATAAAAGTTACATAAATCTATATAAACCATTAATAAAATATAAAACTATTAACTATCTAAAAAACTTAAAAATAATATTATTATTCATCATAACTGTTACATTTCTAGTTTTATAAATAAACATAAATAGAATTTTTTTTATTTTTTATTTTTAAATAAAATTTTTAATTGATATTATTTTCAGATTTAATTTATATATAACATAATGTTTATAAATTTTATTTTAAAAAAAGTTATGAAATGTGTTTTTTACTAAAACACTTTTATTTGTCAAACATTTCATATTTTGTATAATATGCATTTATTTTTATAGTATTTTAATTAACCTATAAACCTACAACTTAATTTTTTTAATTAAATATATAGATAATATAAGATATAGATATATTTGATTTTAAATAAAATTAATTTCTAAGTAAATATATAGATACGATACTTTAGATTTATTTGATTTGATTTACATCAAATTTAATGATATTTGTTTTATATCATGGGTATGTTTGACACAGTTAATTTTTAGCTGGAGCTTTTATTAATATGTATATGTGTTTGACAATATAGCTGGAGCTGGTGTGTGTAGAATGACATAAAATTAAATTTAATAAAAATAAAAAATAAATTGTATATTTTAAGGGTAATTTTATTTTATTTTTTTAAAACCAAAATCTCAAAATCTACGTGAAATATATTTTCATTTTTAACTTATATTTTAAAATACTCTTCATAAAATGGTCTGCCGAACAAAATTTTTACCTTTAGCTTCTAAATATCATAAACTCAAACTTCAATAAGTTCCTAAAAGTTACACGTCAAACATAGCCTAAATTTTTTTATTTCATATTAAATATAAAAATATAAGTTGTTTTTATCTTTTATTTTAAAAATATAAATTGTATTTTTTTGGTGAAACGTGAAATCGAAACTTAGGTTTATTATATTCTCCATTATTATATAAGATTTAGTCATTAAAATTACACATTTAGGCATTAAGCTATCATATTTATATGTATTAGCAATTAAATTTTAATCATTTTTCTTAAAACAAAACAATCAACTAAAGTTTAATAATTAAATGATACAAATCAGATAGTTGAATATTTAAATATATATTTACCTTAGTATTTATAAAATATTGTAATAGTTTTTACTTATTAATTTACTTATGTAAAACCAACAATTTCCTTGCCGATAATTTAAAAGAAAGGCATTATGCTAACTTATTTCTCATCCATCCATCCATCAACTTCAATCAATTTGACATTTCAATATCATTCACACTTTTTTCCCCATTTCAGTACTATTTGTTTTATGCTTTTTCCCATAAATAAACCATGTGACATCATACAAGTATAATTCCTACTTTCAAGAATCTATGCTTTGAAATATGCTCCATAGAATAACTCAAAACCACAATGCCTCCTCTCCTACTTTGATAAACTAACTAGTTTATAACCAATGTATTACGTGGATATTTTAATTAAATTTATTTATATAAAATGTATAGGAGTAAAAATAAAAACATACAAAATAATAAATGTGTTTATTATTTATTATTTACAAATTAAAAAATATAGTATATTTATCTTTTTTTAAAATATTAAATTGTATTTATCTTTTATTTTTTATAAGTTGTAATTATCTTTTTGGTGAACGTAGAGGTGACACGTGACATTTGATGTTTTCCTTTATTATACATAATAATAATTTACACAACTAATTCAAATTTTTACATTTGGATTATGGATAATAATGGTAGATATTTATTTTAGGTAAACATTAATTTTAAATGTTACAAAATCTAATTTTTTTACTAATTAATTAATGAAAAAAATAAAGTCAAAATTTAATGCAATTAAGTTAAGGTGTTAAATTTGGAAAAAGATGTGGAAAAATAAAATTTTCTTGTATTGTAGAAATGACATATGACATGAATTTTTTTTTTTTTTTACTATAATATATAGGTTAAATCAACCTATGTATTACATGGTTTGATTTATAAAATACATATTTTTTTATATTTTAATAAATTATTATAAAATTTATATATAATTAAAATAAAAAAATTGAAAGCTTGTTAAATTAAAGATAAAAAAATATACTTAGTTGTTTGATATTAAATAACAAATATTATTATGTGTATTATTAAAAACAGATAATATGTGTTTGCAAAAAATGTCTCTTTTAATTTTTATTAACTTCAAATATGAAATATCAATGTAACAAAACAAAAAACTTCAAGTATGTGGATGTGTATATATTTTGAAAATGATAAAATATAAAAATGGAATATCTGAAAATCAACAATCAAAATTTATCATATTCACAATTGAACTTTATCAATTAAATTTTAAATATTGTTAGCAAAATAATTAACAAAAATATTTAACTTTATTTACTACACTTCTACATTTAAATCCTAATTTTTTATATTTGAATTTAACTATGATCATTAAGGATAATAATGACACATATTTATTTTAGGTAAATTTTAATTTAATATTAATTCATTAATGAAAACATTAAAATCAAAATTTAGTGCAATTAAGTTAAGGTAGTAAATTTGGAAAATGAATTTAAAAATGGCATGGATATAATTATTGATTTTAATTAAAGGTATAAAAGACATTTCATAAATGATTATGAGTTGTCATTAATATGGACCATTGATTTCTTTCCATCCAATGGTCCAGAAACTCCAAGTGGTTTTCTTATAATATATAGTATAGATAGATCATTAAGGATAATAATGACACATATTTATTTTAGGTAAATATTAATTTAATATTAATTTTAATGAAAACAATAAAATCAAAATTTAATGTAATTAAGTTAAGGTAGTAAATTTGGAAAATGAATTTAAAAAATGGCATAGATATAATTATTGATGTTAATTAAGGGTATAAAAGACATTTCATAAATGATTATGAGTTGTCATTAATATGGACCATTGATTTCTTTCCATCCAATGGTCCAGAAACTCCAAGTGGTTTTCTTATAATATATAGTATAGATATAGATTGTTTACTAGAATTAACAAATAGAAAATTAAATATATATAGTTTTGGATAAAATTAAACAAAAATATCAAGGGATTTAAGCCGTGTTTGACAACAAACTATTGAGAGCTTCTAAGAGTTTCAGCTTTAATTAAAGTTCAACCTTTGGTTGGACGAAAGACTTTGAGATTTTGATTTAGGTTTAAAAGTTGTTTCATCAAATACTACTCGAATTTTAAGGGAATGTTGGTTTTTGAGCGGACAAAATTTCTTTTATACCTCTCTATATTTATAAACTAAAAATCCTAATTAAGATTAATGTTATTTCATGCCATGTAATACTAAAAGCTACAAGTACGGCTAATTTTGAAAAAGACATTTATAAAACAAGACACTTCAGTTTGAAGGTGTTGGCTAAACAGTAAAAAAAGTCAAAAAAAACTTGATTACAAAAATAACAAAAATTGATGTTTTCTATATTAACCCTAATTAAAATAATAAGAATAAGTTCAACATAGGGGTGAGCTCGGTACCGGACCGAAACGAACCGGTACCGATCCCGAAAATACCGAAACCGAATTATTAGTTTTGAAAGAACCGAATACCGAACCGTATAATTTTATATGGTGCCGGTTCGGTCCCGAATACCGAATTTTAGGTAATTTAAAAACCGAATACCGAACCGAGAGTACCGAATACCGAATTTTAGCTAATTTAAAAACCGAATACCGAACCGAATATATTAATTCGGTACCGGTTCGTGTTCGGGAAATGGTACCCGTCGCTCACCCCTAGTTCAACACATCAAAGATCGAGTTTATTTGATTATTATGTATTAATTTCTTTTCTACCATGTTTATATCATATGAAAAGATGAATATGTGATCATGGGATTTATTTACTCGTAGAAGAATAAAAACTTAAGACTAAAAAAGGAAAGAGTGTTTGAAAATGACATAACGAAAGGTGTTAGTCAAAACGATCATTTATTGACTTTAAAACCTGTGTTATTATAGCGTATGCATATTAGAACTGAGCATGGCGTGTTTGCATAACAGGTTATGTATTTGTATGACGTTAAATGTCTAAAATCTAAAATTACATATTAAATTTCAAAGATAGTCTAAAAGTTTGAAGTTTGGAAACAAAACTCACGTCTGAAGTTTAAGAGTTGATTTTATAGATTGAAGTCTGAAAATTTATTATTATCAGTTAATTTTAAGTTAAATGAATTATATATCATATTTAATTTATTGTATAAATAAATAAAATTTTATAACTAGCATATTTAGGATAATTTAATATTTAATTAATTAAATTGAATAACTATTATTAAATGTAAATTAACTGAACAGATCTAATATGTTAATTAAATATAATATTAATTTATATTACATTATACTTAATTGATTTATACAAAAAACAAGTTAAAAAGAATTATATATTAAAATAAATATATATGTTATAATTAATTAGTTTTAATTAATTAAATTGATTTTAATATTTTATTTAAATATAATATTAATTTAATCTATAAAGATAAAAATTTGGGATAATTACTAAAATAGCCAAATCTCACACCTTTATTCACTTTTTAGCCATTTTATATACATTTTACCAAAATAGCCACAATTTACGTGACCACATTTACGTGATAGCCACAATTTACGTGATTTGTATTTTTTTTTCATTTTTTAATGCATTACGTTACAAAAGGTGTTTGGTCACGTAAAGTGTGACAAGACATCCCACCAAACATTCATGGGGAAGGAGCAAATGGTCACGTAAAGTACAACAATTTACGTGACCAGACACCTTTTGTAACGTAATGCATTAAAAAATGAAAAAAAAATACAAATCACGTAAATTGTTGTACTTGGTCACGTAAAGTGTGACAAGACATCTCACCAAACATTCATGGGGAAGGAGCAAAAATGGTCACGTAAAGTACAACAATTTACGTGACCAGACACCTTTTGTAACGTAATGCATTAAAAAATGAAAAAAAGTACAAATCACGTAAATTGTGGCTATTTTGGTAAAATGTATATAAAGTGGCTAAAAAGTGAATAAACATGTGAAAGTTGGCTATTTTTTTCAGACTTTAGACGATAATCAATCTTTTGAATTTTAGACCTAATTTCAAATATATTAACTTTTTATATATGAAATGTAACAAATAATCCATTTTCAATTAACATCTAAAATCAATTGAATTCTAAAATGTATTGAACATTCTAAAATCACAAAAGATCTTAGATTTAAAATGAACTGAAATTTGAAAATATTAAAACAAACGAGACATTTATCTTACTTTAACTTATTATATTATCATACATTATAACGCATAAGACAACCATTCAAAATGATTTAAAAAAAAAACACTATTTGCTAGGACTGATCTAGTTTACTAGCAAAGGTGTTAAAGAAACCTTGTTGCTTAGGTTGTGTTCCACAATTCAACTTAAGAAACGAAAAGATGGATTTTGAAAGAAATACAAAATCAATATTGTTTCACAACTTAATTTAAAAAAAGAAAATGATGAAAATATAATTGATTTTGATTACTTTTTTACCTTTCAAGTGGGAAGAAAATACTGAAATCATTTATCATCCTTCCAATCCTTTCATTTTCTTCCTATCTCAAATGTTTTTTTTATATTTATTTATGAATTTACCACTATTAACTTCAACATTTACTTTGTACGATACCAATATTTAAAACTTCAAATAGGGGTGGCGTTATTTGCACCTCTGTCTGAACTCTGAAGCGAGATAAAGAGGGAGAGGAGAAAGAAATATAAATAATATTATCGCAACGTCTTGTATAATGGAATGGAATCATATGATATTTACTTGTATTTTTGTTATGTAATGAAAATTTTGATCATCAATAAGAGGGTTAAAATTTAAAAAAAAATCCAATAAACTTTTCTCATTTTATCAATTAAGTCCCTAAATTCTTTTTTCCCCGATAGTTTAAGTCTCTAAACTATGTTTGTCTTATTCAAAAGTATATATTTTTAACCGGCTACCGAATTAGCCGTTATAAATTAAAAGGTTGAAGCACTTAATCGCTAAAATATGGAAAGATGATGTGTTTTTTTACAACATTAATCAAGTGAAAAAAATAAGGTTACTTGTATAGTAACCGGTCAAATAGGTCAAATACATTTTTGAATAAGACAAGAATAGTTTAAGGACTTAAACAATAAGAATAAAAGTTTAGGAACTTAATCGCGAAAATGAAGAAAGTTTATGGGGTTTTATCAATATTAACCCTAAGTTAAATATATATTTTCATTTACATTTTCTTCTCAACATGAAGAGAAACAAATACATTGAAAGAAATTGAAGTTTTAATAAAATTTTTATTTTATTTTCTATATAAACAGTTATTTATGTGTAATTATTATTGGTTAAAAAAACTTATGCACTTAAACAATTCCATTCTATTTCATTTTTCCGTACCAAACGTCCCTTAGAGTACATAGGAAAGAAAAAAAATGTGTATAACGATATCAAAATCATAAGAAATGTATTTCAAGCGTGTTGCTATTTGCATCTCTCTATACATATCATATCACACATATCACCTTCTGCTCTCCTTATCTCTCAAACTCTTAATTTTTCGATCTTCCCCTTAGCACATGATAAATATAGGGATTATCCATATAAAAATCCTGCATGATGTATCATGAGAGTATTAAATAATTACAAATCAAAGTATTGTATTACAATGATAACGAGGTGCATCACATGTACAATACGAAAAATACTTTTTAGTTTTTTTATTATTACAAAACTTTCATTTCAAGTGGGTCCCCATTAGAAATAGTGTCATACAAGAGTTTAATAAAGGGGAAATTGTGCAAAAAAACCTTTAAGTTGGACCATTTTTGCGATTAAAACCCCCAACCATTTTTCATTGCACAAAAAACCTCCAACTGGTTAAAACTTTGTAAATTTGAGATTTTTTCAAAAAATCTGACTTGCAACCGGTTTAGCCGGTTGCAACTTGATGATGTGTAAAACTTTTAAATAGATTTTTGCGTAAAAAACCTCCAATTTGTTTAGTTTTTTCAATTAAAACCCCAAATCATTTTTAATTTGATAAAAAAACCTCCAACCAACAAAGATAATTAAAATTGAGTCTTCACTGATTGCAGTTTGATGACATAGATATTTATTAAACTTTTATATTTAACAAACAAATAATTCGTTTCCCAATTTAACCTCACCCTCTAGGCTAGCGAATCTCACTGCTCTGTCTGATCATATTCAGATGCTAAAATGGAATATAAATAAATGAAAGTGAACATAAAGTTGAACCTAAAAATGCAACTCGTGAACACAAAATGAAATCGATTCCATCGGCACAATTGAAGTTAAAATTCAAGATTAAACGGAAAAAGTTAATCGAACATACATACATACATAAAATAAACAACACTGAACATAAAAAGAAGATAGAGTAATCGGAGTTGCCGGAGGTAGAGAAAAAGAGAAAAGGTAAATATTATTTTTGGTTAGAGGTGAGAAGAATATAGTAAAGGGTTTTAATCGAAAAAGTCATCAATTTTGGGGTTTTTTATGCAAAAATTCAGTTTAAGAATTATACATGTAGTGCCATGTAGGCGCCACATAAGTCGGGTTTGCCATGTGGACGCCACGTGTGTGCCATGTAAGCATAACAACCTATTATAACCGGTTAGGTCCTAATTTCAAAAGATTTTACCGGTTAGAGGTTTTTTGTGCAACAAAAATTGATTAGGGGTTTTAATCACAAAAATGGTCCAACTTTAAGGTTTTTTACGCAATTATCCCTTTAATAAATAATCAAATTAGACCGAAGAATTGAAGAATTAAGAATTAAGACATTTAATATATATGTGCATATGATTCAATTAGGCTTGAATATGTGGTTCTCCATGGAGATTGTGTGTGTGTGTATAATGAGGATAATTTAAGCACCATTTAACAATAAGTACCGTAAGCACCAATCAAAATTTAACAAATTAGAATCATTAAAATATTTGCATTTTACATATAACTTATTGTTTGAATTCGATTAATCTAATGAATGTTATGTATATTAAGACTTATAAATGCAATGAACATAATATTCATTGTATATATAAAAATATGAAAATGGAATGAATCTAATGAATCTTGTGTATAATAAAGAAATGAAATTCGATTTAAAGTGAAGACACAACCTAAAAAAACCGAGTTTTAAAAAAAATGTAACCATTTTAAAGTAAAAAAATTAACCCTAAAACAAATGATCTTAAGTCCAAAAACCAATCTGAACCCATAAAAAATGGAAACCAATAATCATTGGGTTCAACCCGAAAACCAAAAAACCAAACCCTGATGAAACGGAAACCGAACGGTTTCTAAAACCAAAATCCGAAAAAAAAAACGGTTTGGGCTATAACCGATCTATAGTGACTCATACTCAAACCTATTGCATAATGCAATCCTTTGATAGGATACAACTCTTAATAAAAAAATTTACAAATCAAATGTCCCAAAATGTATTATCACCATAGAAATTAGAAAATAATATTATAAAAACGATGTTATAAAATAATGACGTGATACGACATGACATGTTTATAATATCATAAAAAGATATAATGATAGTTGATGCTCTCTTATGTTTCATCCCGTCCCTCTCTTTATATATATACTAGTTTATTACTCGTGTACTACATATCATACTTAAATAACTGGATTTAAACTTTGGTAGTTTGAGATGAAAATTTTCGATAAGAAACTAAATGTAGGAGAACACGGTTAGATAATAAGAGATCATGGAGATTGAAAGATAAGAAACAATATTCATGAATTTTCAAAATAGAATCTGTAGTCAAAATTTTTTTTATAAGTAAATTACTTTTATTTATTTTTATTAATAGAAATTGTAGGATACACAAATGACGGTTTACTTAATCACAAGTGACATGTAGTTACTCTTTTATTAAAATAGGAAAATATATGTATAAATTAATCATGAGAGCATAGAGGTGCGATAAATATGCATTTAAGATCAAGTATCAAACAAACATGTGTATAAAAACATGACTTGTGGTCTTTTATTACTATTCTATCTTTCATAAAAATATATAAAATATAAATAAAAACACATGATTCTCAAAACGAAGAGGTACTAAACTACAAAATTCAAAAACTATAGGGGTTATGTCTTCATTACCCTTAAAACATGATGTAGGTAAAGTGAAAGTACAACCATAAGTGGACACAAATGTTATAAAAAGTGAAAGAGAAGCAAGAAGAAGTGTGGCTTAAAGCAATATAAAAACAGAAAAACACCACCAGAAATTTTCTTATTTCTTGTTTTCCAATTTTTCACACATACAAAAACACAAAACTCTCTCTCTCTAGAAATTGGAGTTTTTAGAGAGAGATTATAGAGCAAAATCCATCAATGGAAGTCACCTCAAGATTACATGAGAGAGAAAACCCATCTCCGGCGAACTCTCCGACAAGCCATGTCAGCAGCAGCAACAGCAATGGACATGTCGCCGGCTCACAAACCCCACCGTTAACTCCAAAACCCGTTTCGAGATCCGAACCCAATCCATACCCAACTACCTTCGTTCAAGCTGATACAACTAACTTCAAACAAGTAGTCCAGATGCTAACCGGATCCTCCGAAACTGCCAAAAATGCTTCTTCTACGAAACCGAACCAACAACCAGATCCGTCTCCGACGAAGGTATCAATACCGCCAATCAAAACGGGTCAACAGAAGAAACAAGGGTTTAAGCTTTACGAGCGTCGAAACAGCTTGAAAAACGGGTTGATGATTAACCCGAATTCCGTTCCCAAATTCGGGTATGGGCATGGGTCGTCACCCCGATTTCATGAAATTCTTTCTCCAAGCATTCTTGATTTTCCGTCGCTGGTTCTGAGTCCGGTGACTCCGTTGATCGAAGACCCGTTTAACAAATCGTCGCCGTCGGTCGGAAACTCGTCGGAGGAAGAAAAGGCAATTGCGGAAAAAGGGTTTTATCTCCACCCGTCGCCAAGGGCGGCGACACCACGAGGGACAGCGGAGCCACAGCTGTTACCTCTATTTCCGGTGACGTCGCCGCGAGTTACGGGATCGCCGTCATAGATATGGAATAATCAATTAATCATATGGGTGTTGACTGTTAAAACTTAAAGGTTAGAGAGATCTTTTGCTTCAATTGTACAATTTGGGATCTTCGTGATTCCATTTTTCTCAGAGGAACAACAACAAAAAAAACTTCAATTTAATTTTGATTTTGTTCGCTGTATACTTCAAAGTTTTTTTTTCATCAGATAAATATAAATGAAATTAGCGATCAAAATTATTAATTATTTTAAATCATTATACATTTTTTGACAAGCATTTAAAAGGATTAATCGTCAAAATAACTGTTTAATGTGTATTATAAATCCCAATATTAATGTACTTTGAGAGTTATTATTAATAGTAATAACGTTCTGTTATTATGTCATTAACATCACAGATATGTATTACCGTTGATCAAAAAATTTAAGTATGTTTTTAGTGTTGATAATAATATTTTACAACTGATAAAATATAAAAAGATTAGTTTAATATTCAACAAAATAAATGTACGTGGTTACATGTTAACACTTAACAATAAGGGGGAATTGCTCAAAATAAGGAGCAAGTTCTTTTTTTTTTTTTTTTTTTAAATTATAGTTCTCTCGTAAATTTTGTTATAAATAATGTAATCAAACTCTTAGTTTACTCCCGATTATAGCATTTAACCGCTAAACAAGAAGTAGGTTGTTATTTCAAATAATATATTAAACGGTAAAAAATAAAACTCATCGTCATAATAAGAGAAAAATAAGAAGTAGGTTGTTATTTCAAATAATAAACTCCATGTATAATCGTTTTTTAGCGGTTAACTTTTGTTGTTTACCGGTTAAATGCTATAATCGAGTTGGTTCATTTGTTTGCGACAAAATCTGCGAGATTGCTATAATAAGAAAAAAAGGAAAGATTGCTTGCTAATTTGAGCAATTCTCTTTTGATAATAATTTATCTGGAGGAAATACCGAATATACGAAACTGTATTTTTTACTTTTGACAATTTGCCTATTTTAATTATTTTGATGAATTGTATAGAAGTAAAATAGGCAAAATGCCAGAAGTAAAAAATATAGCTTCGTACACGAACCAGCATGTTTATCATGTTTTTGCGGTTAGTATTTTTCTATTATTTTTTATCAATAATATTCTTAACTAATATATTTGTTTGTGATTTTTAGAATTTTTCTATTTTTTCAATAAAAAATGTTCAAGTTTGTGGTTTTCCGGAGAAATATAGTGAAAACACGTTAGTTTCTTGTGGAAAAAGACATGGTTGATTATGAAAAAAAAATAAAACTTTTCTGAAAACCGGATTGAAAACAATAACTTTAAGGACTTTCATAATAAAAATAACACGAATGAACTAAATCGCAAAAAACACAAAAACATGTAGGTTTTTTTCATGTTAAACCAAAAAATATAATATGCTTTGGTTCAATGAAAATACAAGATCTTAAAAGCATGACTTCATCTTGGCGTAAAGTATTTATAATTTTGTCACACCATACGCACCAAATATTAAGGATTTGTTTGTCAATGTGTTTTTAAAGCTTTAATTTTTTTTTTTTTTTTGAAAACTTAAAACAAATCTTATATATAATAAGTGCAATGTTAAAATCAGTGTAGAGATTTATGAAATCATTTTAGGGATTATATTTTTAAAACATCAACGTATTTTTTTATTGATTTTGTTTGCTGGTTAGTAGTGGCGGATCCAGAAAAAATTTTCGTTGGAGGCATGAGGTTTTATAAGGTATTCGTCCTGTTAATTTTCCGGAACACATAGGCTAAAATTCGTCAAATTTACGCACATCGTTGGGGGCCTTTCCCCCCGCTTGTTAATATGTGGATCCGCCCATGCTGGTTAGGTTTTTCTTTTCTCATTTTAATCACTATAATTATTATTATTATTATTATTTATTTTGGTCCATCTAAGAAACGACGGAAAGACCAAAGTGATAAAAAATAAAAATGAACGTGTGATAATTTTTTTCAAAAGACATGAAAATAAAAACTATTATACTATAAATCTTTTTCGATCTGGTCCATAAGACACTTATTTTTTTTTTAATGGAAGATACCAAAATGAATAAAAATAAAAAAGTATTGGGTTAAAGCAGCAAAAAAAATTGACGGAGGAACTAAACTGAATGTGAAATTATGTTATTCTTTCTCAAAATAAATATTTTAAAGCAAATAAAACTAAATTCTTGAATGTTTATTATCTATGAAATGCCTAATATGCCCTTTATAAGGTAGAGAATCTTAAGAATATGAGGATCTTTATGTCTTTATGTCACAATATCAAATTTATGTCACGATATCAATAAGATAAAATAAATATAATATAAAATAGAGCATGTGATGGTTTAATGTGTAATCCGTAAAAGCAACTTCCATTAGGTTAATATTTATTACATTCACGTTTGGATGACAAATTTAAATACAAGAGTTCAATTCAACTATAAATCAATGTCTCTTTAAAACATCACCAAAACTTTATGGGAAAAAACTATAGTAAAAAAAAAAACTACGATAAATGGTTGACTCTCAATCATGTTGTCATCTGTAAATCATTACATGCATATACCACAAGTTTCATATTCCAGATTTTCTGAAATTTGTTTTCGGAAGTCTTGTTGTTAAAAGATGTATCGAATTGTTGATGGATCGAATATATCTCATTTCAACTTGATTGTCTTTTATTCGATCTTGTTTGTAGGTGTGAAATCGTGAAGGTGTAAGTTTGGTTCTGTCCCTTTTAATTTGTGTTTCCTTCATTGTGTGACACAAAATGTTTTATATTCATAACATATACAACAGGATTTTCATTTTTTTCTTATCCTAGAAAAAGAAAAAGAAATATTTTGTAGTGTTATTGTTATCCATATACATTCTCTGCGAGCTTTATGTAGTGTAATAACTATCATGTTTTAAATATTTTAAAATAAGTATTTGTTTTTTAGATAGTTAAAAACTCTAGTACTAATCCAGAAAATCCTCGCATTAGGGGCATCATTACGTGGGGTGCTTACTGTTTCAGTTTCAAGGTTCTTTACTTCTTCATGTCAATAGTTAAGTGTTGGTCGGTTATTAGGTATGTTAGTTTTATAACCCAATTCAATAGTTTAACCATAACAACATAATAATTAATTGGTATTTAAGAATTAACAATAAAAACCAATAAACCCTTACAAGTTGATAAGTAAGCTTCACAATTAACAAACCCTATATTCAACACATAGGTCCCACATGGCTCACAGAATGAATTTCGTAGAAATTAAAAGTTACTTACAGTGTATTGAGATAATTACGCAAAAAAACCCTCAACTTGTCAGGTTTTTATGATTAAAACCCCAAATCATTTTTCATTGTATTGAAAACCTTGAACTAACTAAAAATCGATAAATTAAGGTTTTATCAATGGTTAACCGGTTGAAACGGGTCATTAATCCTACATGGACCGATAAATAGCCTACGTGGAATAAATTTTAATTGTTGAAACCGGTTGCCAAGTATTACACGTCATTTAAACACTCGTTGATGATGTAATCCCGTTTAAAAATTACAATAAAAAAATATCAACGGGGGTTTAAATGATGTGTAATACTTGACAACCGGTTTCAACAATTAAAACTTATTATACGTAGGTTATTTACCCGTCCACGTAGGATTAATAACCGATTTCAACAGGTTACTCATTGATAAAACCTTGATTTACTGATTTTTAGTTAGTTTGAGGTTTTCTATGCAACGAAAAATGGTTTGGGGTTTTAATCACAAAAAACTGACAAGTTGATGGTTTGTTGCGCAATTATCCTAGTGTATTTGAAACTTTCTATAACCATAAGATTGAACAAAAAATTATTTAAAATCAATAAAAATCTATATGTGAAAAAAATTCATCATTCCTAACTATTTGTTACAGAATTTAGATTCCAACATTTCATGTAACATCCTCGGGTTTATTTATTGAAATTGGACTAATTAGATGGATATTTTATAATTAAGTTGAAATTTGAGCAATGATTTTGTATTTGGGATATTTAAAAGTTTGTTACTATTTTAAGAAGTGACGAAGTTTAAGAATTTAAAATTATTATTAAGGAATATTATGAATTTAAAAAGTTATTAATGATAAATTTAAGAATAAATCAGTATTTTATGGAACCGGTTAAGTTGAGGGGTGAAATGAGCAAGATGATGAAAATGGGAATAAAAGGCTAAAGCCTTTCATTTTCTATAGACACACACTCTCTCTCTCTACACTTTCTCTCTCTAGAATTCTCTCTAGTTCTCTCTACGATATCTCACAAACCGACCAGCCGATTATCGAGATTTATAAGTCATCGGAAAGATCTCGAGGAGTACAACAACAATCTACGGTTGGATCTTTGATTTTGTACGAATTGAGGTAAGAATCGACTCTTTTAAGTTTGTTTATTTCGATTTTGAAGAACTTAGATTCGAATCTGCCATTTTTATGTGATTTGGAGCTAGTTTTGCTTGAAATATTGCAAGAATATGATAGTATATGTATAATAGAATCGAAACTAGGCTCAATACATGATATATCGGTGATTTTAGGCTTAGAAATGCATGTTTTAAAGTTGTAAGATGAACAAACTCGAAAATACCAAGAACACAGTCGAAATGCAAGAACAAACTCGATTTTGGTACTAGATTCGAGTATATTTTCGAGTTTAACCATCAAATTCGAACTGGGGTTCGAATCTAACCATAAACTCGAATGGGTTTTCGAGTTTAACCCTATGGGGGTTCGAGTTTGACTCTAAAGTGAATGGAAATTCGAGTTTAACCCCTTAAATTCGAGTTTAATGCCTAAAAAATTGAAACCCACTTTTTAGACTCGAATATTTTGAATGAAACACATAAACAACACATAAAATGACAAAAGTTACTCAAAGGACAAGGTATGAACTTGAGATGGGTTCAACTTAATTGTGGTTTGAATTTAGACATAGACCCGAAATAGGGAAAATATTGCAAAGCATACAAAACTTGGTCTTATGGATTTAAACGGTTTTTGACTCGAAATATTGTTGCAATTGATTTAACAGGTCCCTTGTGGTGTTGTTTAACCCACAGTGGGGTACTTTGTGGATCCGGTTGAAAGCCCGAGGAGAAATAATATCGGTTAAAAGTTAAATTACGCACCCACTGTGAGTACAGTAGATTTCGCATGTTTATATCTGTTTTATGTTAAGCTTTGCCTGCTGAGACCTGTTGCTTCATTAATTTGTTTGGAATTCTACTAACTTGCGTAGATTTAGATGCACATTCTTACTTGTTGCATGTCCGTTCGATTGTTGTGCATCTAGTGATGGACCGGTGGGTCGCATCGATTACTCTGATGTTACTGTGCTATATGACCTGGAGCTGATCCCTCCTAGGCCGGTAGGCAGTATGTCATCCCCGATCGTACGTATGTCTCAGATGGTATGTTTAAAGCCGAGTTTTAGGCTCGAAGGGGCTGCGGCTCTGGTCCGTACTTGGTGTACGAAGAGGGTAAACGATGTTTGTCATCGGTGATACCCTTGGGCTTCATAAAAATTTATAAAATGCGTAATCTGTGTATTCACTAAGCCTTTGCTTATACCACAGTTGCTTTATTTTTACAGGAATAGGGAAGTCTACCGCCGGACCTTCTAGTTAGGTCATTTGTGAAGATTCAGAAGATTTGGTACTATTTAATCGGTAATCATGCTTTGGGACAATGTTATATTATATTATGGATGTTGTAATAATTGTAATGGGTATGTAGACTTAGATATGGTACATTGTAGCACCGTAGGGTGTATGTCACTGTTGCACTACTTTATTTTATGTATTTTTACTGCTTCCGCACTTAATTTAGGTTATTAGATCATTATGTATTGGTGGTTGATGATTAAACCTGGGTGTTATGTAAATGATGGTTGTTGTGGCAAGGGTGTCACATTTCACAGCTCACATTTTAGTTAACCCTAAATACTACATTGTACCCATCCCCCTAAAACGTATTAATAATTAAACTTTAAATTTTAATGCCCTAAAATTTCATTCTCAAGTCAAACAGGACATTAAAAATTGACAATGGAACAAAATAAAGCTAGGATTTAATTTATTTATTACTGTGATTACGTTTAAAAGATACATGACATTAAAAAGGATCAAATATTAAATACCTCCAGTACAATAATTTCCTTGCTTTATCTTTATAAATTGTAAGGGAACATATATACAAGAAATAGGACAAAGGAAATGGAAACTCAATGGTCTAAAGTGACATGTAGAACGCAATAAATTATCATGCTTAGTTTTTTACTATTCTATGATGTCAATTTATTAAAAGACTTAGCCACATTTTCTTTTTATTTTAGGCTGATGGCCTCTTTTACCTTGGGCTGAGGGCCTGTTTAAATAATTTTAATTTTCTACAACAAAAATACCATAAATGTTACAAAGAATTGACAATAATTGAAAATCCTAAGTAAAGAGGCTAGAAATTATTATCGTGGAAACTTGAAATCAAACAAATATGTTGAAAGATCATATTTTTAAATCTCACACACAGACTCTGCTTTGCTTAAATTGGCCGAGCACACAAGTTCAATTAAGTGGTGGAAGAAATCAAGTTAAAATCCAACAAGGAGCTGAATTGTATAATTTTCGAATAAAAAAATCAAATGATCAAATAATCTGATATTATCACTCGCAATGAGTTCGTGCTAAGATATGTGGAAACCCGTGAATGAGTGTGTTGTATTCATCTCATATAAATAGATTACATAATTACAATGGAGACCCCTACACTATACATTATTTAACACACCCCCCTCAGTCGCAGCTGGAGGAGGACTAATGCTAAGACTGGACTTAAATTGTAAAAATAGCTGTGTAGGAAGACCTTTAGTAAATATATCTGCTAACTGATGAGATGAGGGCACATGCGACACACGCACTTGCCCCAAAGCAACACGTTCTCTTACAAAGTGTAAGTCAAGTTCCACATGTTTGGTTCTTTGATGCTGTACTGGGTTATTAGCTAACTACATGGCACTTACATTATCACAAAAAACAACTGTGGCACGTGAAAGAGGAAGATGTAACTCAATCAAAAGATTACGAAGCCAGGCAGATTCGGCAACAACGTTAGCAATACCACGATATTCAGCTTCGGCACTTGAACGGGACACAACATGTTGGCGTTTAGAGGACCAAGACACAAGATTGTCACCTAGGAAAATGCAGAACCCAGAGGTGGACCGGCGTGTTTCAGGACAACCGGCCCAATCAGCGTCAGTATAACAGACCAAACGATTAACAGTGGATGGGCGGAGAAAAAGACCATGAGTAAGGGTACCCTTCACATAACGAAGAATGCGTTTGAGGGCATTCAGATGTGGTTGGCGAGGATCGTGCATATACAGACATACTTGCTGTACAGCATAAGCGATTTCCGGACGAGTGATCGTGAGGTACTGTAAAGCACCCGCAAGACTTCGATAGAGAGTCGGATCATCGACTGGTTTGCTAGAGGAGGGTAGTTTTGACTTTGTCTCAGCCGGTGAAGAGCAAGGATGACAAGTGTCCATGCCAGCACGAGAAATGATTTCTTGGGCAAAAACTGTCTGAGACAGGAAAAGGCCCGAAGAGGAGCGTATAGCGGAGACCCCTAGAAAGAAGGAGAGAGCGCCAAGGTCAGTCATTTTGAACTCAGACGAAAGACGAGAGATGACATGATTAACCAGAGATTGGGAAGAAGCTGTCAGAATGATATCGTCTACATACAATAGAAGGTAGATTGTATCACGACCATGATGATAAACAAAGAGAGAACTGTCAGATTTACTGGAATGGAAGCCGAGAGAAGTGATGAAGACAGCGAATCGATGAAACCAGGCGCGGGGAGCCTGTTTGAGACCATACAGGGCTTTTCGAAGTCGACAGACATGCTGTGGGAAGGAGGAATGAACATAACCAGGAGGTTGTTTCATATAGACTTCCTCCGATAATTCACCGTTGAGAAAGGCATTTTTAACATCAAGCTGATGAATCGGCCAGTTTAGGGAGAGAGCAATGCTTAGGACCATTCTGACAGTGACTGGTTTGACAACAGGGCTGAAAGTTTCGTCATAGTCAAATCCAGGCATTTGAGAAAAACCTTGAGCCACCAGACGGCCCTTGTAACGCTCAAGGCGTCCCTGACTATCGAACTTATGGCGATATAGCCAACGGCACCCAACAATGTTGACTTTTGGAGGAGGGGGAACAAGATCCCACGTATGATTGGAGAGAAGAGCAGACATTTCAGCGTCCATGGCTGCCTTCCAATTGGGATCACGAATTGCCTGAGCAGAGGACTTGGGAATTGGGGAAAGAGATTCAACAGCTGACAGATTCAAAATTTGGCGAGGTTTGAGACTGCCAGTACGCGATCGGGTCGTCATGGGATGAGTGGAGGTAGGAGCCGGAGGTGGTGAAGAAGTGACAGCTTCAGGTGGAATTGATTCCGAAGACCTGTGCGAAGAGTGAGGTTCGACAGACGAATGAGGTGGGTCATCGGCTGTAGGAGCATCACTAGAGGGAATGAGCGAGTCACTCGAGTTGGGTTCAGTAGAAGAATTATCTGAGGGAGTGGTGGATGCAATAGGTGCGTTAGTCATCACAGTGGATGTGGTGACGTCGTCAATGAAAGCATCATACGCAGAGGGAGAGGGTGGGGCATTGAACGAAGGATACGGAAAATGATCTTCATCAAAGATCACATGACGTGAGATAAGAATACGGTGGGTGACTAGGTCATAGCATCGATGACCCCGATGACAAGGGGAAGGCCCGAGGTATACACAAGCAGTAGAGCGAGGAGAAAGCTTGTTTGGGGCTGTAGAAGAGAGATTTGGATAGCAGAGGCAACCAAACACACGCAAGTGGGTAAAGACCGGGAACGTGCCGTACAAGATCTCACAGGGAGTTTTGGAGTCCAGAGTAGTAGTGGGAAGAATGTTCAAGAGATGAACCGACATGTTGAGAGCTTCTACCCAGAATTTTGGTGGAAGAGAGGCTTGAAACAAAAGAGTACGGAGCACATTGTTGATTGTGCGAATGGCTCGTTCAGCTTTGCCATTTTGTTGTGACGTGTATGGACAAGAAAAGCGAATTTTAATGCCATGTTTTTGAAAAAGCTCAAGTAATTTACTATTATTGAATTCACGTCCATTATCACACTGAAAAGATTGTATATCTGTTTTAAACTGATTTACAACATAAGCGCGAAAGATAGTAAAAACTTGGAAAACATCAGATTTTACACGTAATGGAAATACCCATAAAAAATGAGAATAATCATCCAAAAACAGAATATAATATTTGAAACCACTCAAACTGGAAATAGGAGATGTCCACAAATCGGAATGAACCAGTTCAAAAATACGTGAAGTCTTAGTTGTCGATGTTGAAAAAGACAAACGACAATGTTTACCGAATTGACAAGCGTGACATGTAGGTAACATTGCATTGGAACAGGAAATAAATTTACGAGAACGTAAAAAATTAAATGTAGAGCTGCCCGGATGACCAAGACGACGATGCCATACATCAGGAGAGATGGAGACCATAGCAGTGGCAGAGAACACAGAAGGCGGAGAAGGCTCGAGAACAGGATAGAGATCACCAGTACTGTCAGAGCGATGAAGAAGGCGCCCTGTATTAAGATCCTTGATGGAGAAACCAAACGGATCAAATTCAATAGAAACCCAGTTATCAAGAGTGAATTTACGCACATAAATGAGATTCTTAACCATTTGATCAGAAACAAGTACATTTTTCAGTGCCAATTTGTTTTGTGATAATGGAAGAAATGTATCTCCAATGCAAGAAACCGGGAGTAAAGCACCATTACCAACCATGATTACTTTTGACTTACCACAAGGTTTAAGAGAGAGTAAGTTACCTTGGTTGAATGACATGTGTGAGCTTGCACCAGTATCCATGTAGTAGTTGTTGTCTTGATGTTGTTGAGGCGGCTGAACGGACATTGAACTGAAGAGAGCTGCCAGATCAGTGAACTGGGGCGGAGCTGCATTGGTAGGCGAGACTGGAGGAGGTGCAGCATAGAGTGCCGATGGAGTGTGAGTCCCGGCATGAGTTGGTGTGGAAGACACCGGCTGACGATAGTTGCCTCCAAACTGAGAGGCCTAAGATTGCTGATGTAGTGCATTCTGAAGAAGCTGCAGAAGTTGATTGTTGAAAGCCGGTGGGGCACTGGATTGACCTGCATCACGAGAATAACCTGTAACAGAAGTAGTGCTGTTAAAAGACCCTCCTCCCGTGTTACCTTTAGATGCAACCCGTCCCGTGTTTCTGTTTCCCCGATTATTATTTTTATTTTTCCCTTTGCCATTATTATTAGTACTAGACGAGGAATAAAGGGCAGTGGTAAGGGAAGGTGAGGGTTCAAGGGTAGGTTCGGGTTGATCTTCACGTGACTCATGCAACAGTAACATGTTTTTGGCTTCAAGGAAAGAGGGAAAAGGTTTGGTATGTGTGATGACATCAATTAAGCTTTGATAGGATGAGGGTAAATTCTGTAGAATTTGCAAAACAAGATCCTGATCAGTAATTTTAGTGTCAACATCAGCAAGGGAGTCAGCAATATCTTTTAAAGTGTGACAATAATCAGTAATGGAAAGTGCACCCTTTTTGGTGTTTCGAAAGAGGGTTTGAAGTTGGAGACTACAAGATAATTTATTATTTAAAAAGTGAGCATCCAAAGCTTCCCAAAGGTCATGTGCAGTGCAATTATCTTTTGTGATGAGGTTAAGCAGATTTGGTTCACATGTAGAGTAGAACCATGATTTAATACGAGAATCAATGGCCTCCCAGTCCTCATCATCAACACTTGTTGGTTGAGATTTCCCAGTAATATGACCCATGACTTTTGCCCCTTTACACACGTCAGTAAAAATACGACGCCACAGTTTATAACGAGACCCATCAGTTGTTAATTTGAAACTGAACTGAGGGTATACATTACCAATAGCAAAAACAAGTTGGGAAGCGGTTGGGTTGGTTGGGGATGGATTATTTCCAGTCATGACTACTAATAATAATACTCACGGAAAAATAAATATAATCGCAAAGAAAAAGAAAAATGGAACGTGCTCACCGAGGGTAATGCCGAAAGGGATAGGCGGATAGTAGCAGTAGGCGGCCCTAGGGTTTGTAGTACGGCGGCTGCCCTAGGGTTGATGTGCTGCGGCTGATGGTGAAAGGGAGACGGCAGCAGCGGTAATGCACGGCTAGCAGCAGCAAGGCGCAGCAACGGTGGGCAAGCTGACGGGCGGCGCTTGGCGTAGGCAGCAGCAGGTTGCAGGCGGCGTCTGGATCGGCGGATGAGAGCGGCGCGAGCAGGTAGCGGCGCTAGGCGACGGCTAGCTAGCAGCAGCAAGGCGCAGCAACGGTGGGCAAGCTGACGGGCGGCGCTTGGCGTAGGCAGCAGCAGCCGATTCAGCAGATGGCGGGTTTTGTTGGTGGAGATCGGCGCACCAGAGAAGACAAGGCGGCAGCGGTGTGACAACCGTGGGCCAAGGAAGAAGGAAGGGTGATGGTGGCGGAAGCAATACCGGCAGGAACGAGTGGCGGCCGGCGATGGCAGAAAGGCGGCCGGCGGTCACTTAGATCGGGAAAAAAACAACCCTAATATTGAGGGTTAGGGTTAGGCTTGATACCATGCTAAGATATGTGGAAACCCGTGAATGGGTGTGTTGTATTCATCTCATATAAATAGATTACATAATTACAATGGAGACCCCTACACTATACATTATTTAACAGTTCGAAACAAGCTAATATGAGTTCCAAGTAGTTTGTAACAATTTCCAACAAGGAATTGATTTGTGAAAGAAATCAAGTTCAAATTTTTTCGAATAATTGCAATTCGAAAAGTTTACTTTTTGCAGACAACTAAAAATTTGTGAACCATGATGATACGAGAAGTTACATTTTGCAGAAAGTATAACTATATGAACATCGTAGCTCCATTCAAAAGTGCACTTTCGAAAACAATTATATTCAAAAAGGTCCACGGTTTCAAGGAAATCATATGCTGAAAGGTCCAATGATAGTTGTAGGTAATATGATATGAGCATCATGTAGTAACGATAACATGTTATGAGCATGAAGTTACAATAGTAACATGCTGTGAGCATGAAGTAGTTTGGAAACGTGCCTTGGGCATGAAGAAGTTATCGAAAGTTATATTACATGAAATACATGTGAAATGACAAATCTAATTACTCCACCGAACATAAAGTTTACCTTCTCAGTGGTTTTAATTTTCAGGCAAAGACAAGACAAAAGAAAGACCATCAAGTTAGACAAAGCTCCAGGGGATAACTAGAAGCTTTACAACAAAGAATTCGTAAATTTTGATGAATTTTGTAAGGGTTGGTTCTATTTAATCGAGTTTTAATTTTGTTACAGAGCATGACTTTAATTTTATGATAGCAAAATCAATTGTAGTACGTGTAATGCATAACACATTTGTATTACCTTTGTAATGTAAGTTATTAAACAGTGTACCAAACTTGTATGGTTAGTACTTATATTATATGTAATCATGGACGTTTGCTTTCTAATCTTGGATGAATATATTATTGCGCGATTACTAAAGTGCATCTTTACATCAATACACAAATGTATGATACTTTTGGAACGATGACTTCTTTAACTTTAAAAGATA
Source organism: Centrapalus pauciflorus (assembly GCA_020465985.1). Classification (NCBI taxonomy): domain Eukaryota; kingdom Viridiplantae; phylum Streptophyta; class Magnoliopsida; order Asterales; family Asteraceae; genus Centrapalus; species Centrapalus pauciflorus. Next base: position 313,123 of record JAANYP010007416.1, on the reverse strand, counting down.
CATGAACATTCATATAATTATGTCTTCTAATTCTATATGCATTAATATTATAAACATATGTGTGTATACACACACACTATCATAAAACTCAGGGTCGGCCCTGAGGATGCGCAGTAAGTGCGACCGCTCAGGGCCCCAAGTTTGATAGGGCCTCATCATTGACCGTTGATCGGAAAAATGGTGAAAAAAGCTAAAGTCTGCTTAAGTTTAATAAACGTGTCTCAAGTCATTAACAAAAAAAATATGTGAGTGTGAGGATGTATGATTAGTAAAAATAAGCGTATAGCAATGCTATTTCAGATATATAGAGTTTTGAAATTAATTATTTTGTTCAAGTTATATGAACATGTCTTAATATCATTGTTTTAAATGTTTTTTTATGTATATAGCAATTGCTATACTACTAATAACTAATAATTTTTATAAAAATTTAAAAAATTTCACATTTTAAGAGCCTACTATGTAATTATCGTACATGGCCACCAAAATTCACGGGACGACACTGATAAACTATTGCATCTTGTAATTCTCTGAAATGAAACTATGATGAATGTACTATGGTAGTTTGTGAATGTATCTGTATACCTACATGTCCATTATATAAAATTACAAGATCCAAATGTGAAATTTTTACCATTATAGTGTTACTTTATTTATAGATGTAGAAGAAATAACTTTATACATGAGTGATACATTTGTTATCTTACAAAAGATTTGATTCTTTCTATATATGTCACCGCCCCATTCCCGACAAGCACCCGAATTCAAAAATATAACTAAAGCCTTCATCTTTTATGCTAATTTATGTTAATATTCAACATCCTAAGAATATACAAGTTCACACCAAAACAAAACAAAAAAAATACAAAAGATTCATCCTACGTGTATATCATTCTACCACTTATCATGTAAGACCATGTTTGTTTACCTATTAGTGGAATTATTAAGAGGTCATTTAACTTTTAAATGACTTCTTAATGATTTCATTAAAAAGTAAACAAACAGCCCCTAAGAGTTCCTCTGCAAAGCACACTTACATGCAGTTAGAATCAAATAAAAAGCTAAATACGATTAAGATTTATCATGTAATGGTTAGAAAAGACGGTTGAAGATTGATTGCACGTATTTTTTTTCGCTTTCAAATGTTAATTTGTTGTTGACTTCAATATTTTTTCTAACATTTTATTCTTATCGGTTCTTAATAATGATGGTGTGGAATAAATTTTGTCTTTATAATATTTAATTGATAATGATTTTATGAAATTCAATCCCAAATTTTAAACAAAGTAATAACAAGCAATTGATTTTTATTAATTGCGTCGGAAGACTGACTCATCAGTCATCATCATCAACAAACCCAATGGTCAATAATCAATAATTCAACAAAAAAAAAAACAATAATACCCAACTGTACATACCTTTTTCCGTCGGGTCGGTTCAGACGTGAGATGTAGTCGCTCCATGTCTAACCCGAGCTTGAAACATGTAGAGCCCTGGGAGCCACCTTTTTCCGTCGGGTCGGTTCAGGTGTGAGCCCCGGAAGCCACCTCCGACGGTCAAGCCAGAATATGACCAATATATCACAATAAACGTGTGTGTATATACATGTGTAACGGTATATGTTATAAGATAATAAATAGAGAGAGATCCATATGAGGGAAGATAAGTTCTCGTCAAGTGGATGATAACCTTCTGGAAAAACCGCCTGGAACTTATGGTGGTGTAATTCAGGTGCTGCTATTGATGAAACAAGACGTGTGAGGAAGTGAGAAACTCCTGTAAATAATCCAGGTGCTATTGTTGATCAAATAAAACACGTTGAGGGAAAGAAACCTGGGTTTTCCAGAAACTCCTGTAGATAATCAGGGAACTACTGGAACTGATGATGGTTTTTCCAGGTGCAGTAGTCACCTAGTGGGGTGCGAGAGAAATTTAGGGTAATGCTCTTAGAGCAAGTGTGTCCCCGTAAAAAAATCTCTCTTCTCATAAAAGAGAAGAGTATTTATAGGCAAACATAAATGAGCTTTTAGGGCTTCAAGAAAAATGGGTTGGGCCAAAGATATGCTCAAAAGTTAATAAATGAGCCATACAATCATTAATGAATGTGCTTCACAATCACCCACCTTTGAATTCAAAATTTAATATTTGATTTTGGATAATTATTTAAAAAAAAAAAAGTTAACCCAGTTTAAGTGATAGATTAATCATTCTACTTATCAAATTAAAAAAAAAAAAAAAATCTTTATGCAGCAAAAGGGCCCAGACACGAAGATATTTGGGCAGTTGGGGCAGACCTTGAATGGTCAGTTGGTCATAATTTGTGACCAAAAACCTTTTTAAAAGAAAATTAATAACTGATAATGATACGATGCTTATGTTATTATTTTATTTTCTGTTTTTTTTTTATCGAATTATATAGATTTATCGTTTTAAATCAAATAACAATTAAATGAAATTTAATACTCATAATAACTCTTTGTTATTTTATCATTTTCAACTCTTTGTTAAATTAATATCTATAGGATATAATCGCCCAGAAGTTTTTACTAGTTGAAAATATAAAATTCAAATTAATTATGACCAATGATACTTTACAAGAATTCTTCATTTTAACCGTAAAAGAATTTATATAATTATAAATACATATTTTAATTTGAAACTTTAATTATAATGATTTCTGGGAAGAATTTTTTTATTGGTCAAAAGGGGACCAAAGCCAAACACCATCGATATTCAAACAAGGTCCAAAGAAGTATTATGACAATGGGCTGATGATGAAGGTGAAAGTGGCCGCCTGTTTTGTCTCTAACTCCATTCCTAAATATTTTAAAGGAATAAGCGTACTAAAAACTTTCAGGTTGAACCATTTTTGTGATTAAAACTCTCAATCATTGTTCATTGACAAAAACTCCCAACTGACAAAATATCACGGAATTGGGATATTACCGTTGTAACCGATTAAAAGTCGTAGGCCGTCGTCGACAAACCATCAGTGACCACCAGAATTTCACAAAGAAAATAATTTTCAACAAAAAAAACACAGGATTTAAACAAAGAAATAAACAGGAAATGTAAATTTGATTCATAAAATGCAGACAAATGAGTTCGCTAGAAAGAAGGTTATTCGGAGACGAATGGTTGGTTACCAAATTGCAATAAGTTCATCGGGTTGCAAGTTATTATTCTGGAAAAAAAAAACATAATTTTGATATGTTTTAGTCAGTTGAGAGTTTTTATGCAATGAAAAATGATTGGGGGTTTTTATTATAAAAATAGTCCAACTTGAAGGTTTTTTTTTTTTTTTTTTGCACAAATATCCTTATTTTAAAATGGAATTAAGTTTGACTAAACTATAATTTGGTCATCATAATTTAGTAAAAACAAGATATACAGTATAAAATAACATTATTGTAACTTGTAAGCTACAATTTTAAAACAATTTAAAGTTTCCATCAAATTATAAATTATTGTACTTGATAATCATGTTAGCCAGTAGTATTGTAGAGGTGTGTATTTAGGAGTTTGTCTGTGGTAGTAACAGAGAACAGTAGTAGGGTTGTTGCTTTTGAGCTCGAGTTAAGTTACGAGTATCATTTTTAGGAGATGCATATACTATTGATAACGATCATGAATTTGTAAAAGAGGGTTTTGCATCCAAGGTATTTACATACCAGTTGAATCGCTCACAGTCCAAAGGTTCTAAGTTAGCCACTACTATGTGTATTATACTACTCAGCTCAGGCTTTTGTTGGTCACCATACCGAGGCCTTTACGTGTTTCTTCTGGCCTCATAGGTGTTTAGTCGTTGCCCTCCAGCCCTGGTAGTTGATGATGTTAGATGCGTTGGACTCCTATGCTACATTGTCGTATTACTAACATCGTGGAACATTGGAACCAGTAAAGGATTCGATTTTCCATCGTTGTCAATTTCTCCATCATTGGACACCTTGAACACATAAGAGATCGATGTACAAAAAAGATTTTGGTTTTGGATATTATTCTTAATATGTGTTATTGTTTGCAAATTGATTTTGGTTTTTAAACTGAAACACACACACACACACACACAATGTGTGTTTCTTATTTGTGTTTTTTTTTTAGAAAAAGACGAACTTCTTTTTCTCAAAAACACAAAATTAGGCTTTGAGAAAAAGCCAAAATATGAGCTCATTTAATAAACGAGCTTGCACTCGAGTTTCACATAACGAGCTCGAGAGTCTAAACGAACTTAAAAGAGCCCATATATAGATATAATTTTTAACTAATAAATATATAATATATAAATAGATATAAAAAACTAATTAAAAAATTAATACATAACAAATGAATCGAGCCTGAGCTGAGCTGAGCTGAGCTGAGCTCGAGCTTGTATAATTATTTATGAGCTGAACTCGAGTTTTACATACAGAGCTCGAAATGAGCCGAGCTCAAGCCTGATACTTTTAAACGAGTCGAGTCGAGCTTTAACGGGCTCGGGCTCGGACTCGGCTCGTTTACACCCCTTCTCCCAAGGAACAAACAAAAAGATATCATCCCAAAAGAAAACCAAAAAACCATCACTTCAGTAAGTTAGGAACTAAGAGAACCACACAAGACAGAAATCCAATCAAAGACAATCCCCTAGGCACCCCAACTAGGAACATAGACCGCCTCCAACAAACTCCAAAACCAAAGACACAATTTCATTTGTTTAGACCTTAAGACTATGATTCCTTATCCCCTCTTCCCAACTCCGGTTTTCAATCCATAAAGAGACCAAGTTTTTGAATATATAGAAACAAATCTTGATTACGCATTTACGTTGAGCTCTTGTTCGGCTATCCCTAGCGTAACTTTGATCCGTTGAGCCAGAGCCCTTACACACAAGATTCCTGGATGGCTGGATCCCCGATCGTACATTCTTACATCAATTTATTTGATACAAACGTATCCATTAACGATTATTACATGATATTTATCGTAATTTATAAAATTTAAATGCTGCATTTATTTTAAACAGATTTAAACCTTATTTTATAGAGAAATCTAACACAGCCATAAGTTAACAGCAACTACATTCACAGAGGCAATGGGGTTCCTACTGAAATTTCTATTTATAACAATGCTTGAATTTATAGTTTACCTTAAATGCGATGCAATACAAAATCCTTCACAAGGGTATTTCCGTAAAAGAATTGATCGTATTAAACCCGTGATTCTCGGGAAGCGGTCCGTTTCCGGGCCTAAGGGAGATTATCACCTCCAAACCTGAGACAAAAACAATAGAATTTAACTCTATGGGGGTTTGGATTTGCGTTTGAAAAATTGTTGTACCGTTTTGGAAACTAATAATCAGATAATAGTTGTAACAAAAGGTGTTGTCGGAAATGTAGTGTTTGGTTTAGCTTCTGTTGTGTGCTATCGTAATTATCAAATAATGAGTTTTTAAAGTGTTTGGATTTGCGTTTTAACTTGTAAAATGACCAAATAATCAATTATTAAACAAATAAGCTACATTTTCTAACTTATGAAAAAGTGTGGTATGAATAACTCTAAACGCAAATAATCACTTATTAAGGTATGCAATCCAAACACCTTAAACCAATTATTTGCGTTATTGTAACGTAATAAGCTAATAATCTCATCTATCACGCAAAACCAAACACCCGATGATAATCCAGACAATTATGCAAACAATGCATTAAATCTGGTCCGTGTGTGTATGTGTTTGCGGGGGGTATCGTACCAGCTGCTTTTGCTGCTACAGCTTCTTGAAAGACATCGGTTACGAATAGAATCTCGGATGGGTTGTCGACTCCAAGTGACTCCGAAATTTCAATATAACTACTTGTTTCTCTCTTGTTCCTGCAAATGGTAGACGACAGAGTGAAGCTTCACATTATGGACTCAAAGATCATGGGATCATTAAATATCCGAAAAACATCAAGTTTTTACCCCACTCTTGTGTCGAAAAATCCACACAAGTATTTCCTTAAGTCACCATAGTTTGTATATCCATATATTAATCGTTGTGCCAATCTGCTACCACTCGAATAAATGTACACCTGATTTAGGACAAAACAACAATTTTCTAAGTCTTAGCAAGCCACTATGAGCCAAGCGTAACGTTATTAAAAGTGAAATTCGCACTCGAGGTGACATGCCTTGATTAGGGACTAAGTCAAGAGGCGCAAAAAGGCGAGGGCCCGAGCGAAGTGAACCAACTAAAATTTAGAATATACTTTACATGACAATGTTACTATAAAGACAAAATAAAAAGCATATTGTGTAGAATTATAGATATAATATCAAATACACTACCTCAATCCGTAATTATTAGTAGCGGCAAACAAAGTAAAATGTTTCAAAAGATTGCGTAAGGCAAACCAGAAGGTCGAAGTCAACCTTCTAATAGGCAACCTTTGATGTTTTCTGGGGGTATAATTGACCATGCAAACTATGTTTTATGTCTTAAAATCCTAATAGACGTTTATGAAACAAGGCCCTCGACTCTCGCCTAACTCGCCTAGGACTAGTGTACAAGGCGCTCCTGAACATCTTATAGGCGCCAAGCCTAAAATGGCCTGGCCTGAGGGACTTAGTCACAGAGGCGCCATTTTTCGAGAGTTGAAAGTTGAAACCGACCTTTATGCCAGAGGAATGCCATTTTTCGAGAGCTGTAGGAACATCATCAAATACAACTCCTTTTATTTCGTTTTTCTCGAACCCAGTACGCCAAATGTGCCCCTGCATCATCAAGTGTTAGCAGCATGATCCAAACTTGAAGAACACACGTTCCAAAATGTCGTTTTGCTTACCTGTAACTGTTTTAAAGAAGTAATTTTTCTATCGGCTTTTATCATTCCTTCAACATTAGCAACCAACGCAGCTATCACCTCTTCTTTTCCTGCGTCATCAGACGGAATAGGAACTGCACCAACAACTCCGTTTTGTAAATCATCGTCTACCTGCAAGAAGAACGCGAAATGCACATGATTTCATGATTCCTTTTCAAACAATCTATATCGTTTATCGAACCTTACTTGAGAGCGTAACAACTTGATATCGTCTTGAGTATCAACAGTATCATAAGTTTCTTCCAAATGCATCCGTACATTGTCACGTGCATACGGAAAAAGAACATCAGTGACGAATGAAATCGGCGTAGTCGTCCCCTCAATGTCCAGAACCACACAACGCTGCAACGTACAGGAAACCATAATTCATAATCATAATACACAAACTCTTAGGGAGCGTTTGGTTCGCGAATTTCTGGGATTCGATTTGCATTTAAAATCCAGTGTTTGGTTCGCAGATTTCAGTAAGATTTCTTAAATCCCTTTCTTTGTTATTTAAAAACACAGTCTCCCCCTAGGATTTTAAATCCCAGTTACCTTGCATTTTTCAGATTAGCAAATTTTTTCTATAACATAATGCAGATTCTTTGACAAAATCCTGACAAATGCAAATGATGCACAATGCAAATCCTTTGACAAAATGCAAATCCCAAATGAAAAAATCTGCGAACCAAACGCCCCATTATCATCTTAACTAATGGTAAGTTTCTTGAATAACTTACTGGACTCGTTCCAGTTTCACTAAATAACGAAATCGCTCTTGCTTTTAGCGATGCGTTCACAATCCGACGACCTAAAACTCTTTTCGGATTAAAGAGACAGCAATAACGATCTACCTGAAGGATTGTTGATTGGATTAAAGAGTTGAATTAACAGTATATAACCTTTTAAACATTAATGATAAGAAACTGATGGTGAGAGCAACCAACTTCAAGAAATTTACCCTAAACTCTTTACCGAGAAGATCGATCGTTCTCACAGAACACGATTCAATTCCATGGCTATGAATAACTGAACCAGCATTACACCTTTCGTGAGCCTGAAGATTAACAAGAAAATGAGTCAGATTGCATATAAAATCAAATGGCTAACTTAAAATAGGATTGATTACTCAGAAGAATCATTGAAAAATCAATTGTAAATACCTTGATGAAAAGAGATGCAGAATCTGGAGATTTGGAAGGGTAAGGTTTTGGCAATGGGGAAGACAGGATGGATCCACTTGGAGATAACACATACATGTCGTCTTCTGCCATTCTTTTCCATTTGGATGCCTAAATATATTCATTCATAAAAACCCTAATTTTATCTTTTTTACTTGCAATAAAATTTCAAATTCTCTAGAAAAATGATCGCCACATAAATTTTTTTTCGGAGATATAAACAAATTAACAGTTTATTACGTATGTATACGGTGCAGAAAATGATATATACCGGTGGGAGACATGAGGATGAGTTGTTGAGTTGGTCGGATTTGGGAATGGAATCGTCGTGGACATTAACGGTGATGCGTCCGCCGGTACCGGTGCCGGAGACCTAATCTAGGTTGTAAAACTGGCATGATAAGTTTGTGATTAGGTTGCTGTGAAACGAAAAAAGTTGTATGAACTTAGAATGTTGGATTTTAAAATTATAGAATTTTAAAATTACTACGGATGATTGAATTATGAAAACAAGAGAAGTGGATAATATAAAATGTTAAATGAAATCAAAATTTTTTTTTAAGTTTTTATCCAAACATGATACGGGAGGATTTCTAAATCCAAATCTTAAATAAGTCGTTGAAATCTTCCAAACCAAACGGCATCTGAGAGTTTGGGAAAATGTAGCTGCCGTCAAGGGTGTCATCGTCGGTTCCGTCTGCCACGTCACTCTTCTTTCATGTACGGCTGACAGCCTGACACTGTGGATTGTGTCAGCCGGACTTGGATGCGTAGACGGAATCCAGGAAACAAAAAATATTTGACAGCATCTATCGCTAATTTGTTAGAATTTAATTTAAAAAAATTAAATCTATTATAATGTAATTTTACTAATTTAATTATTAATCAATTAAAACTTTATGAACTCTAAATATTTATTATTAATTATTTTCTATATCTTTATAATTATTTATTTTTTAAATATATTTTTAAGTCAATACTAGCCTCTTTGATATAATTTCGTTTTCAGTCCAGTTTTATTACGGTTTCTTACCACAGAATTAGAAATTGGACCAAAAAATAATAATGTAAAAAAGATTGGAATTGAGAACAAAATAGGGTATTTTTAACTTTTCTTGTCAACTATTTTATTTAAAGATTAAATAAAAAGCTATTTTAAATCTTTTAAGTTAAAAATAATCACTAAAGACAATCTTACCGTGGATGATGTTGGATTGAATTGGCTAATAGTTATGGTAGATCTAAAACACCATTTCTTTGTTCAATTTCTTAAGTTACAATTGATTTTTCTTTTAAATGAAATCCATATTACATATATGAGTATGTTGAAAAAGATAATCAAACTTTTTACCATACTCACTTAAGTTTTCAACTGGATTTTGATAATACGTAATGCTTGGAATATTGACGATCTTGAGAGAACTGACCACACACAATCTTATTGTGGTTCATCAATGCTTCTCTAACATATATATGTAACTAGTTTTCATTTTCACTATAAGGTAAGCATTGTGTCTTCACTTTTGCAACTTTAGAAACATTTTTGATTATTTTAAATGATCTATAAATCTTATATAAAGTAGTATATTTCCGTATCATATACACATTTGTTTGAATAATAATTTTTTTTAAATAAAGTTAAGTTTATAATAATTGTAAAATTTAATAATAAACGACCCAAACAATAAATAGTATAAAATAAAAGTAACTCAATATTTATTTCAAACATTATAAATTAAAGAATAAAAAAAAGTTATTAAAATAATTTAATAAACATCCAAATAATAAATGGAATAAAGTAGTTAAATCCTTAGCTTTATTTATAATAAATAAAAATACATAATTGAGATACAATAACATTTTTAACTTTATTAATAATCAATATCAACCCCTTAGAATTTGAAATTTTCATTTTACTGGTGTCTTATATTAATCATTGAAAAGAGATTCTATTAATTCGTGGTTGATAACAGAATTTCTAAAGCACAACAACTATAAATCACTCGAATTAATTTATTTAAACAAAAAAAATTATAAATTACATGTCTCAAATGAATGTTATGACAATTGACAGTCTAGTTAAGTGTCAATTAGCAATATATTTACTCTTTTAATAAAATAGTTAGAAATATTAAGATCAGAAACATGGACATTTATTATAATTCTTCTGTATGCTTTGTGTTGTTTATATTTAGTGTATGTTAGAGAGTGTTGGTAAGGTTTATCTCTTCATAGGTTTGATAACGCTCGTCGTAAAGCGTTCAAATAATTTATAAAAATATCAATCACCTTAACTTATAGCTAGGGTAAGTGGGATCGTCACCTCAGGGAGCATGTGGTTATCAATATTATTCTACGATAGTTATTAACTAATAATAAAAACGAATTATTAAACTAATTGATTGAAGGAAGTGATTGAGCGAAACTTTGGAAAATTAATTATAGCTTTGTTACGAAAACTTAAAGAAAATAAGAACACCAACGAATTCGGATTTAAGGTTTAGGTGGAATTATGGATAATCGACCTATGGTTGCTAATAAATTAATTATTTATGATTTCAATTAATTATCTTTGTAACATAATCACGTAGACATAGTTATGACGATCAAATCTATCGCAATCCGTATTTTGAGCACGAATCGTGTCATGTTCACAGTCCGTCTTAAAACCTAATCTAATGAGCTCGGCACGACATGTAACACGGTTACGACTCGTCTTGCAATAAACATAGAAATCGAAGCGAATGCAACAATATATTTAAATGATAATCACATATAAAAATAAAATAAAACATATCGTTCGTTACAATAAAACGTTAATGGAAAAACACAAATACTTAGCTAATAAACAAACCCTTGAACGATAATTATATGATCATCAACCAACTTGTACGAAACATCGAACTTGTCAGAAAACGTGTTTCGTAGTTGTTGGATTGATTATTGAAATAATGAAGCGAAAAAGAAACCAAACGCTAACCCTCCACCGTTGGCTCTCGTACGGACTACATCATTGAAGCCTTGAAAAGTCTTCTGTGAAATAATAATTCTGTGTGTATTCTCTTCTGTCTAAGTGTTCCTTTCTTTCATGCGGCTGCCTTCAGTATTTATAATTAAAAGTCACCGTAGGGTTCGCTAGGTAGGTTACACATACGACTTCAATTAAAAGGATGAGGCGTACCATGAGTCCCAGGACCCATGGTTTGAGTGTGACCTTTATGCATGATACTACAAGTGAGTCCTACCTTGAGTCCTAGGACTCAAGGGTTGAGGCTAGTCTAACTTGGTAGACACATAATTTGTGCTTGATCTTGGATTATACTTGGGCCTGATATTGGACTTCAACTCATGGACTTATGCTCATTTTAGTCTCTTTAGCTCTATTTAAGCTTTAATCCTACAAATTATGAATAAACAATTAGATGTCGTATTATACCAAGACTTATATATAAAATAATGTCATTTAAACACATTAAAGTCCATATAAAATGACCCGATCAAGGTTACATCACTAGCCTTGTAGTAAGAGAGAACCACAAGTGATCACTACATTTATTAGTGAGAATGATACAAAGATAATCACACCTTGTTAGTAAAAAGCTATCGAGTATAACTCTTGGTGTTAACCAATGAGTGAATATCGGGTGAAAAGTTAACATTCATCCAAACCATTATAAATCATGTTTTATTGATCAGTGATATTTCTAACATTTTTTTCTTATTGTTTATCTAACTTGAAATTCAAAATGAAGAACCAATATCACAAATTATCCCTTGTGGCTCCACCTTCCTGGCCTAAATGCCTAATGCCCACGACGACCATCATCATGTCACAATTTAATAGACATGACTCCTCTTCCTTGAAGCTAACGAAACTCACGATCGATAGTCAAACCTTTAACTATGACCGTCTTGATAGGCTCACCGTCTCAAGCTTAGACCTTGGGATTGTGATGACGATACGAAAGTAGAATCTAAATTACTTTATTTTAACTTTAATTCATAGACTACATAATAACAATGATTTTTTACCCTCACTTTAGTATCGATCCAGTTTGATACAAAGTTGCAAACATGTTTTCGCCATCCTCTTTAATTCAACTCGTACTATGGGTTTAAGCCAAAAATTAAGTTGCATTAATTATAAACAACTAAACTTAACGATATTCTGATTAAATTTCTTATAGAAATCTCCTTTAAAATTAATTTTGTGGCTTAATTATTAAAGTGATGATAATTTACGGTGTTTTTTTAATGTATTTTACTTAAAAGTATTGATGATTTAATTATTATAAAAATAAGTTTATGAATTTAATAAAGAATGGAAGTATGTTGCGTTTTTATGTATTTTCACAATTGTGAAAATCAAACTCAAGTCTCTCTTGCACTATATATCATCTCTCTCTCGCTTTATCCACTGAGGAGGTCCTAAAACCTTCCAACAATGGGGAAAGGCACCGCTCGCTTCGTCAAGAACACCAAACAACTCTTCGACAATCAATTCAAATTCCTCAATAAACACTTTGGCGAACCCTTAGTTCATTTGTTGGATTTACCTATCAGAGTCGTTCTCTCTCCTTTCACTCTCGCCAATGACATTTCCGGCTCTGCTCCTCGTGGTTTTGGCATCCCTGAGTTCATCTCTAAGCTCTCTTATTCTGCAATCTTTGTATGTATTTCTTTCTCACTTCAATTGTCATTCATTTTGATGGATTTGTTGAGAATTTGAGTTTTTTAGTGTTGCAAATAGGTCATTTCGTTGAATTATTCTGTCAGCTCACTAACATGGAGGTTTTAGTGTTCCTGTTTATGTTACTAGACTGTTATGTGATGCAATTTTTGTAGAATTTGCTCAGTTAGTATTGTTATTGATTTTATCTACAGTATATACAATGTAGGGTTTTGTTTCAATTGGGATTTTTAGGGCTAATTTACGAAATATGTGGTGCGTTCTTCTTTGTTTTTTAATCTTCAGGCGGTTGCTGCACTTGGAACTTGTGATATTGCATTGGAGTTGGGGAAGAAAGTGATATGCCAAAGGTGCTTCTTGCTTATATTGATGTGGACTCTCTTGCTTATTATTATAAGTACTTGTTCTTGTTTTCATTTGCAGCTTGTAAGTATTATTGTTGATGGTTTCTAGGAGCTTGAATTGAGATATAGGGTTTAGAAATTTCAGAATATTGCATATATCACATTATTTATAAATTGATGAACCTTCCATTGAATGACTATGAGATTTTGTACATGAAAGGAAAAAAAAAGATGAAGTTGATAGGATGGAGGGTTATTTCTATCTCCTTGATGGGATAATAGCTTAGTAGGTTAGTGCTCATTTTACATATGATTAACACCATTTCATGTGCTTCGTCTTGGTTTACCCCTTGCTGCTTCATGTAACTAGGACCCATGAACACACATATGTTCTTGGAACCCAAGGACCGTGTTCTTCTTAATATAAGTTTTACTCGCACTAACGTCATCAGGGTAGTATGAATGTATGATGGTCAAATTGAATTGCTTGTTACCTCAAGTAATGAAAGGTTAATAAAACCCATAGCAATGATAAAGAATTCAACCAGATTGTTTAACCATTATAGCGCCTTCTTGTAATGTGTTATGATGTGTGTATGATGGCCTATTCTAACAACTTGATTCTAGATGTGAACTAACAGACACTCTTTAACATCTTATCATTGTAATTTTGTGAATCTTGTTTAAAAATTGAATGATCTCTGTTTCGGCTTCAAACTGTGTAGGAACTGTCAGACTTGCAATGGGTGGAACGCTTTACGGTGTACCATGTGCAAAGGCACAGGGAAAGTCATGTACCAAGTTAAAAACTATACATTAAGAAGGTATTCCCATCAAATAGAATGTGTAGGGGCGGATCTAGGAATTTTTGTCATCGGTATCACTTTTTTAGAGTAAATTTAATAGTTAAAATTTTGAAATTTTTTCTAAGATGAATCGGGTCACCGAAATGGGTTGCAAAAACACAAAATTAATAAATAATAAGATTTTTGGGCTGATTATTTTTTCTTCTCTCTTCTTTTTAAATTCTATCGGGTTTTTTTCTCTTTTAAATCTTTATGATTAAAGCTCAGTAATATTTCAATAAATTTGGGTAATAAAAACAACAAATATATAAATAGATTTGTATATAATACCTTTATATATTTTTCTTAGGTGTGTGTCACTAAAAAAAATCGTAGGTGTCACTCCGGTTTTGATACATAACTAACTCATTATTTTGAAAATTTATTAATGTCGAGTGACACCCATGGTAGTAAATTAGGTCTGCCCCTGAGAATGTGGTGCAATGATGAGAGATACTCGATCTTTTTGTCATCTTGATTTCGTTAGGACCATATTTAGGCTTCATAACAATTTATCCATGTTAAAATAATTCCTTCAGTGGAGAGAAAGCAACAGCTAAGGCTATTGCTGATGCCATCGCCGAGAATCGAGCAGAGCTGGTCCATCTTCCTGCCACCATGGATCTAAATGTTCCATTGCCATCCAAAGACTGCGAAAACTGTGATGGATCCGTGAGAACTCTATATAAAAATAACTTTTAAACATTCTACTAATTTCATGTAAACTAGCTTACTAATTTTGCAGGGTGTCATGAAATGCCCTGAGTGTAAGGATAAGTTACAAGTCAGGATCTCTGCTGATGATGTGAGTATTTGAGTGAATCTTCTGGCTTATTGGATAATCTTTCCTGAAATTATTTAATTATCATTTATCTGTTACAATTCGATCCTTGCTTCTTTTGAATATTTTTACATGCATAGTAATCTTGTTAAAATATTTTATTCATAGTCTTGTTACCGATCTTTTTCTATGAAGATTTGTTCATATTTCTTGTTATCTACTCTCCCTCCCTCCCTCCCTCTCTCCCTCTCCATCTCTCTCTCTCTCTCTCTTTCTCTCCCCATTTTGTGGCTGTTATATTTATGGTTATGCATAGATGTATAATGGTGCTGAGTCCTTGTATTCATCCACCCTGCAGATTATTGAGCCTCCATGGAAAGCATACAACATAATGAAGAAAATGGACTACCCTTACGAGGTAGGTGTCATTGTCCGGCACCCAATTTCAACAGTGTTGTATCAATTATGGTCATAAGCTTTTTATTTCAATGTTTATGGTTTCCAATTGTGTCACCTACTATGTTTTTGACTACAACATCATGTAATCCGTATGATGAAGAAAGTTGTATTAGCATTTCATTAGCTTTATTTCTTCTGTCAAAGCATAAAAATGGAGGCGCTTTATAGCTTTTTAAATTTTGAAATGACAAACTTAAAACTCATACACATGGTTGTAGAGGCTCAACAAAGGGTACATGATTTTAACAACCCTATAGTTAATAGTTAGTTGTATAGTTTACTCTCGTAAAAATGTTTGTTTCAGCATATTATCCATAGCATGAAAGACCCCAGCATTGCTGCATTTTGGTTGATTACGTTGCCCCAGATTATGGGAGGATTTGAGTACGATGATGAGGTCAAGCAGAAAATTTGGTGGCAATACCAGGTTTCTCTTTTCTGCTTTGCAAGCTGTTAGTTAACCTGAAAATGCGTGCTTCGATTTTATCACCAAAAAATCCACAACTGTCTCTTCCTTTGTTGGTTGACTAGTTTTTATTGTTTGATGTATATTTCAGGAAAATATGCGGTATGATCAACTCCGAGATGCGGTGGCGAAGAGAAAACCCGGATGGGAGTACTTGCAAGAAGTGAGACAAATGTTTATTTTTGAAACTATGTTATTCAAGCGAGTAATTCTACATGTTTGTTATTGAAACTCAGGGTTTGATCTCGATGGATCCTGAACGTGCAAGGAATGATCCAGTGATAGTGAAGAACGTCCCTTACTACAAAGCAAAAAGTGCATTAGAGGCAGAAGTTATGAAACTTGATCCACCACCACGACCTCAAAACTGGGGGGTTAGTGTTCGTTTCTCCATTTAACCAACAAACAGAAGTTACACTCTTTCTTTTGACATTGCTTGGTTTTGGTACACAGGAGCTAAACGTTCCACTAAATGCCTCTTCATGGAGTGAGGAAGACCTAAAAGATCCTAAAAAGTTATATGAAATGACGGTTCTCTTGAACGCCCAAAGAGAAATAGCAGAAAAGATTTTGGATGATCAATGGGAAACAAATTGGCGCCAAGAAAAGGTTACATTGTAATTAACAAGTAAAATTTGTGTGTGAAATTTCACCGTTCATGTGTGTTAACTGTGAATGTTACTGCTATCATGCATGATTGCTAGTTGAACAAGATGATTGAAGAGAAACTACAACCGTACATACAGAACATCGACAATGGCGTTCTCCCTCGGCCAATATTAGCAGGCCCCCAGAAAGACGATCAGAAGGTTCATCCATCCCTCTTCTTCTGCAACATTGATTCTTGATTATGTTTTTCGTTTTAATATTTTTGATCTTTTATGATGTAATGACAGAGGAATCGTCGACCAAGAAGATGGTGGTTGTTTTGATGCCAAAAGCTATACGTGCAGCGTTCTAAAAGACGGTAATGGCACTAAGTAGTCGAGTCATATATGTATTAATTAGTATTTAGTCGATTAAAACGGTTTATTTCGATATAAAAATACATTTTATTTTATAAAACTTGAAATTTTGATACAATCATTCTATAAAAAATTTGAGCCATTAAATCTGCCTTTTGGTGGTTACTAATACCAAGTATTATTCCTGTAGAAGATGGCAAATGGACACCATAAGGAATGAATGTTTTTGGGCATCTTTTTTATTTTATTTTGCAAGCATAAGGATTTCTTTATCACCAAAAGTTAAATGCTATGCTTGAAGAATGTTAATTATTATGCATTCTTCTGGTGATAGATTCTCCTGCAACCCAAATGCTTGGTGGTATGCCATATAAATTTTAAAGTTAAACTTGAAAATATCGAGTAATGAGTAAATATATATTTTTTCATTATTTTATTTTCTAAGAATAATAAAAAAAATTAAAATTCAGAAGTTGTTTAACTAGACTCTTGATAATTCTATTAAAAAGTAAATAAATAAATCCCCATATTGAATAATAAAACTATTTGTATATTATTATTAAAATTAGTTTATTAAAATCAACGAAAATTTATTTAAAAAAAAAAAGAAAGAAACATATAACATACTTTAACCCAATTTCTATTTTGGGTAAAACACTAGATATGTTGTGTCCTAATAGTAGGTAATGTACTTTAGCAAGTTTTTATAACGGTCGACTCATAATCCATACAAAATTACAAACTGGAAAAGGAAGCAAAATTCTAGCATGTTATATTTGTTAATTGGGCAGGAACCAGTTAAGATTTGCTTTTAACCCTCTGTTCTCAAAAAAAGGGGGAAGAAGAAAGAAAAGGTAGGAAAGAAAGAAAGGGGAGAGAAATATTCATTTTTTTATTTCTTTCCTTTTCTTTTCATAATTGGGCAGAAAGTTTTGAGTGGAATATCATCTCATTTTCCCCAACTTTTTTTCCCTTGGTTTGATAGAGAACACAACTTTTTTTTTTTTTTTTTTTTTAATTTCTTCAACTTTCTTCTTCTTTCATTCTTTAATTTTGTTCTTGACAAAGTGTAAATATATACATATATTAAAATGTTATTTTGTTAGGAATTAATTAAGGTCTAGGTCGCATCTATTAGGACTGACTCTGTGTCCTTTTGTTATGCAATGTGGTCCAAGTAGAGAACGATGGAACATATTCGATCTCAAACAATCGAGATGTTTCTTGAATAGTTGACTCAGACCTTAAATGCGACTTTGGTACGGTAGAATCACAATAAATGAAAATAAACAAAAAATGAATGTTATATCACTTACATATTTTCATATTTGTTTTTTTTTTTTTAAATATCAAGTTAATACCAAAGAGAACCAAATTAACACTAAAAAGTTCATTTATGTTGAATCTGTACATTGAAGAATTAGGTAAACGCTAAAAACAGATATACCAACGAGGTTTAACCCATTTGGTATCAGGATGATAAGTAAGTGTGAGGTCATGGGTTCCACTCCTATCGGAGGCAAGTTTGAATTTAGGTGGTGAAAGTAAGTCTGGAAGTCCTCATTTGGGTCAAAAGGAGTAGAATAGGAATAAGAGTAGATTAGTTTGCCGTTCAAAAAAACTAAAAAATGATATAATTTTGATTGGTTATTTTCATTCTCACGGTAAAAAAACGTCTAAAAGTCCTCATTTGGGTCAAAAGGAGTAGAATAGGAATAGGAGTAGGTTAGTTTACCGTTCAAAAAAACTAAAAAATGATATAATTTTGATGGGTTATGTAAAAAAAAAAAAAACAATGTAAATATTCACATTTCTGTTGTATAATTATTTGAATTATGGAGACCATCCAAATCATATTAATTACATCTAATATCATTTCTCTATCTTCAACGCTCTGTACCAAACGCATCCTAAAAGAAGAGTCTATGATCACTATTTAGTTAATATAATCGGTAAGAGATCTGAACTTAAGACTTAAGAGGTTGATTAACCGGACAAATTAATTATTTAGAAATAATAGCATTTACTTATTTGATTAAATGAAAATTGATGTTAGAAATACATAAATAAAACAAAGAAATTGGTTTAAACAATATACAAACTTACACGAATTATGTCAATCATTGAATAATCACCATATAAAAAATTAGATTAAGACAAAACTACATAAATGATAATATCATAATCTCAATAAAAATGAGGAAAAACTAATAATTATTTCGAATGTATTAAAATTGTATGATCTCATCGACCGCCACACCTGGTGATAACGTTGCAACCCCGGCTATATGGGTTAGCTTGACCTCTACTATTGCAATCATAATAAGATTGACCACGTTGGTTGCATGGAACGTTATTCTTTTGCATTGCACCGTAGCTAATGTAAGCCCTTCCGGCCGCTAGGACTCTTCGGGCACTTTCTGATTCCATCATCATCTCTTCCTCAAGGTCGATATCGTCCCTTACGAGTCGATCGTTGCCATTGGCCGATAGGCGAGTCATCACGACCCAGTTTGGCTGAAACGGCAAGTTCATGGACAAGGAGGAGCCTGCAAAGCGGGAAATGGTAATAAACCAGATGACTAGAATCGCAAAACGATTAGCCATTTTGGAAATGATATGATAAGTAATGGAGAAATGAACAACGAAGATAAACGATGAATAGATATATTTTGGGTTGTAGGTTAATGTTTGAATGGGTATACGAGATAGAGATTTTGAGGGATGAATACTAATTATCAGAGGGTTTTTGTGGTTTAGATTTATTTTCTAACAATTTTGATTCGAAATAGTCTAAATTATATATATATTTATTTATGGTTTAAAAGATTTGAAAATGGTCTAATTTTATATTCTTCCCGAGTAAAGATTTCCTAAAAAAATTAACTCGTCTAACAAAAATAAATTAGATTGTATAAAGCAATACATTATGTTATATTGGGGTGAGTTCAATGGAGAACCTCTATGCATCGGAGAACCTTGGAGAACCACAATTCATCATAAGAAAAATACATAGTGCATCACACGAGAGGATTTTGCATCACACGGAAGATTATGCATCACATGGAATGATTGTATATCACACGAGAGAATTTTGTACAAAACAATCCCCTCACGTGATGAATAATCTCTCGAATGGTTATTTAGGTTCAATGAATTCACACGAAAGATTGTGCATCAGATGTATTATGGTTCTCCAAGTTTCTATGATAAACACTTGATCCAGAGTCCAATCTATTTATTTATGGTTTAAAGGATTTAAAAATCTGTCAAAAGTGGGTAAAGGATTTCAAAATCATCCAAACTATTGACTATGTAAACCAAAGATTATAAAATCATAATAAAACCAAATATTATGAAATCTTTAAAATCCAGCAAACCGAATGCACCTTAGAATTTTTACTTATACCTGATCTTGTAAATAATTAGTTCCTTATATATAACCAATTTCATTTCGAACAAATCTTGATCCTAACTCCTAAGTAATATTCGATCAAAGAATAGATTTGCATGAACATGACTTGTTTTTTCTTAAATCGGTTTTGGTCCTTCTCAAGTTCGATCAAGGGCTACCATTCTATCCTCGACCTATTGTCTATATAGAGAAAGTGTTTCGTGTCTTTGCCTATATTTATTACGGTTTGGCCATCAACATGGGATGCATGTTTGTGTCGACCATTTATCATCTGCTTTTAAAAATATTTTTTTTTTTAAATGAAAGATACATATAAACAATTATCATATAAAATTCACATGGTATTATACATCATCAAAAATGAAAGAATGATCAAAAGCATACGAAAACATGATTTAGTTTATATTTATATTGAACAACAATTGCGCCATATTTTATAATCCTAATTATTGTCATGTATTTATTATTATTATTTTTTCTATGGTTTAATCTATTTATTAAATTTAAAAAAAAAAATCTCTTAGACAACACATTTGAATGAGAAAACGAATGAAAGAATTGAAAATGGTATCGTGTTACATTAAAATGTCTATGATTTGACAATTGACATACAACCGATATTTAAGGGGATGGGTGAAAAACAAACAAACACACGCACACACACGTATAGAGTTTGTGTTTCGTTAAGAACACCTTAATTCCGTGATAACATGATATTCACTCTAAAATTTATGTATTTAATGTATAAAATTATGCATTTGGTACTAAAATTTATACATATGATAATTTATGTAAATATTTACGCATCTCATACTAAATTTGTCCAATTTATGTACGAATTTGAGCATTTGACAAAATTTGTGCATTTAATGTTCAAATTTGTACATTTAGTGTATAATAATGAATTTAAAATTTAGAGGTAATTTTAATGTTAGATTATTATATTTATTAATATTGAAACCAATAATAGTTTTAAGTTATAAATTTAATTTTAAATTTGTGCATTTGATGTATAAAATTACGCATTTTGGAGGGTTCTCACGTTCTCGTTGAATTGAGGAGTTATTACATGAACCCAATCATATATATATACAGACACACACACACACACACACACACACATATATATATATATACATATGTATACACACACACAAACATACATAGGGTCAGGATTAATGAGGTACCATGTTAGATTGGGGAACCAGAGTTCATTATAAATAAAAAGAGTAATATAATCAATTAGGTTTTCTTAATCAATGAATGACAACTATTGAATTAATGAATCCCTTAATTATAAGGATTTACTACCATAACAAAATCTGCAACCAAGACTCGTTCATATGTGGATCGATGCCTCCGTGACCTATGTTAAAATCGAAATCCAAATGGAGTTGTTAGATGGAGAGTCGATCTCCAATGTTCAATCGGATTCTATAATGAGTCTCTGTGAACATGTTCAACCGGAGGTGTTCAACAATGGTATTTTTCCTTTTCATCAATCCGTTCGTGATTATTCATTCATTTACACGACAGTGAACATGCTCAATCGCGATTTATGGTGTGTATAATCACTGTTAACCATTTTGGTGATAAACCAAGATTTATGTTGTGTTACCGTTGCACATGTTCATTAGGGGTGTTTATAAACTCAATTGTGTTAGTAGCGTAACATCTGCAGTACGATGTTCTGTTCCAATTGCACATGTTCGTTACCAGTTAGTTGCACATAATCAACGACAATTGCACATGTTCATTATCTTTGTTAATCACACAGACATACAATTACGACAATTATAGATGATCTAAATTAAGATTATATTATACATGTGTGTATTCGTTATACAATACAGTAAGATATGTGCAATTGCATTCATGTAACTAATTTATGACATTAAACTAGACATGTGCATATTCGTATCTATAATGAACATGTGCAATGATGTTCTATGCTCTTCGTGTTCAATTAATTTGGAATACCTACCGTAATTCACATAATATATATAAAGTTATTTGATGAATATTTTTTATTATTTTATCACATATATATAATATAGTTTAATAGAGAATGTTTGCATTTGATATAACTGAAATGGAGAATTTCATGGAATACGCAGAATCTTTCATCTTCATTTAAAATTTTCAATACCAAGTTTACCCCTATACATTAATTAATGGGGGAAAAATCTTCAACAAAAATATATTTTATTTAATGATTTCAATGATAAATGATTGATTGTAAATGATTTCTCGGTACCTCAATCTAAGATAGTACCCCGTTGATATTGCATCTACATACATATATAATCAGTAAGTCTTATATCATTAACAAAAAACACATAAAAGATGAGATACATGATCAATAAAAATTAAAAGAATGACAAATACGAGTTTCAAATAATAAATCTGACACTGAACACGTAAAAAGGTCGACATAAATCAAGCTTATACCTTTTAATATGATGATGGTTACTGCAGGCAATTCTAGATGATGTATGTTTAGATTTAGTCAAAGTCAGCATTTCCAATCATTTTTCTTTGCAAATTAAAAGGGTTTATTAAATGTTATAATTACTGATTAGGTTCAAGTGAGTATCACTCATTCTGCAGCGCACCAGAAGGTACCACTTTTAAAAGTAAATTTTTTGAAAATTTATTTCATGAACATGCTTTAATTAACATTACACAGATGGTATATCAATTTCACGCAATTTCGAACATTCTAAGTGTATGAAATCACGCATCACATAAATGCAAGTTCACATATATACAAAATTATGTATGTGTGCGTTCACATCACTTTTTAGGAGCTAGGAGATGTGAATGTATGTGAAATTTACATATGATCTTCATAATGTTATTTAAAACATTTTTATGAAAAAAAAAAGTTTAAAAAAGTTTTCTTAAAGATGATGCATTCTGGTACGCTGCATAATGGGTGGTAATTTCTCGAACCATATATAAATATATATATATATATATATATATATATATATATATATATATATATATATATATATATATGTATATGTATATGTGTGTGTGTGTGTGTGTGCGCGCGCGCGCGCGCGTGTGCATGTTAGACCTGACAATTCGTGTATTCGTGTCGTTTTCACGTGTCAGACTCGAATTTGACACATGAATACACGAAGGGCAATAAGTTTTATCTCAATTTTTAAGATGTATTCGTGCCGTGTCGTGTCTCTCACAAACTCGTGTATTCGTGTCTCCAGTTGTCAGGTCTAGGACATGTATATATTAATTATCTAATCTATCTTTACCAACACGATAAAACTAAAGGTAAAACTAAAATACAAAATTAAATAATATTCCTTCACATTTCATCAACACGATTTTCATATAATATGTACTAGTTTATTATCCGCGTATTACGCGGATAACTTTAATATATATATCAAATATGGATAAATAAAATGATAAAGATATAAATATTATTTTTTAAACAAAAGTATATAAGATGATATTATTATTTATTATGACCTATTAATTTTGTATATTTCTAAATATATATGAAAAGTAATTATTTTCTTATATATTTTTTTAAACTTTTATTATATTATCTTATAATTAAAAAGTTAGTAATTTGATTTGAATTTAAAAGTGGATTATATTAGATTTGGATAGATTTAACTAATAAGTTAGTAAAGTATTAGATTTTGTTTGATTTGATTTGATTGGAATTTAAAAGTGGATTATATTATATTTGGATAGATTTGATTTAAATTTCTTTATTATTTTTAAAATCAAATGACACGTGTCGATTCATGGTGACGACACGTAGCTTCACCAGAAATTAGTATAGTTACTCTTTTAATAGTATAGATAGATTTGTTTCTTCTAATAAAGCTTTTTTTCCTCTTCAAATTAATTTTAATATTTCTTATGTATGCCACAGCCCACAAGTCATCAAAATAGCATTTAAATATGTGATCATCAAAGCACATTTATCTTTACAGTTCAAACAAAATATAAAATCTTAGCACATTGTTTTTTTAGGTTATATGATTTTTTTTGAAGGTTAAAGCTATGAAATACGATTTTTTCGGGGGACGTTTGATTCATGGAATGGAATTTCCTAGAATTTGAATTTGAATTTAGTTTATTTTGATTTTTTGATAACTAAGATAAAAAGTTAAATTTTATGTATTTTTCATCAGATTTCATTGTTTATAAGAATTTGAAATTCCTCCCAACTCATTCATGAATTAAATGTCAACTCATGCATAAATTAAATTACAACTTACATCCCTAATAAATTCTAAAAGCTATATTCTATCATCACCATCAACCATACTAATAACTCAAATTCTATTTTTAATTCATTAAAATTTTATTCCGTGAACAAAACGTCAGCTCAATCTCTCATGCCCCTATTTAAAGATTCATCTCTTAACAAAATGGTTTTTTTTAATGGTAGAATTTTAAACAATTACATATATTCTTGGGTTAAAGTCGTAGAATAGTTGTGTACTTTTTAAAATGTATCGATATGGTACCTGTACTATTTTAATTATTCATATTACACGTGTACTTTCTGAATCGTTCAAATTTGATACGTGTACTACATTTTTTCATACCAATATGATACCTTTGGTAACTGGTTACTGGCTATACCTGTTAAGAGTGGAATTTCTCTTTTTATTAATGTTCAAATTTCCATAATTGAAGTATCAAATACACTCTCTCGTCCTTGTGATAACCTGGTAGGAGAAATCACACAACACAGCCAACTTCAAACACCTACAGACCTCTGTAGAAATCTCTAACGATGATCTCCACCATCCAGATCGAAGAACTATGTGTTGCGAAGCTTCTCCTCAAATTTCACGCAGATCCAACGGTGAACAAGTTCGTACCGACGATTCTCTCACAACTGCACAAAGCTAGACGAAATAACCGATCATAAAAAGTAAAGGTATCATATTAACAATATAAAAAGTACACGTACTATATCGATACACCTTAAAAAGTACACTGCTATTGTATGACTTTAGCCCTATATTCTTTGTAATTGGTTTCCTTGTTTTTATGTGTTCTTAGCTTTTGAACAACAAAAAAACGAGTACATATATTGTATGAACATTGTTTAATATATAATATAATAACTATAAAAAAAATATATTTTTACTAATTAAAATGATGGAATAATTTAAAATTATAGTATATATGAAGTAATATATAATAAAATTTACTTGAAGATGAACAAACTTTGAAGCATAAAAAAAAAAATACACATTAGATCGTAGAATTAGCTTAAATTAATTGTATTAATTGATACAAAATTTATCATCGTATAGATATAAAAAATGATAAACCATTACATAATAAAGCATTTTAGTCTTTTTTACTTATGAGGTTAAATACAATAATAGATAAATTACATAAAATTATAATGCATAACATGTTAATTACATAAATTCATAATAATTAAAAGGGTTAATTACGTTAAAAGGTAATATATTGTCACTTTTTTTCAGTTTTGGTAACATATTAATTTTTTTTCTATTTGAGGTAACATAGTTTTCAAATCAAGTCAATTAAGGTAACCGTATCGGATTGAAAGGTAAAAGTTACTGACATGATTGTTTTTTATCCGGTCATAAGTTTTTTTAATTTCTAGTATTGTTTAATTATTTAAAATTTGCTCAAGATAGCAATGTATTATCAAAACTACGTTTAAATTGCACAAAATATGCACATCATATAACAATTATACGGTCATTTCTGTAAAAAACAATGCTGACTTGACAAATATTTGTCACGTCAGTAATTTTTAAAGTTCAATCTCATATGATTACCTTGATTATCTTGACTTGGAAAGTATGTTATCTTAATTAGAACAAAATTAGTATGTTACCCAAATTGAAAAAAATGTGACGATAATTAAGTTGTCTTTTAACGCAATTAATCCTAATTAAAACTTAATCGTATTGATTGATTAATTAAAAAATATTTAATTTTTCACAAAAATGATATACATCATATATTACACAAATAATCTTTTAACACTTTAATAATTGAGATATGGTATCTGATTCACATTTGAATTTTGAAGTTTAAAGCGAATTGGATTGCAAGTAGGATCCGATTCACATTTTGAAAATGAATAATGATATCATCAATTATTTAAGGACGTTTTTTAGTTTTTCTTTTTGAGAGGTGGATGGTAGACATGAATTTTGACTTGTCAAAGATGTGACTTGTATATAACACGTGTCTACTGCATTTTTGGATAATGTATCACACTTTCCACGTAATCATTTTAAATTTCTATTTTTCTTGTATTTAAATCACTATTTTTTTTTCAATTTTATGAAAAACAAAACTTGAAATGGCTATTTTCGGTTTTTCACTATGCTAGTTTAGTGATTAGGATTTAGGAATATAAAACTTATGGTTAAGATCCAAAAACAAAATCCTTACAAGGTTTATTATATAATACTATTATTAAGTTATTGTTTAAGGTTAATTACGTCAAAAGGTAATCTACTGTCTCTTTTTTCAACTTGAGTAACATACTAATTTTTTTTTTCTATTTAAGATAACATATTCTCCAAACAATTAATCAAGATAACCAACCATATCGGATTTGAAAGACAAATATTACTGACGTGACAGTTTCTATGTTAAGTCAATATTTTCTTTTTTCCACAGAAGTGACAGTTTAATTGTTATATGATGTGTACTATTTTGTACAATTTTAAAAAAATTAACAATACATTACTATTTTGAGTAAATTTAAAAATAATTAAGCAATATTAGAAATTAAATAAACTGATAACCGGATAAAAAAAATGTTATGTCAGTACTTTTTACCTTTTAATTTTATAAGGTTATATTGATTTACTTGAATTGGAAAGTATGTTACCTCAAATAGAAAAAAATTAGTATGTTACCTACCGGAAAAAAATGTGATAGTAGATTACATTCTGACGTAATTAACCTTTTTTATTTATATTATTAAATTAATATCAAGATTAATTTGTATTACATAATGTATGTGTAGAATGATAGGGCTCCTTATACTGAATTTTGTTTTATGGATATGTTTTAAATGCTCAGTTATAATTTGTAAACATGTTATATTATCTACCAAGTAAGCACACAAACTATTTGTAACGTTCTTAATTTATTTATTAAAAGACATATTTTATTGGCCATTGCAGTAACAGTTTTAATAGCAGGTTGACGGGTAAAATTTTAACAAACTTAATTATTTTCATTATTTGATCGATTCCGTTTTAACATATTATCTAATCAAACTTAACTTTAAATCCTACTGTACTTTATTGTTTGAGATTTTTATAGGAAAGTACTAAAGTTTAAACTTCAACTCCTTATGTTGCGTTTAGTTACTGAAAATTTTCATCACTTTTCAAAAGACATGAAAATTCGTTTACTTAATAACAATTCAGTAAATATTCATTTCACTTTTAAAATACTATTTTTCATATTTTCTTTCTTACTTTTCTATTACCTACCCTATATTTCCTTATAATACTCTCATTCTCTCTTTTACTTTTCTATCACATAACCTATTTTTTCTTATATTATAAATACTAATCTTATTTTTCATAAAACTAAAACTTCGTCATCTAAACAAGTTTTCAATTTTTATAAAAACCCTGTTTTTTTCTTAAAAATTATAAATTGAAAAATAACTAGTTTTCGTTAACTAAAAGCAACCTCAGTTTGCCGTTTTGATTCTCTACAATTATAACATTTAAATAAGAGGGAGGACATTTATGGCAAAATAGGAAATAAAAAATATATAATTTAATCACCCATCAATTTATTGCACATTAATATAGCTATATCCATACAAATGTATTTTCACTGTGTAGTGATGATGAACCCTCTTTTATTAACACAAACTACTACTTATGTAAATCCAATCAAAATTAAAAAAAAAAAAAACTACAAATAAAGAAATTGATCAAGAAAATCCCCAAGATCATCTAGATAATTTCAAATTTTTAATATTGAAAATGATTAATTCATCCACCATAAGGCAAAGATCATCGTCACAAGTGATCCAGTTACGGTACCGGAAAGTAACGGTGGTGATGACGACGGTGGTGTGCCTGATGGTGGTGGCGTACTCACGTCTGCCGGATTACCACCACCAGGAGAAGATGCACTTCCTCCACCAGTTCCGGCTGAAGGAGGAACTGCACCACCTGGCGACGCACTTCCTCCGTCGTCGCCAGGAGAAGGTGCGATTCCTCCTCCACCACCAGGAGAATACGCTGGTGGAGTCAGTTCGGGTGATCCTGATGGTGACAACGACGGGGACATGCCGGTTGATGGTGGAAAACCGCCAGGGGCGAGGGAGGACGGGGATGGTGAAACAGGGGTCATGGGCCCCGGAGCTAGCGGAGTAGCGGTGGATGGAGAAGGTGTAGTCGTGGTGGGAGATGGTGGAGAAGCTGGTGACGGAGAAGTGGTGGGAGGTGGCGGAGTAACGGTGGAAGGTGGTGGTGATCGGTTTCTAAGTGCTAAAACCACCACAATTAACTTCTGACCTTGATCACAATTCGATTTATTACCTGAAATGAAGTAAAACGGACCCGATCGATCAAATTTAAACGACGAATCACCACCTTCAAGCTTCGTAATCGGTTTATCCGTATTACATCCATCATAATCTCCTTTATTCACCACCAAAACTGAATCCGACCCACCATCATACTTGAAATCTGCAAAACAATCAAAAAAACCAAATTCAAAACAGGAAAACTTAAGAATTCAATCAAAAAACCAAATTCAAAACAGGAAAACTCAAGAATTTCAAAACCCAAAACAAAAATCGAACAAGAACAGGAGGACATACGAAGGGTATCGTTGATCAGAAACCGCAATCTGCCGGACCATTTATCGTAACTTTCAGAAGGGTGTAAGGTCCATCCACCATTACCACCAACCTCGAAGGTTTTAGCATGTGAAGAACATACGAAAAACGCCATTAATAAAAAGCAGAGAGATTTCTGAAACGCCATGATCGATTGAGGAGAAAGATTTGTGGAGTCAAAGTGGAGTTACGTGGTGGTGTGGGGGGTATTAAAAGAAGACAAAAGATACCGATTACACGCGGCAAACACACATAAAATTAACGGTAAATATCTTTGTTAGCTAACAAAGAGTCTTTATTGTTTGCAAATGGGGCGTTCCCTGCCGACACCTAGCGTTATATGGTGTGTTTGGATGCAAGTCTTTTAAAAAGAATTATACGATAATTTATCATAGTTACAATAGTAAGGTTGTACAATACCAACTAGGGATGTATACGGTTTTGGAACCGAACTGATCCAGAACTGAGTTAACCAAAATCGAATGTTGAAGATTGCAAGAACCGATAACCGAACCAATAATTGTAATCCGGTTACGATTCCGGTTCGGTAATGGTACGTGTATTTTGGGTACATAACCGATTAAAAATGAAAATTGCAAATACATACATACATACATACATACATACATACATACATACATATATATATATATATATATATATATATATATATATATATATATATATATATATATATATATATATATATAATTCTGTCTATTATATCAAGATATAAACAAAAAACCATGAAAATTGAATAAGAGATACGTCGATCATGATGTTTTCAAATAAGTTATGTAGTTTTATCATCTCAAAATATAGTTACAACAAAATGATCTTTTCGTTTTTCACATTGTGGATTTTAAATCATTTTCTTGATTTGCATATAATGGATTTTTCATACTATTGGTTCTATGCTCGATAAAACTAATATCCGCAAAACCGTTAACCGAATAACCTATGAACATCATGGTCAGTGTTGCTCAGTTTACCATTATTCATTATCAAATAACTATTGATATATTGCTTATACTTTGTCATCATCTTAGATATGCTTGTTTCATCCTTACTATGCCAAAGCTTAAAAGACCCGACTATGACATGATATACTTATCGCTACTTGCTCAAATGGAGCTTGTAGTCAGTGGCGTATACATAATTTTTTTATAGGAGTCGATATTTATCACGTTGCGACAGTACAATGTTTGTGGTTCTATAACAAAATTTTAACACATCAAAAGTTCGGGTCGGTTCTTCTTGGTTACATAATAAAAGAAATGCATAAATGCTACAACTCATTAAACGTTACAAACTAAAAGGAATTAGATTTTCCAGTTGTCCCCGACGAGTTTTTAACTTTTGAAAACAAAGTATTAGTTATTACTTCGTCATCCAAAATATTGAATGATACTTTCTGTATAGTGCAAATGCAACAATCACTTAACCATTCATCACCAATTGAATTGCACAATTACTTTTGGAATTCAAGGAGAAATATTAGAATCTCTTTCACTTGATGAAAATTCAGATTTTGGTAAATTTTTTTTTCAAATATCAATTTATATTGTTTAATGAACTAAAACAATTAAACAAATAATTTAATATTAATTATTAAACACTTAAAGTCTCAAACAAATAATAATCTAAATATCTAGAAGACTAAAACATCAAAAAATTCTTACAAACATCAAACAAGTAAAACTAACAATATATTAGACCAAGCCCAATATGAAATCTCCAATAATGTATTAGCTCAAATGAAGGTTCAATAAATATGTATTTTTAGATTATTTATTAAATGAGTAAGAAACTATTAAGTTTTGATATTTTTTTTAGATTTTGTAACAAATTTTTTTATATGTATAATATTTATAAAAACTAACAAGGTTATTGGGGTCGAACATAAAAAATCATAGGGGTCGAATGTTTTTCGATTATATACATAACACGTAAAATAAAATATTATCGGGGTCGTTTGACCCCCAAAAATTACAAGTGGATCCGCCCCTGCTTGTAGCTAGTAGCTAGCCTAGTTTATGGTTGATCCCCACGTGATGCACACATTTGAGCTTGATATCATCCTCCTCTTTAAGACCTATGCCTCATTAGTGAGAGCACTGACCAACTGCTAAAGTCGTGCATTCAGAATAAGTCATTTCACTTTCCATAAGTGCTTGTAAAATGTTTAATATACCCTCGCTAAGCAAATTAGCTTATGGTTGTTGCATTATTCTATTCTGGAAAAGGTAAAGCCCAAACTGGACCAAGTTCATATGTTTAGACTATATTGAAGTTTAAAGTCGATAAACACTACTCAACTTATTTTGTGGTACTTATCAGTCAGGTTTGAAGCCTTGGAAGCTTGGTAGCTTATTTATATATTAAAGTTGGTGTATTGACTAGCAAGACTTGTACCATTTATAACTTTAATTTCAAACTTGCATGTAATATCTAAATCTTTTAATTAATCTATTTTAATTTGATTGATATTTTATATTGCTAGCTAAAACCTAATCATTAAAATCCTTATGAAAGTTGTATCTTAGAAGAAGAATGATACGATATCAACCGGTATATATGAAAAAAACTAACTGTAATTTTAAATTTACAAATGTTAGATAGAAGTAGTTGTTACTATAATTTAAAAGTATAAAAATGACGAATAATAAAATGATTTAACTTTGATTTATTGAGAAGATTAAAAAATCTCTAATGAACTTTGGATTGACTTATTCTTTTAGAGTTGTTTAAGAGAAGTCTATAGGTTTTGCATCGAAAAAGGGTCACGAATTCCTTGAGGAAAATCATAAAATGTATATAGGCTACAAGTACGGACATAAACTGCATCAAAAATTGTTGTCTTCGCATTAAACGCGCAACCATGATTGAAAGCCGAAAAGGCAGTGCATATTTCTGCCTACATGCTGCAGAATCACAGAGAAAGCATATAACTAAACTAATTTGGCTGCCAAAGTGACCATAGTTAGCAGCATTTTCTAGTGCTTTTGAGACCCCAAATTAGTTAATAAAATTACAGTAAAAATGGTGGCAAAAGCTTAGCTTTATATAAACCTAATAGTTGTTAAAAGCTAAACCCAAAATGCACCCCAAACAGCTTCAAGAACCATACCATCATGCCCATTAAAAAAAACCGTGATAAACGTTGCTCTGAACACTGCGAAATAGAAGCTTCGTTGAAACCTCTGATGCAATAGCCTTCTGTTCCTTTTGATGCTCCTGTATTCAGCTCTGTATAGGTAATGGTGAAACTCGGAACCAAAAAACGCAACGGAGAAATGGTTT
This sequence comes from Centrapalus pauciflorus, assembly GCA_020465985.1. Classification (NCBI taxonomy): domain Eukaryota; kingdom Viridiplantae; phylum Streptophyta; class Magnoliopsida; order Asterales; family Asteraceae; genus Centrapalus; species Centrapalus pauciflorus. The sequence goes on along the minus strand of JAANYP010007416.1, from coordinate 280,984 downwards.
AGTCCCTTGTCGATGCTGCATTTCGTCACATACCACAATGTTGCAAACTATTCAGTATGATATGAAAACAAGCTTTGTAGCATTAAAGAGCATAAAAATTGACCTTTTAAGTACCCATGGAATAAAAGCAGAATTTGATACTATAAAGCTATAATCTTTTCCAAAACAGATGCAACGAAGCTGCGAAAAATCATAAAATGTGCCGGTAAATGGATTATTAGTGATAGCATATATCCCCGATTGGGCCTCGTGCCTCGTTGATTGTGGTTGGGCCAAGGTCCAACTCTTTCCAAACCTTAACCTGGCGTTTGGTTTATAAAAGAAATTCGAATGAATTTGAATTGTAGTTAATAATGTGGTTGATGGCGAAGGTAGAAGATGATTTTTACTATTGACTAGAGATGTAGGTCGGAATCTAGATTATGTATAGGTAGAGATTTAATTCATGTATGAGTCAGTTTGAATGTCAATTTTCTATAAACAATGAAATTTGATCAAATTTGATGGAAAAAACATAAAATTTTGCCATTTACGTTAGTTATAAAAAAAAACCCTAAACAAGCTATATTTAAATCCAAATTCCATCAAATTTCTTCCCACAAATCAAACGTCACCTAATACCTCTATGTATAATATATTATATCGATCATATTCTGACTTGATCTTCGGAGGTGACTTCCAGACTCATGGCCATGGGCGGATCCAACTTTGTAGAACGGGGATCAAATGACCTCTAGCCTACAGCTTTTTGCGGTATTATACATATAGTTGAAAAAATTTCTACCCCAACGATTTTTAAGGTTGGACCTTATATCTTAATTATCTTGTATAAAATTCACATGTAAAAATTTTCGACTAAAAAATGTTAGAAAAATGTACGAACTTTATAGTTTGTTATCCATTTAGTAAATATTAAAAAAATACATAAATTTTTGTATGGGCTTGTTTAAGTATTTAATTTACTATCAAATGTAGAATATTGTATTAATAGTATGTTATTTGTTTAGCACTATGTGTAAGTTAAAATGTTAGATTAGATTATTATTGTTGATTTAAAATGAATATTATAACTTGTTTTATTTTATTAAAAATTTAGACCAATTTTGAAAAGAAAGTTATCAGGATCTGAAAAAGAATTGCGTGCAAATGTTTCAGACTATGATCTAATGACCCATTTTCAAAAGATGGAAACTCGTAAAGAACAACTATAGAATCTAACTTCTTTGGATTTGTAACAGTTAATTTGTAGCTTTTACTTTTATTTATTTAATCAATATGAACCAACTCAAACTTTCGAGGTCTAGAAATTTTTTAAATGATCATAAATACTCGTAATCTGGTAGCATTGTTAAATTTAGACACTTATAAATAAATTTTTCTGGATTCTCCACTAGTCTAGGGATGGCAAAAAAAAATCGAACCCGACAGGGAAAACCGAAAACCGATCTAAACGGGGCGGGTTTCCCCGAACCCGATTAAGTTAAACGGGGGGACAGGGCGGGTATGATATTGCTAATACCGGCCCCGTATACCCGATTACATAACCCGTTTAAATCCCCGAATACCCCGATTACTTTTAATAGCAACATGCTTTATATATTGTATATATATTATATATAAAAGATGAATAATTTTATCTATTTTATATATTATACATAAAAATTATTACGTATAATTTAAAAAACTTATTTATTTACATATAATTTAATGAAATAATGTTTTTTTCGTTATCATTTGATACGTATTACAAATTTAATTTAATATTAGTATTGAAATTTTAACATACATGGACGTTATAAGCTTAAATTATGAACCACATGATTAAATTTCATATCATTGATTCATAAATGGGTTATCCAATTCCCCGCGTACCCGATGGGGATCCCCGTTTAGTCCCCGTGGTTTTTTTAAACGGGGACGGTATTTACATTCCTCGCCCCGTTGCCATCCCTACACTAGTCACGTCTATGTTCACTTTCAACGGTTTCTATATATTATTTCTGTACTAATCCAAGCTTGGGAAGAAAAAAAAAAGGGTCCAGCTAGCGGTGGCAATCATGACCCAAAAGGCCGAAGAGTTAAATGGACCCATTGTAAAAAACTAATATAGAAGTTAAATCTTTTTTAAAAATGAAAATTTATAAAACGATGTATTAAAAAAATTGTTCTTTAAAAAAAATTTCAAAATTATATAAAATTTATAGTTTTTGATCGTCAACCCATTCAACAATCCTTTGGCCTGGCGGTAAGAGTGGAGTGTCGTAAGCGAGAGGTCACGGGTTCGATCCCCGTCGGAGGCAAGTTGATATTCAGGTGGAATAAGTCAGTCTGGTGGTAAAGGAGTAGTTTAGTAGTAGGAGTAGGAGTAGGATAGTTTGCCGTTCAAAAAAAAATTTAACCCGTCCCGTTTACTTGAATAGGCTCAAATTACCACTCCTGGGTCCAGCCCAAAGTCAATACCATCCCAGTTGATTTTGGTACTATTAATATTCCGTAAACTTTACAGAATAAAAGGTTGTTTATTTGTTTCTTTAATTTGGTCAAAATGTTAAAAGGGAGTTTTGCCTTTTGCCAAGCCCTGCAGCCAAGGTGCCACCAGATTGGTGCTGCAGGGAGGTTTTCCACGGGATGTTGGGTCAATAAATGTTAACCCGTAATTAAGTTCATGGTTAACTATCGCTTTGACTATCCAAATTAAAATTATATTTTTTTGAATTAAATACTGAACTATTTTTTGTTCCGAGTTAGCCACTAAACTATTTTTTGTATGCGTATTTAGCCACTACATGTATGTTTAATTGATTTTACCACTGAAAATTGTCTAAGACTTGGCCACTAAACTATTATAATTTGCATCGATTTAACCATCTTTTAATTTATTTTTTTTTCAATATTATACAGTTTAACTAAAGTTTAATGGTTAAATCGGGACAAAAAATAGTTTAGTGGCTAAATGAGACAAATTTAAAAGTTGAATAGTCAAACTTGTACTTAACCTTTAACTTTATGCTTAGATAACTCGATTTTCCACTCAAGAATCATCAAATTCTTGATTTTACATTATTTAAGTTATAGCCATGGGAAGCAAGTCAGATTGGGAGAATCTACGGTCGATCAGTTCCAACTTTTATATATCAAACTTACCGGAAGGGGTGAACAACAAGGATTTATGGGAAGCAACGAAAGAAGTAGGAAAACTAGTTGATGCGTATGTTGCAAGAAAGAAAGATAGAGGCGGGAAGAACTTTGGATTCATTAGATTGGCAAAGGTCGAAGATGCTTCTAAGGTGGTGGATAGACTATGCAAGATACAAATAAAGGGGAAGTTTATTAGAGCGAATTTAGCTAGATTTTATAGAAGAAAGGTGGGATTTGGAAATGAGGTGCAGGGGAAAAACAGTAAAGAAAAAGTTGACAACGCTGAGACGGTGATGATTGGGAATGAGAGGAAAAGATCATTTGCTGAGGTTCTGTTGAATAATCATTCTTTGCCGGAGGAAGAAAGGGCCAAAAATTATTCTGTTAATCCAAACACAATTTACATTCCGTCGAAGTTGGAATCAATCAGTTCAAGAATACTTCGGAAATATTGATGGGGGAAGCAAAGAATACACATGTATTGGATAATCTGGGGATTTTGCTAAAAGAAGAAGGATTTGACGATTGCAAATTGAAATATACGGGTGGTTTATCCTTCCTGATTATATTTAAATCCGCTTTCGCTGCTTCAAACTTTTTATCAGAAAATAGAAATACGTGGCAACAGTGGTTTAGATGGATTCGAAAATATCATAAATATCCAAAGAATTCTAAGAAATTGATATGGGTGAATCTTTGGGGTCTTCCTCCTCACTTATGGACAGATGAGATACTGCAGACGATTTTTAGTAAATTTGGACGTATGATACACCCTCCAATATGTGACTCGGGAATCCTCGATTTGTGTACGGCTTCTGCATGCTTGCTGACGGATGTTAGAGAAAAGTTGGATTCACAAATCGTGATCAGTTGGAGAAACAGGAGATACTCCTTATGGATTAGAGAAGTTGAATTTGAAAACCAGTGGTCGCCATTCTCTGTAACCTCAGAAAGTAGTGATTCTGAATCGGAAAAGGAGTTTGATAGAACATCTAATGAAGAATGTTGGGAGGAGGACTCATTCAGTGATATCCAGATTAAGAATTTGTCATCAACAAAAAATAAAAGTTCGCCGGAGAAGATGATCGGAGAATATGAAAAGTCGCAGAGGAAGCTGCAGCTGGGAGATGAAAAGTCTATGGCCAATAATGAGTTGGAAGTGGAAAAGTCTGCTGAAAATTCCAAGGTGGCAGACACTGACTTGGAAGAAGGGGAATTTTTAAGTTCTGATTTTATGAAATCAGATGCAAATATTCAATTGGACGACCAATCAAAGATTGAAAGTGCATCAGAGGATATATTTGGGCTCAATCGACTTTTGGGCCTCGAAAAAACAGGAAGGAAAAAAATTGGGGAAAAGGACAATATAATTTTTGGGCCCTTTAATTCTGTCATAAACGATGGGCCTGAAGCAGAAAACAATGCGGGTCGGGTCAGAAATGAGCATGGGTTACCAAGTTTAGACCTAAATATTCCATTAACTGGGTCTTCATCAGCGAGCGCCCCCTTTTCTGAAAATTCACAGAGTTGTGGTAATAGGAAGTGGATAAAAAATCCAAACTTTGCAAAAAATAAGAGACACATGGATAGATGGAGCAAGGATAGAAATAAGGTTATGCAGAGAAAAAGATCTTTGGCGGTGGTCGACGGCGAAAGGGGAAAAGCATCAGAGGAAATTGATGAGGTCTCTCTATCGGTAGAGGAGGAGAGATCGATGGAAGTTCTGCAGACCATTCAAATCGGGAAGCAAGTAGGTTTTCAATTGGAGGGTTTTGAGCAGGAGATTCGAAAAGTAGTCGAGGAAAACATGGGGGGTGAGGTACGTAATAAATGAATTTTCTCTCGTTAAACATCAGAGGAGCTGGGAAGAAAGAGAAATCCGATTGGGTAAGTAAATTGCAATCTGCTCAAAGAATAAATTTCATCGCGATTCAGGAGACTCAGTTTGCAAACCCTGAAAAATTAAAGGTGAATAACTTCTGGAAGGCAACTGAGGTGGATTTCGATAGTGTGGCTGCCCAAGGTCGATCAGGAGGTCTTTTAAGTTTGTGGGATTCATCAATTTTCTGCAAATCTTGTTGCTTCAAAGGTACTAATTTTCTAATTACTGTGGGGAAACTAAAAGCTTCTGATTTTTTGCTGTTTATTGCAAATATATATGCTCCTTGTATTGCTAATGAACGATTTATTTTGTGGTCTGAGTTATTATCAATTATGAAAGCCAATGAGGGGTGTTGGATTCTAATGGGAGATTTCAATGAAGTAAGATGCAGAGAAGACAGAGTGGGATCCTTATTTTCTAGTATTGCAGCAAAGAAATTCAATGATTTCATTATCGGAGCCGGTTTAAAAGAAGTGAACTTAGGGGGAAGAAGGTTCATCTGGAGGAGTGAAGATGGTTCAACACTCAGCAAATTGGATAGAATACTTGTGTCTGAATATTTTTTGGCAAAGTGGCCTTTAGTTTCTGCCGTGGTGCTTCCAAGAGATAAATCTGATCATTGTCCTATTGTCGCTAAATGCATTGGAAATGATTGGGGATACATCCCATTTAAATTCTTTAATTCCTGGTGTTATCACAAAGACTTTCCCTCTGTGGTTGAAAGGGCATGGAGATCGTGCAGATTTAATGACCGTGCTGATAAGATTCTTCTTATGAAATTGAAAGCGGTAAAGAAGGCAGTTCAGAGTTGGAAGAAGAATGTGTTAGATAAAGAAAATTTGGAAATAGAAAATTTGAAGAAAAAGGTTGACAGGATTGAAATGGAAGCTGAAAAAAGAGTTTTGTCTGCTAAGGAGCTTGAAAATAGAAAGGAATGGAAATGTGAAATCAGAACTCGAGAAATGGCCAGAAATTTGGATCTAAGACAGAAATCCAGAACTAAGTGGCTCGTTGAAGGAGATGAAAATTCCAGCTTCTTTCATGGAAAGATAAAAGCATCTCTGAATCGGAATAGATTGAACAGACTGATCATTGATGGAAAGTGGGAGACAAATCCAGAAATAATAAAGGGGGAAGTGGTAAAATTTTTCTCCTCCAAATTTAAGGAAGAGGTGCAGGAAAGGCCAAAATTAGTGAGTCCTCTATTTAAAAAGCTGTCAGCTTCGAATAGAGCCTCACTGACTATGACTTTCACAAAGGAAGAAATAAAATCTGCAGTTTGGGATTGTGGTAGTGAGAAAGCGCCTGGACCGGATGGGTTCACCTTTAAATTCATAAAAGTCAGCTGGGAAATTATAAAAGAAGAGGTATTCACTTTGGTTTGGGAATTTGGAAAAAAAGGAACATTTTCAGTAGGCTGCAATTCTTCTTTCATTTCATTGTTTCCTAAATCTAAGGATCCCCTGAGGTTAAAAAGATTATCGCCCAATTAGCTTAATTGGGTGCTTATACAAAATCGTGGCGAAAATTCTAGCAGGAAGGCTGAAAAGGATCATTGATAAAGTTATTAGTCGGGAACAATCAGCATACATTGAAGGTCGCCAAATCTTAGATGGCCCGCTGATTTTGGGAGAAGTATGTAAATGGGTAAAAAGAGTAAAAAAGAAGCTGTTTTTGCTCAAAATTGATTTTGAACAGGCATTCGATTCGGTTAGCTGGGATTACCTTGATAATATTTTAGACCAAATGAATTTTGGTGGTTTATGGAGAAAATGGATCAAGGGATGTCTTTCATCGGCTAAAGCTTCAGTATTGATTAATGGCTCTCCATCCGAAGAATTTTCTATCTCTAAAGGTCTGAGGCAAGGGGATCCACTGTCGCCATTCTTATTTATCATCGCCATGGAAGGTTTACATGTGGCTATTACGGAAGCTGTTCAAAAAGGAATTTTCAAGGGGGTGAAGCTGCCTAAGGATGGGCCATGTTTATCGCACCTAATTTATGCTGATGACGTAATTTTTTTAGGGGAATGGAGTTTTGAAAATGCTGTGAACTTAAAAAGAATTCTGAATTGCTTTAATCTGACCTCGGGTCTGAAGATCAATTATGAAAAAAGTAAGATCTTTGGTGTAGGAGTGGATTTCGATGAAGTGAGCAACATGGCTTCTTTTCTGAAATGTGGAATGGACATCATACCTTTTCGATATCTGGGTATATTGATTGACACAAACATGGCAACAGCAAAGCATTGGAATTCTGTAATTGAGAAAGTGGAAGAAAAATTATCTCTCTGGAAAGCAAAAAACATATCTTTTGGGGGTCGAGCCACACTCTGCAAGGCGGTTCTTAATAGTATTCCTTTATACTATATGTCCATTTATAAAGCCCCTGGGAAAGTTATTGATGCACTGGACAAGATAAGAAGAAGATTCTTATGGGGTACGTCTGAATCGGGAAATTCAAAAATCCGATGGGTTGATTGGAATAAAGTTACTGCTCCTAAGAAATTGGGTGGGTTGGGTATTGGATCTTTAAGCGCCGCGAACTTGGCATTATTATTAAAGTGGTGGTGGAGATTCTTGAACGAAGATCATGCTCTATGGGCTAAAGTAATCAAATCCATTCATAATGTAGATGGCTCTAGCACAAGTTCGATGGCTAAGAAATCTGTGGCTGGACCGTGGCAAAGTATTGTCAAGGCAGGTTTGTCTCTTTCCTCCCTAAACTTACAAATAGATGATTTCTTTTCTCGGGTTGTTAGAAGGGCAGTCAAGTGAAGTTTTGGACTGATTGTTGGCATGGTAATAGTCCTCTGGCTTGTCAATTCCCTGGGCTGTTTGATCTCGAATCTGAAAAAAACTGTGTAGTAAACAGGAGATTGATTTTTCTTAATGATTCATTATCTTTTAAATGGAAATGGTCTGATAACTCTGCAGTTGTATTTTTTAGAGAAGAAATTATTAGTCTGGAAAGAATTTTGAGTCAGGTTGTTCTCTGTTCCGGTAAAGATTCTTGGAAATGGAATGGGGATTCTTCAGGACAATTTTCGGTAAGCTCGCTTAGGGAAATGCTTGAAAGATTGTCCGCGCCTCAGATTAATTGGATTTGCTTCTGGAACAATTGGCTTCCGTCTAAAGTTATTTGTTTTTTGTGGAGAGTTATGCTTGATAGAATCCCAACTAAAAGTAATTTAGCGGCTAGAAATTGTTTTTCTGGCTCCTTGTTATGCTCGTTTTGTAGGTTGGAGGATGAATCGGGAGAACATTTGTTTTATGGGTGCTCTTTCGCCAAAGAATTGTGGAGTTGGTTACTTTCCTGGAGTGAAGTAGAGATTGGCGCAAATCATCATCATTCGCTGATGGAATTAATAAATCTGATTCTGGATTCAGGGAAATCAAAAAGAAGACGTAAATTTTTGGAAACTATAATAGGCGGACTTCTGTGGGCGGTTTGGAAAGCAAGAAATGACTTAGTTTTCAACAAAGCGAAAATCTCTGGTTCAATGATTAGGGATGAGTTTCTTGTTACTGTTTTCTCTTGGCTAAAGTTTAGAGCCAATTGTAATTCGTTGATTTGGTCTTTGTGGGTTGTATGTCCCACCTCTTTTTTCTAATTTGTACTGTACTTCGCTAGTTTCTTGCTAGCTTTATTTGGTTTATTAATGCATTCGGGTGTTCTAAGCGGGGGTGATGGCATTGCCGATGCTCCCGGTTAGTTCGACCTTTTTTGTTCAAAAAAAAAATTTTAAGTTATAAACTACATAAATACAAAAGAAATAACTCTCTTAAAAATGAGAAAAGTGTAACACCCTCAATCTTCAACAATATTACCTATAAATTTCTTTATTAAAATGGATACAAAATACAAGTTTAGTAAACATTTTATTCACATCACACTATTCAATATGATCCTTAACTAAGGCCTGGTTGAAGATCCTATATCTTTATCCTTCTATTTATCTCCGAAAAAAATTCAGTAAGCGAAAACGCTTATGAGAGTACGAGAATTAATTAAGCAACATGGTAATTAAATTATCATTAAACATCATAAATTAGCAAGCATATTATATGTAAAATAATATCATCATAATATGAAGCTATTCAAAATCATGATCTATAAGATCCATAGCTCCATAGAAGCAAAGACAAGTAACAATAAAAGAATTGTCACATGACCAGACACCTAAATACAATAGTGTCGATATCGGTGAACCATGTAACATCATGAATTCCTTTCGCAACCCTGTCAAAGTATATAACAACTAAGAACCTATCTTATCGTAGCATAAACATCATAAATAATATGTGTCTATAATCTGGTTGTTTCACGAATCTATCAAAATATGCATCGTACGTGTTAAAATCATTAATCATTATGATCCAAGAATAACAGTCAGATCATCGTAATCCCATCATTGTTATAAAGTTAACATGGATGTACCATATGCATAGATTATATAAAAAAATCGCAAGTAAATTGTAAACGTTATAGTTGTGTGTCTCATAAGACTCGTAAACTTGTTACAATCAAGCAACAAAATTAGAGTGAGTGAAATTCCTCAAATATGCTCTAACAAGTTTTTGTCATGATCTGCAATAAGTCTTGCGATTTCTAGAAAAAAAAGATCCGTTAGAAAATAGTAAACCGAAGTTGACTATAATTTCTTAAATTTATATATATTTTTATGGGTATATTATGAAAAAAAAAATCAACATGTTTTTTACTTTTTCTTGGAATTTAATCCATTCATGTTATCCTTTATCAATAAAATCCTTATTTTTTATGGTTTTTGAAAATTTACGATATTTCTATTTTTTTTCGAAATCTGTTTACCTATTATAATTGTGTTACAATAGGTAAATTTCTATAAACTAGAAAAAAAAAAAAAGAATAGCTTGAGGATTTTATTGGTTACAAATTGTAATGAGACTAAACCACAAAAAAATAAAAAATACGTTGGGTTTTTTTTTTAAATAATAATAAACCATAGTTTTATTGCATTAGATGATGTATTATTGCTTTATATGTTTTTTAAAGAGTTATATCTATCATTTTATTAGTCTCATAAAAAATTCATTATTTTAGTTCATAATGTCAGTTGAAAAATTCATTATTGCTTTACTAATATTTCTAATCTGAAGTTAATTAAAAACCCTCTTATAAAAATGCTCAAAAAATATTTACTAATAAGAAAATGTTGATATAAACAACAATATTTGTGTAACTTAAGGGGTTGAAAATGAATCATTTGAAATCAAAAACCCTCTTATAAAAATGCTCAAAAATTTGCAATGATCCATAAAAATGCTCAAAATTTTGCAATGATCCATGGTTAACTGAACCAAAATTTTATTTCGGATGGTCAACCAGAACTATCAGTTCGAGGATTTGATGAACTTATTTAAACCTAAACCAGATAAACTAGTTAACCGACTTTTTCAGTTCTAGTTAACCAATTAACCATTTTTTAATAACTAATTTAATTGTTAAATAAAAAACTCCAAAAAAATTAGTGTCTAAAAGCTTTAAAGATCCAAGACAATAAAAGTGAGAAATAAAACTACAAATTAATGAAGGAGGGGGTTTATGGCTGATCTATACAAGACCAGTAAGACGTTACGGTTACACAAGAAGGTGCAGGGTGGTCGGTGATACCTGGTTGGTCGGTAACACTCATGGAAAGAGATGGAATATAGAAGAAGAATTCAGCAATCAACACTTAATTTTATTTCTCAAAAGAGTGGTGATCAGAGAGATCTCCTTACAATAGCTTAGTTCACTCAACAAGGTACGAATACAAATGAAAGACTCAACTTCCTTTTATAGACCAAGGAAGCTTATCTAGGAAGATTACATAAGATAAAGGAAATCTAAAACAACCAATCACAACCACACATTACAAATGGATAAGATAAGATGGAATCTTATCTTTTACACATAATAAAGACAAATCTGCCACGTAGGCAGAGCAATTATTCAACCATTATGACGTAAGCGCTTACGTCATCTTCCATTGTTTTTACTCGAACGGATCATTATCAAACGGATTATCTGGAGAATCTTCGTGATCAGAATTTTCTGTAAATAATGGAATTAAATGTGTTCTTTTCCAATCATCGTATGCTTCTATCCACTTTGCAGAGACCGGGTCTTCGATACACCAATTATGAAATCCGAGCATAATATGATATGGAATGGATGTTGGGTCTACTCCATTTGCACTTGCCATTGCGAACTTCATATCCATAAACACAGGACTTTCACGATCTGCAGGGATTTTGTCATGCTGATCATGAAAAAATGCTGAAGGGAAGTGGTAAGCAATTGACTGGTCCTGATTTGTATATGACGGTGGTAAGAAGGAAAGTGGTCGTTTGAAAATGACGGTTACGTAGGTCTTCTTGCATGTTGACAGCTTCTTTGCCCATTCATGTGGTAGAAGAAACCACAAGAGCATAGAGAACAAGTTTTTGGCCCTTGGTTGCATATTGTCAAACTGACATTGAAGAATGTATGACAATAATTCATTGGCGTTGAACGAGATTCCGATGGTGTGAGCTTCGAAGAGGTACCAAAAGAAGCATAGAGCCTCTTTGGGAAAACGGAACAAGTCTTCAATATGATAGATGTTCAAGAAAGGATAATCAGGGTGGAACCTAAGCCCTCTCATGAATAAACCATAATTCTTTAATAGGATGGTGAGAAATGTCTTATAGTTTATTGAAGCTCTCTCCGGGAAGGTAAGCTCAGCTATCACTTCTGTAATTTGTTCTGGAAGGGGATGTACCTGGGGAGTTTCTGGTTGTGGGGTGACAGATGAGCCAGTTGATGAACCTGCTGCTTGTGGTGCACTGTATGCTTGGCTATGACCTTGAACAGGATTATGAAAAAGGGTATTTCTCAACGGGAGCACCATTGGATGGAGAGCGAAAACTGGTATGATACTTTGGGATATCTTGCCAATTTCGTTCAGTCCTTTGCTGTATTTATACTCCTTCGGGGGTCTGGATAGGAAGTCTGCGAGGACGTTGTCTTTTCCTTTGATGTGCTTAGCAGTAAACTTCCACTGTGAGAACCAATTAGACCACCTCAAAAGCTGTGCCTGTGGAAGCATCTTTCTTTTGAACTGGAGCATCCGCGGAAATGATGACATATCCATCTCTACTTGGAACTCGTGCCCTATCAAGTGGAACTGGAACTTTTCTATTCCTCTTTTGACAGCGAGAATCTCTTTGAACGTAGAGTGGTAATGCTTCTCAGAATCTTTGAACGTGCCACTTTTATAACCACATACTTCTCTGGCATTATTCTCGTTGAGGACGATTAAGACAGCTGCCCAATGTTCGTCGCTTGCGTCTGTCTGAAGGATTCTTTTTTCTGACGAAGTGGGAATCTTCAGAGGGGGCATCTTGTCAGCTAGCTGCTTTATAGCCTTGACAGCTAGGGTCTGTTCCGAAGACCACTGTGAGGGATTCTTTTTCAACATGGGGAATAGGTGTTTTGTATGATCAGATAATTTTGGTAAAAAATCTGCCATATAATTCACTAATCCAAGAAACTGTTGAATCTGCTTTTGGCTCGTTAGTGTGTCTGGGAACTTATGAAGTTCTTGCGAAACATGTGGCTGGGGTTGATACTTGCCATCTGATATTTTCATTCCAAGGAAATCAATTGTAGTAACACCAATTTCCATTTTCTTTTCTGATAGCATAATACCATACTTGGTTATCAAAGCATGAAACTTTGATAGCAGCTCCACATGTGAGTCGTTGTCTTTTGAAAACAACAGAATATCATCAATGTAAACCAGAACGTTAGATAAAATTGGTTCAAAAATCTTTACCATAGCTTTCTGAAAAGCAGACGGTGCGTTTTTTAAACCAAACGGCATAACTTTCCACTGGTAATGATGATCAGGGATGCAGAAGGCTGTCTTTGGCCTATCTTCAGGACGAATACCTAATTGCCAAAATCCGGACTTTAGATCAAACTTGGACAGGACTTTAGCGTTTGCCAATGACTGAAACAATGCCTTCTTTTGTGGGAGAGGAAACTTGTCATCTGCCAAAAAATGGTTTAGCGGTTGATAGTTGATGACTAGTCTTAGCTTTCCTCTGACTTGTTCACTACGTTTGTTTACGTAGAATGCTTCACACGCCCATGGGGAATTCGTAGGCTCAATAATTCCTTGGTCAACGAGTTGACCGCATTCTTCAATTGCAAGCTGGTAATGATCTGGATTCATTCCTGGGTGGCTTGCTTTTGTGGGGTTAACATCCTCATTCTGTTTGAACGGTAGCGTAACAAAGAATGACTCGTTAAGCCATAGGGGTGATGAATGCTTTTTCAGGAACTCTGTGTGTGTAGAAGCGCATGAGGTTTGGACAATCTGCTGCTTCAAGGATTCGAGAGTAGGAGTAACCATCATATGAAGTTTAGGGATTGTACTCCATGGATTCATGAAACTTTTGTAGCTTAATCCTTGAGGTGTCCACTTCAGATTTGGTAGCTTTGAAAGCAAATCAAATCCGATGAGCATATCTTTGCCATGAGAGCTTGATCCTAGCAGCTTGTGTTTGATTACGCATTTGGGGAAAAGACGTATGTATATAGGGATACTGATCTTGTCAATCACAAACTTTTCTCCATTAGCAGCTAAGAAGGTTTGCTCGTGTGGTCTCCAATAACTCGTTGGTAAGATCTTTGGATCTAGAATGGAGACTGCTGAACCAGTGTCGTACAGTGCTACGACTGGTATTGGTTTTGCGTATGCTGACGTCAGAAGATGAACTTTGGCAATGGGGACTGGTTGACTTTGTTGTAATGGCAAGACATGAGGTGCATGACTAACCATAAACAAACCTGTATCAGAGTAATCTGATGACTCTGAATCCGTTGAGTCTTCATCTGATGAACTATAAGAATAACGTAATGTGCATAACGTTCTGTCATTTGGTTCATCATCAAGAGAGTAGACTGACTCAATATCAGAGATGTCAACTGGCTCTATCTTGTTGAGAGTCTGCAACAGTGCCATTGATCTTCTTTTATCTGGACAGTTTTTAGCGAAATGTCCTCTCTTGTTACATACGTAACACTTATCTGAATTTCTGCCTCGTTTGAATTTCCTTCTCAGGAACTTCCATTTCTTCTTTGGCTTGAAATTCTTCTTCCTGTGAGAATCAAAAGATTTAGAAAATCTTTTGGAGTGTGACTTCCTCTTTGTATGAGAACAATCACACGATGACTTGTCTTTGCACTTGATCTGCAGATGTTTGTCATCACATGCTTTGCCTAGTCGTTTTCCAGTTTTCTCAAACTCTACCAGGAATTTTTTCTGGTTGCAAAGCTTGGCTAGAGCATTGAGAATGAGTTGATACAACTCACCAAGAGAGGTTTGTGCAACTGTTGCGTTCCTTGATTCAAGAAATCTGTATGCCTCATTTCCAAGTGATTCAGGGAATGAATTCAAGAATACCTGTTTGAGGTTAACATCATCTATTCCTTGAAGACAATAGAATCTTTCAGACATTCTATTGTAGTGCTTTTCAAGATCTTTTTTGAGGAAGGAACAGCATTTCATTTTGAGGAATTCTTCTCTTGCGTGTATCGTATGCTCAACTGGATTGCCAATGAATTCTGAGTAGATGACACTCATGAATTCTTCAGGAGATTGAGACTGATGCATCTGTAATTGGCGATACTCTCCAAGACTGAGATACCAGTCACGGAGTCTTCCCTGGAGTCTGGTTGCAAATCGTCTTAAGACCATGTCTATGGTGTAAAACTGAAGTTCTGCAGACATCCAAGTTAGCATTTCCACACTTCTTTCTCTCCATCTTGATGGAGGGATATCATCAAATGTGAACTGCTGTTTAGTATCTGATTTTGGTGGATTCTGTCTCCTGGGTGGCATTTCTTGCGTTTCTGATTCTCCTGAGTCGCTGTCACTAACCACATTCTGGACAGTCGATTCATCTTCGTCGTTTCCTGCCATGAACAAATGTTCAAATGCTTCAGAAGGATCGAAATCCTCGTCTGGTTGGGGAGATACTGGCATGACAAAGGATGGTGTTGGTGGAGAATCTTCACAGAGGTTCTTGAGGAATGTCGTAACTGGGTTACCAATTACAAGAACTTGTGGGTCTTTTGAAGAGGGTGTAGCCTTGTCTTCAGATGACTTCCCGTAAGAAGTACTTGGCTTGTCTGGCAATGCTACAGCTTTTGCTTTTCCTTTTGCCTTGTTTTTAATCTGGGTTTGTTCTTTTTCCCATAATGCCAACGATGGTGATCTTTGAGATGAAAGTTGTGGGATTGGCTGTGGGTCAAACGATGTACTGACAAAAGGTGTAGATGGTAGTCTCCAAGGGTCATCAGCAAGAGTTACTAATCTCTTTTGTTTATGTTGTTTCTCAAGGTCAAGTAACTGAATCTTGAGAGACTTCATTTCTGCTTCTTTCTTTAAGAGAGAGGTTGCTGGTGATGAACTTCGTACAATCTGGAGAAGTTCATTATGAAGGTTTTGGATCTTGATTCTTACTTCACTTATCAAGGCATCCAATGTTTTCATCTTGGAGGACAATACTTCCTGGTTTTTTGCCATCTTGGTTTGTTGAGACAGGATCTGGGTAAGAACCTTGTTTTGTGCAACAGCATTTTCACTTTGCCAATTCAAGGTCTTTTCTGCAGCACTGACTGTATTCGTGACACCAGCTGAATTTATGGTTGTTGGGTTTTTAACCTTCCAATCATGTTTCGTTCTTTGTTCTGGATGATCAAAAGAACTTAACGGAGGAAATTCAGCGTTGTACTGTTCTGCCTGTCTGGAAGATGAAGGATCTGGCAAAACCATGTTGCATCCATCTATTGGTGGAGGTGGATGAACCTTCTTTTCTTTGTGGATGATGGATAAAGCCTTCTGGTAATATGGGGGGAGATTTGGTGGCGGAGGTTTGTTACATGGGTTGGTGGTGGATGGAGGTTTGGCTGGCGAGTCTCCGTAAATGACGTAATAGTCATATTTACCTGATGGTTCACCAAGTAATCCAACAGAAGGGTCTCCTTCTTCGTATCTTTTCCTTAGTTTCCGTTGAGAGGGTTTCTCTTTCTTAGGCATATCTTCATCCATGGAAACTCTGTAATGTTCTTCCAGGCAATCTTTACAGTTGCATACATCATACCATATGTGATCTGATGTAGGTAAGACTGGAGAGACCATATTGACAGTAGGAAAGACCGATGGTGGCTCTGCTGCTTGTGCAGGTGAAAACTTGACTTCTACTTGTCCGTTTTCATGTCTGATAAAATCAGGAGCCATGGTGGTTTGTACCGGTGCTTGATGGATCTGTTCGTAATTTGTTATCCATTTTTCTGGCAAAAGTTTTACCAGTTCTTCTCTGGACAACTGCCTCGGGACATAGGTACATGTTGGCGTCGCCTTTGAATCTATCTCAAGGAGTAAAGCATCTCCTGAGTTGTCTCTTCCTGGAACCATAATGTCTAGTGAGTGGTTCTGTACCCTGTATGCCATCTGGTAGTGAAACGTTGCCTGAAACGTATTCACCTGTTGGGTGCCTCCGATCTGGATCTGAGCTTTTAAGGCTGTGAGCAGTGAGGGGTCATTCAACGGCATATTGAAATTTGGGTAGAAAGTGACAAAGATTGTGCCAGCGTTCAAGGTAGTTTGAATTGTACCAATACAAGCATGTTGGTACTCTACAAATCTTGTATCCACTAAAGCTATTCTTGAAAAAGCTGGAAGGCCTTTTCTTCCATGAAAGGTTAGGGCAAGACGGATTGCTCCGAAGTGGATATGGGTGTAACCTTGAGCTATACAGTGACGTGGGAGATCTGATGGGAGAGATAGTGTAACTAAGTGTTCTGCTGAAGAGGCTGGGAGTTGGTAAGAATCAAACTTTGAAGTTTGAACATATTCTTTAACGACTTGATTGGTGGAAGATCCAACCAATTTTTTGACTCGTCTACTGAAAGAATTTGTTCGTCTGGAAAATACACGGTAAGGGTCTACGTCGGGCATCTGGGTTTGGGGTATTTTTGATTCGTCTGAAACATAAGATATTTCATATAACTGATCTATCTTAGATGCAGATGAGGAGCGGAAACTGGATGATGACGGGGAGGAGGAAAACAGTTCTGAACTCATAGCTTTGGCTTAATAGAAAAATCTGGCTAAGAAAATAGCAGATCTGAATTTCTTATATAGAAATCTGAATTTCTTTTAGAATCTACCTCAGTTCGAAAGGACTCTACTTCGGTCACCTTGCCGACTTACAATGTCCACACAGAACTCTTTTGGTACGAACTAACAAGAAATTCAGAAACTCATAAGCAATACAAGATCTAAACTATGATCTATACTGGATAGTTCTATAATTCAAGACTAAAAGTTCAACAGTTCTCTGATGTGAAGGATCCGTTAAAACGGCAGTCACAGAGCATAACAACGTGAACAATAGTAAGAATAAGAACACGGGTTTAGGTTACAAGGGAGGGAATAGGCTCTGATACCAAGGGAAGAAGGGGGTTTATGGCTGATCTATACAAGACCAGTAAGACGTTACGGTTACACAAGAAGGTGCAGGGTGGTCGGTGATACCTGGTTGGTCGGTAACACTCATGGAAAGAGATGGAATATAGAAGAAGAATTCAGCAAACAACACTTAATTTTATTTCTCAAAAGAGTGGTGATCAGAGAGATCTCCTTACAATAGCTTAGTTCACTCAACAAGGTACGAATACAAATGAAAGACTCAACTTCCTTTTATAGACCAAGGAAGCTTATCTAGGAAGATTACATAAGATAAAGGAAATCTAAAACAACCAATCACAACCACACATTACAAATGGATAAGATAAGATGGAATCTTATCTTTTACACATAATAAAGACAAATCTGCCACGTAGGCAGAGCAATTATTCAACCATTATGACGTAAGCGCTTACGTCATTTCCACCGAGAATCTGGATGTGATGGATCGTCTTCATATGGATCATAGTGGGGACTATCTGGATTTTCTTCGTCTTGAAGATTCCATGGAGCGTAATGCACAGTGAAATTTAAATCTCCATAGTCCGAATCTGAATCTGACCTTTGCTCATCATTTTTATTTATCCAGTGCTCAAATGCCTCGATCCATTTTGATGATACAGGATGGTCTAAAGACCAACAGTTTCCTGCAACCATTATGTCTAGCGGTATAGATCCTGGGCATACTCCATTTATCTGCGCCATATACTCTCTCATGAACATGTAAAGTTGACTATCAGCATAGACAGGATTTATATCATGACCGTCATGGATGACAACTTTCGGAGAATGGGATACTAGCGCTTGACCTTGCTGTGCTGTAGTTGGTGACATAAATTTAGCCGGTCTTTTGAAGACAATGGTAGCATATGTTTTTGAGCATTCAGACAATAACTCTACCCACTCTTCCGGTGTTTGGAACCATAGCAACATAGAGAATAAATTCTTTGCACTCTCGGGAGCCTGTCCTTTCTGGCAATGAAAGATGTAGGCCATCAGCTTGAGCATGTGAAAAGATAATCCTATGGCATATGTTTCGAATAGGTACCAAAAGAAACAGAGGGCTTCTTTGGGTAGGCTGTATAGGTCATGAATGTAGAAAATGCTAAGAAATGGGTAGTCTGGGTGAAACATTAATCCTTTGATAACCGCTCCATGATTTCTCAGTAAAACAGTTAAAAAGGTTTCGTAATTTAGGGTAGCCCTTTCCTTGAATGTGAGCTCAGCAATGATTTCAGTAATTTGCTCTGGGAGATCAGATATTTGGAGTTGATCTAGTTGTGCGGTGATGGACGATGATCCTTCTTCTTGTGGCATGTCATGTTGTTGCTCTTTCTGTTCCGCCATTGGATGGATACTGAAAACTGGTATGATACTTTGGGATATCTTGCCAATTTCGTTCAGTCCTTTGCTGTATTTATACTCCTTCGGGGGTCTGGATAGGAAGTCTGCGAGGACGTTGTCTTTTCCTTTGATGTGCTTAGCAGTAAACTTCCACTGTGAGAACCAGTTAGACCACCTCAAAAGCTGTGCATGTGGAAGCATCTTTCTTTTGAACTGGAGCATCCGCGGAAATGATGACATATCCATCTCTACTTGGAACTCGTGCCCTATCAAGTGGAACTGGAACTTTTCTATTCCTCTTTTGACAGCGAGAATCTCTTTGAACGTAGAGTGGTAATGCTTCTCAGAATCTTTGAACGTGCCACTTTTATAACCACATACTTCTCTGGCATTATTCTCGTTGAGGACGATTAAGACAGCTGCCCAATGTTCGTCGCTTGCGTCTGTCTGAAGGATTCTTTTTTCTGACGAAGTGGGAATCTTCAGAGGGGGCATCTTGTCAGCTAGCTGCTTTATAGCCTTGACAGCTAGGGTCTGTTCCGAAGACCACTGTGAGGGATTCTTTTTCAACATGGGGAATAGGTGTTTTGTATGATCAGATAATTTTGGTAAAAAATCTGCCATATAATTCACTAATCCAAGAAACTGTTGAATCTGCTTTTGGCTCGTTAGTGTGTCTGGGAACTTATGAAGTTCTTGCGAAACATGTGGCTGGGGTTGATACTTGCCATCTGATATTTTCATTCCAAGGAAATCAATTGTAGTAACACCAATTTCCATTTTCTTTTCTGATAGCATAATACCATACTTGGTTATCAAAGCATGAAACTTTGATAGCAGCTCCACATGTGAGTCGTTGTCTTTTGAAAACAACAGAATATCATCAATGTAAACCAGAACGTTAGATAAAATTGGTTCAAAAATCTTTACCATAGCTTTCTGAAAAGCAGACGGTGCGTTTTTTAAACCAAACGGCATAACTTTCCACTGGTAATGATGATCAGGGATGCAGAAGGCTGTCTTTGGCCTATCTTCAGGACGAATACCTAATTGCCAAAATCCGGACTTTAGATCAAACTTGGACAGGACTTTAGCGTTTGCCAATGACTGAAACAATGCCTTCTTTTGTGGGAGAGGAAACTTGTCATCTGCCAAAAAATGGTTTAGCGGTTGATAGTTGATGACTAGTCTTAGCTTTCCTCTGACTTGTTCACTACGTTTGTTTACGTAGAATGCTTCACACGCCCATGGGGAATTCGTAGGCTCAATAATTCCTTGGTCAACGAGTTGACCGCATTCTTCAATTGCAAGCTGGTAATGATCTGGATTCATTCCTGGGTGGCTTGCTTTTGTGGGGTTAACATCCTCATTCTGTGTGAACGGTAGCGTAACAAAGAATGACTCGTTAAGCCATAGGGGTGATGAATGCTTTTTCAGGAACTCTGTGTGTGTAGAAGCGCATGAGGTTTGGACAATCTGCTGCTTCAAGGATTCGAGAGTAGGAGTAACCATCATATGAAGTTTAGGTATTGTACTCCATGGATTCATGAAACTTTTGTAGCTTAATCCTTGAGGTGTCCACTTCAGATTTGGTAGCTTTGAAAGCAAATCAAATCCGATGAGCATATCTTTGCCATGAGAGCTTGATCCTAGCAGCTTGTGTTTGATTACGCATTTGGGGAAAAGACGTATGTATATAGGGATACTGATTTTGTCAATCACAAACTTTTCTCCATTAGCAGCTAAGAAGGTTTGCTCGTGTGGTCTCCAATAACTCGTTGGTAAGATCTTTGGATCTAGAATGGAGACTGCTGAACCAGTGTCGAACAGTGCTACGACTGGTATTGGCTTTGCGTATGCTGACGTCAGAAGATGAACTTTGGCAATGGGGACTGGTTGACTTTGTTGTAATGGCAAGACATGAGGTGCATGACTAACCATAAACAAACCTGTATCAGAGTAATCTGATGACTCTGAATCCGTTGAGTCTTCATCTGATGAACTATAAGAATAACGTAATGTGCATAACGTTCTGTCATTTGGTTCATCATCAAGAGAGTAGACTGACTCAATATCAGAGATGTCAACTGGCTCTATCTTGTTGAGAGTCTGCAACAGTGCCATTGATCTTCTTTTATCTGGACAGTTTTTAGCGAAATGTCCTCTCTTGTTACATACGTAACACTTATCTGAATTTCTGCCTCGTTTGAATTTCCTTCTCAGGAACTTCCATTTCTTCTTTGGCTTGAAATTCTTCTTCCTGTGAGAATCAAAAGATTTAGAAAATCTTTTGGAGTGTGACTTCCTCTTTGTATGAGAACAATCACACGATGACTTGTCTTTGCACTTGATCTGCAGATGTTTGTCATCACATGCTTTGCCTAGTCGTTTTCCAGTTTTCTCAAACTCTACCAGGAATTTTTTCTGGTTGCAAAGCTTGGCTAGAGCATTGAGAATGAGTTGATACAACTCACCAAGAGAGGTTTGTGCAACTGTTGCGTTCCTTGATTCAAGAAATCTGTATGCCTCATTTCCAAGTGATTCAGGGAATGAATTCAAGAATACCTGTTTGAGGTTAACATCATCTATTCCTTGAAGACAATAGAATCTTTCAGACATTCTATTGTAGTGCTTTTCAAGATCTTTTTTGAGGAAGGAACAGCATTTCATTTTGAGGAATTCTTCTCTTGCGTGTATCGTATGCTCAACTGGATTGCCAATGAATTCTGAGTAGATGACACTCATGAATTCTTCAGGAGATTGAGACTGATGCATCTGTAATTGGCGATACTCTCCAAGACTGAGATACCAGTCACGGAGTCTTCCCTGGAGTCTGGTTGCAAATCGTCTTAAGACCATGTCTATGGTGTAAAACTGAAGTTCTGCAGACATCCAAGTTAGCATTTCCACACTTCTTTCTCTCCATCTTGATGGAGGGATATCATCAAATGTGAACTGCTGTTTAGTATCTGATTTTGGTGGATTCTGTCTCCTGGGTGGCATTTCTTGCGTTTCTGATTCTCCTGAGTCGCTGTCACTAACCACATTCTGGACAGTCGATTCATCTTCGTCGTTTCCTGCCATGAACAAATGTTCAAATGCTTCAGAAGGATCGAAATCCTCGTCTGGTTGGGGAGATACTGGCATGACAAAGGATGGTGTTGGTGGAGAATCTTCACAGAGGTTCTTGAGGAATGTCGTAACTGGGTTACCAATTACAAGAACTTGTGGGTCTTTTGAAGAGGGTGTAGCCTTGTCTTCAGATGACTTCCCGTAAGAAGTACTTGGCTTGTCTGGCAATGCTACAGCTTTTGCTTTTCCTTTTGCCTTGTTTTTAATCTGGGTTTGTTCTTTTTCCCATAATGCCAACGATGGTGATCTTTGAGATGAAAGTTGTGGGATTGGCTGTGGGTCAAACGATGTACTGACAAAAGGTGTAGATGGTAGTCTCCAAGGGTCATCAGCAAGAGTTACTAATCTCTTTTGTTTATGTTGTTTCTCAAGGTCAAGTAACTGAATCTTGAGAGACTTCATTTCTGCTTCTTTCTTTAAGAGAGAGGTTGCTGGTGATGAACTTCGTACAATCTGGAGAAGTTCATTATGAAGGTTTTGGATCTTGATTCTTACTTCACTTATCAAGGCATCCAATGTTTTCATCTTGGAGGACAATACTTCCTGGTTTTTTGCCATCTTGGTTTGTTGAGACAGGATCTGGGTAAGAACCTTGTTTTGTGCAACAGCATTTTCACTTTGCCAATTCAAGGTCTTTTCTGCAGCACTGACTGTATTCGTGACACCAGCTGAATTTATGGTTGTTGGGTTTTTAACCTTCCAATCATGTTTCGTTCTTTGTTCTGGATGATCAAAAGAACTTAACGGAGGAAATTCAGCGTTGTACTGTTCTGCCTGTCTGGAAGATGAAGGATCTGGCAAAACCATGTTGCATCCATCTATTGGTGGAGGTGGATGAACCTTCTTTTCTTTATGGATGATGGATAAAGCCTTCTGGTAATATGGGGGGAGATTTGGTGGCGGAGGTTTGGCTGGCGAGTCTCCGTAAATGACGTAATAGTCATATTTACCTGATGGTTAACCAAGTAATCCAACAGAAGGGTCTCCTTCTTCGTATCTTTTCCTTAGTTTCCGTTGAGAGGGTTTCTCTTTCTTAGGCGTATCTTCATCCATGGAAACTCTGTAATGTTCTTCCAGGCAATCTTTACAGTTGCATACATCATACCATATGTGATCTGATGTAGGTAAGACTGGAGAGACCATATTGACAGTAGGAAAGACCGATGGTGGCTCTGCTGCTTGTGCAGGTGAAAACTTGACTTCTACTTGTCCGTTTTCATGTCTGATAAAATCAGGAGCCATGGTGGTTTGTACCGGTGCTTGATGGATCTGTTCGTAATTTGTTATCCATTTTTCTGGCAAAAGTTTTACCAGTTCTTCTCTGGACAACTGCCTCGGGACATAGGTACATGTTGGCGTCGCCTTTGAATCTATCTCAAGGAGTAAAGCATCTCCTGAGTTGTCTCTTCCTGGAACCATAATGTCTAGTGAGTGGTTCTGTACCCTGTATGCCATCTGGTAGTGAAACGTTGCCTGAAACGTATTCACCTGTTGGGTGCCTCCGATCTGGATCTGAGCTTTTAAGGCTGTGAGCAGTGAGGGGTCATTCAACGGCATATTGAAATTTGGGTAGAAAGTGACAAAGATTGTGCCAGCGTTCAAGGTAGTTTGGATTGTACCAATACAAGCATGTTGGTACTCTACAAATCTTGTATCCACTAAAGCTATTCTTGAAAAAGCTGGAAGGCCTTTTCTTCCATGAAAGGTTAGGGCAAGACGGATTGCTCCGAAGTGGATATGGGTGTAACCTTGAGCTATACAGTGACGTGGGAGATCTGATGGGAGAGATAGTGTAACTAAGTGTTCTGCTGAAGAGGCTGGGAGTTGGTAAGAATCAAACTTTGAAGTTTGAACATATTCTTTAACGACTTGATTGGTGGAAGATCCAACCAATTTTTTGACTCGTCTACTGAAAGAATTTGTTCGTCTGGAAAATACACGGTAAGGGTCTACGTCGGGAGTTGTATAGAATTTGTAATGTGTGGTTGTGATTGGTTGTTTTAGATTTCCTTTATCTTATGTAATCTTCCTAGATAAGCTTCCTTGGTCTATAAAAGGAAGTTGAGTCTTTCATTTGTATTCGTACCTTGTTGAGTGAACTAAGCTATTGTAAGGAGATCTCTCTGATCATCACTCTTTTGAGAAATAAAATTAAGTGTTGTTTGCTGAATTCTTCTTCTATATTCCATCTCTTTCCATGAGTGTTACCGACCAACCAGGTATCACCGACCACCCTGCACCTTCTTGTGTAACCGTAACGTCTTACTGGTCTTGTATAGATCAGCCATAAACCCCCTCCTTCCCTTGAATTTTTTTTGTTTGGATTTAAGAATTAATGCAGGCTAATAAATATTTACAAATTTATATCATTAATGTAAGTATTTACAGCACTAAAAGTTCAATTATCTAAAATCAAAAAAATTTCGTTTTTCCAGTTAACCGTTTGTCACCAAAATCGTGAACCTAAACCAAACAAAAACCGAAGGCTTTTTTCAATTTGTTTAACCAAACCAAAAATAATTAAAAAAGTCCAATTCGGTTAATCTCTAAAATCGAAAAGTTTTTTTTAGTTTTCCATATAATATTCGATGCACCCTAGAATTGTACTGTTTCGGTTCACTTTATTCCATTATTAATCAGCCAACTGTACTGTTGTTAGCTTTCCACATGGAAAAAAGGTGGTTTTCATGGGCTATATACGTGTAGGGTAGGTCAGTATGATAGTGGTCACAATAAATGCAGTAAAATGCAATAAGTATGTCCCAATCAAATTTAATAAAATTGTTATAAACGGCCAAAATTTGGTTTTCAAAATGTTAAAAAGAAAAAAAAAAAGGGGTAAACCACCCTCTGGGTGTCCCACCAGCCGGTCCCACGGCCAACGTGGAGGAGGTAAATCGCGTAACCCATGGTTAAAAGATGTGCAAGGTTTGAACCCTGAACCTCCATTATAGATTTCATGTCCCCAACCACTAGACTACCATCGCGGGAACATGGTTTTCAAATGTAGAGAGATATGTAAAACCATAAATCTATATCAATTCTTATGATCAACACTTTTTAACATGCTGTTAGTTAGCTGAACATTACCTGGTTTTTCAAACCAAACATTATGTGAAATAAAAATGTAACAAATAGAAATATGATTCTGTTTTATTGTAGTGCCAATGGAAGTGAGTTCTTTATAGAACAATCATTGATAAATAGACCAAAAAAGAGAATAGATAACCCACAAACATGACTTGTTCCTAAGCAATAAACTAAGACTGACTATGCAAATCAATGTTGACCCCATTATTCTTCAGTAACATGAATGCTGGTAAAGAATATCTTACACTCTTTGGGATCCTGCTTCATCTGCCACACATAAGAATCGCGAGTTAATGAGCTAGACGACACTCGTAGACAACTTTCTTCGTGTTTTTGGCTTGGCTCGACTTGAGAAACAAACGTGTTTGGTCAAACAACAATCGTGTTGTCTGAATTGTTGCTACGGCTGAGTTCCACTCGCGTCCACTTTTTACGAAACATGACCAGTATCAAGCCAACCGTTTGACAAGAGAGACCAGTTATTAAACCAATCCACAATCCCTACATGTCATACACGCGACATACAGCGTTAGACAATACACATGAATGTAGCGAAGCAGGAAGATGAATTCTAGTACATTCTGTGATAGAAAGAAGGCTTGTCACCTTTGTGTTTAGTTTCAGTAGAAAAGCAAGGGCAACAGCGACCGGCATGCCAATGAGATAGAACATTCCAAGGTTGACAAACACAGCCAGATGTTGCCAACCGCACCCCCTTGCCGCCCCTGCAAAATTATGAACGATTCACTACATGCATTTAGGTGGGGAAAGGAAAAAAAAAAAAGTTTTCGCCAACCTGATAAGACTCCTTGGATAGAATCAAGAATCATAGAGATCATCAGAAGGGGTGTCATGGAAGCGTATGCGTTTATGATCACGGGACTGTTACTGAAGAAGCCAGACCAGATATTATGACCAAACCCTAGCGCTAAAATAATAGTGAGGGCAAGGAGGAACGAGAGCTTTATAGTCACAGCCATGGCTTGCTTAGCTCTATCGATATTATTAGCTCCCAACTCATTTGAAACACGCGTGCTGTTAAAGTCAATAACTTCGTTAAGTAGGGTTGAGTTTAAAAGATGACAAGTTTCTCTTAGTTTGAAATGGAGAAAGAGTATTGCATCTAACCTTGCAGCAGCACTGAGCCCATACGTACACATGAAGGCGATTGCTTCGGTATTTACACTGCCAAGTAGAAATAAATTGTGTATTTACACCATTGTAACCAATCAATTTAAGGTTTTGTGACTAGAAAACTGATACAATCTTCAGTTTTAATTCAACTTTTTACATGCTTCTTTGAAATTGATTACTTTGGATATAAATAATCAAAATCCCTTTGACCCAAATGCTCAAAAGGGATTCTTCGACTCGGTTTACATGCACATCCAAAACACTTTTTTATATGTTTAGGCCTAGTTCAATCAACTGTCAAGACAATCTTACCACATTGCAATCAAAGAAGTGGTTATTTCTGAGTTCGGCAAAAGCCCGGCCAGTAACACAAGCAACTCAAAAGCCCAATATTCCAAGCTGCCAAAGACGCAAAACAAAAGACATCAACTTTGTTCCAAATGCATCACACATATTCATAATTTTTCAATGAATTACGCACTATGTCATCAAAACTTCAAAAAATTTAATAATTACTGACCAAACCATAGCAGCAGAGGGAATAGCGAGCTTTAAGTTGCCAAAAACATGATGGAATGACTCCATGGAAAAACCTTGCCATGTTTCCTTGCATCGTTTGCTATAAAGCACATATGCTGCTAGGATAATGAATGAAATCCAGAAAGAAACCGAAACTGCCACTGGGGCTCCAACAAAAGCTAGAGAAGTCCGACGTACAAGTACAAAAGCAATGCCAATATGGAGGATTAATGGGATGAGTGAAAACAATACTAAAGGGGCTACAATGGATTGTGTCTGGAGAAAC
Organism: Centrapalus pauciflorus; assembly: GCA_020465985.1. Classification (NCBI taxonomy): domain Eukaryota; kingdom Viridiplantae; phylum Streptophyta; class Magnoliopsida; order Asterales; family Asteraceae; genus Centrapalus; species Centrapalus pauciflorus. Next base: position 253,911 of record JAANYP010007416.1, on the reverse strand, counting down.
CTCAATATGTTGTTCAAAAGCCCATAAGCAACTTGTCCGGGGATAAGATATCTGATGTACAGACCAGCCAATTTGCAGATTTGGGGATCTTGTTGAAGCAAAAGGAGGATAGGTTCAGTAAAAAACCAGATAATGGAAATGAAGATTGAGAAGAAAATGGAAATCCAACAAGATGCTTGTAGATATATTCCTAGCATCCTGTGCATCTTTGCTCCAAATCCTTGCCCACATAATGTCTCCAATGCACCACTTAGCCCAACCTGATCAATGAAACGGTATTGATCAACATTCCATGGATTTTTTAACAAATGGTGCGAAGTATGACTGTTTCCTTCTGAATTTTAACAAGTATGCAACAAATTGACACAATGGTTTTTACATTTTTTTTTGAACGGCAAACTATCATAATCCTACTCCTAAACTACTCCTTTTAACACAAGACTTACTTTCACCACCTACGTTTCAAATTGCCTCCTACTCCTACTCCTAAACTACTCCTTTAACACAAGACTTACTTTCATCATGTAAAAAACAATGGTTTTTACATGATGGAAAGCTTTTATATCTTGTTTAGTTTTTCATTCTTTTGTCTAGTGTTTGAACTTTGAAAAAATTTACTCTACATATTAGTAATGTTTTGAGTTTCCAATTCGAAAAAATAACTCCTTGATGTCTTTAGAGAAAGGACAAAAATCAAGTCATGATAATAGCCATGGATTAATGTCCATTGTTATCACTACATTTTTGTCCTTTCTCAAAAGAACAACAGAGATGATAAACTTCAACAAATGAGCGGTCATTTGTTGAATGAGACCCATCAAGAACTGAAAACCAACACGTCTCCCTCCGATCAAAATAAGAACAGACAACATAATACGTTAAAAGAGAGACCAAATTAGTGCTCTAATCGATAAAAGCATCTTACTGATATCATTGACCAGGAATAGATTACGTTTTATATCGAAATTGCAGAATCTCATCTTAGAACAGAGTGTATTATTGATCAACAAACAAATTCGATCAAAGCTTCCTTTATTCTTCAGTAATATTCATCCTCAAGATTACAAGAGATACTTCCTTCAGATTTTACAAATTAGGGGAGTAAATTTTCGTCAACGACCAGTCAACAGGAACAGAAGTCGGTTTAATTTTCATTTTATCTTATTGGAAGGCAAACAAATAGATGGCTAAATTAATCGAGGACGAAGCACATCCACTCATAAATACAGACAGTTGAAAGGCATGTGATGACGCCATTGATGTCTCAATTAGGTTAAACACGTAAATAAACGTACAAAAATAAAAATCATCTGATTGCAAGGAAGCAAAAGCTAACCATGAAGGAGAATCCGGTGACGGTGGCCCAGGAGTTAGCGAGGTTAGAAGCGGCAAGCTCAACTTCTCCGAGGTGACCGGCGTACATGACGGAGACTAACGGTATGAAGTAGTAAGCAACATTTGTAAGTATCATAGGGAGGGCAAATAAGACCTGGTTCTTAGCCTCTTCCCAATCCAACACTTTCTTCCCCCACCGCCGCCAACCGCCATCTCTACCACCACCATCCGCCCTGGCTATCAACGGAGTAGAGTTTTCCGACATCGAAATCTGTTAGAGGGAATGGTGAGGAAGGAAGTAGGTAGAAGAAGGTCTCATTACAATCATTAAGCCATTGCCATATATAGTAGATGTACGGACGGTGGAGAGCGATCATGTGACATTTTATCTTGTAAAAGTTGGTTATCTACTCGATTTATTACACATAAACTCTAATTGACCATGTATTAAACATGTTTTTTTTAATAATTATTTTTTTAAATATATAATTTAAATGAAAATCCAAAAAATATTCTTAATAATGGATTAGTATTACGTTGATGTATATAATTATTAAAATTATCTAAAATATAAAATTAAAACTTATAAATGTAAAGAAAAACAAAATGAACCTTCAAGAAGTTGATAACTGTATTTATTTATTTCTTTTTATAAATTGTTTTATTGTTATGTTTTTATAAGCTCATTTGAACAAAAAAAAATCAGGTTTTTTATGATAATTTTTTATTTAAATATTAGTTTATTAAGTGTAATATTTATACGAAGATTTTTATATTTTTATCATTCATATTCTTATTCATGTCTTTTTGCAAATGATAAATAAAGGAATTTAAAATTAATTATAACTGATACTAATTAAGTAATAATAATAATAATAAATTTTATGGACAAAAGTAGATTTTAAACTTGTAAATTAGTTTAAATTTTTAAATACCAATAATTTTTATAAAATATTTATAAATGAAAACATATGAAATATATGAATGAAAAAATGTATCTATTTTGTCAACGATTTATATTTAAAACGATTTAATTTTGTTACGTTATATTAATAAATAAATATTCATGATAGAAACATGTTTTAAGATATACAATTTTTTAAAAATAAATACAATTATAATACGCATGTTTTATATTTTAAGACAATATATATGCTTTAGTTATTAGTAACCTATTAATTTAATTGCTATAATATAATAAATTGAAATGATTACTTTCAGTAAATAAATTAGGAAAGAATGATAAAGATTACTTATATTTTTTTAATTAATTAAACTTATTATTGTATGTTTCTAAATTATAAAAAAAGCAGGAAAATAAAGAAGTAATATATTGATAGGATGACACGTGACATGAGATGTTCTATTTTATTATAATATACAGATAGATTCGATAGTTATTATAAAATAACATATAAATTTTAAATCTATTTATTCAAATAAATAAATAGTTTGTCACATGTATAATGAAATTCTAATTTTAACATATAATGAGAAATGATATACATTCATGTGACAAAAAGTATGTTTAATGCGTACAAATACTCAATAACTACTCAATAAATAAATACACATATGCGTACAAATACTCAATAAATAACACATGTTGCATACACATTTTTTCCTGTGATTTTTTTTATTTTGATACGGGACATGATCTTATTTTTAGGTTGAGTTTTAGGCGTATGATTTACGCATGTAAATCGTTTCTCTAAATCTATACCTTTAATAATAATCTACAAATATTAATAAATAAGTAAATTACACACATGCTGGCATCTCTTTTATTTGACACGTGACAGTATTTCATTTTGCCACATTGCTTTATTAAAATATAATTTAAATTCAAATCAATTCTATCCTAACCTAATCTAACTAATCTATTAAATACTTAACTAAAATCTAATAAACATTAATATTTTAGAATAATTTGATATATATCTTAATAAATATCTACTTTTAAATAACTAATTCGTGTGAGTATTTAACATAGTTACCAATAAATAAGTAAATACACTATGATTTGTAATTTTATTATGTTGTCACGTGTCATTTTCTACGATTGATATTTAATAAGTTAAGTGATAAAAAAAAGTTAAAATGTAACATAAACATAATATAAGGGCAGTCTAAATGGACCCCTACTGATCTCAATGGACCCCCTATTTCCTTTTTTAAACATAAGCATTACACAATGATACTATGTTTTTCCGAATGATGCATTACTTTTTTAATGATACATACTATTTTTAAACATAATTATTACATAATTATTATGCAAAGGGTGTTCAAAAGTAAGATCCATGTATTCTATAATATGTTAAAATAAAAAGTATAAAAATGTCAATAAAGTTAAAGCCAGTATTATTATGTGGAGCAAAGATATACTGAATATATAACAATTTAAATGAAACATTATCCAATTAAAAGGACACAAAATAAAAGGGGCTAGTATTTTATGAGGCCAAAAAAAATCTCAATAGTAACACTGTACAATTTATAAGAGGGGCGGTTGAAAAAAAGTAATATAATAATAATAATAATAATAATAATAATAATAATAATAATAATAATGATAACAATAATAATGATTATGGACCAATGGAGTGATGAAAAAAAAAAAAAGAAATGAATAATGCATGTATTTATATTTATAATTATAATGAGGATATTTACCAATGTTTGGCGACAGGTTCAAGACATATGCATTTTTATAAATTCTTAATATAACTAAAATGCATAATGTAAAATGTTATAGGGTTATGTGATGATAAATTAGTGACTGAGAACACGAAATCTATAGTGAAAGTTAACGTTAGCTGTGAAACAGATTAAGTCCACTTAAGATGAGTTATCCTTTTTTCCAACATTTTAAATGCATGTGTGAAAACAAATCTGTTTTAAAAATAATAATTTTAACAACAAAATATTCATCCATCATCATTGACGAGGCTACCTTCAAAGGTTTGGGGTCATTTGAAACCTGAACTCATGCAATTGAAATTTCGATGTTTGGTTTAATGTTAAAAGTATTAATTTATGTTAGCTATATTTTAATGTTATCATGTTTTTTAATATTATTACTAGAAACATGATCAAATCATCAATCACCATCGAAGATAGACGTATATTATAGCAAGACTAAGTTGACTCAAGAACTTTAAATCCTAAATTCGTCATTGTCCATCATTCCATACTATTATTTTTTGTTACAATTGACTATCCAAAGAATACACACGTCACACACCCTCGTATGGTAAAGTTGCTGATTTTGAACTTTGTTTTATGGGTATTTTAGTGAACATCTCATGTAATTATAGATACCAAGATATGCATTGGATAAAATAAAATGTTATAATGTCATGGGAAAATGATAGTTGTTGTATTTTAGGATCTAAGGATCAATGTCTGTCTTCATTTTTGATGACCGATGAAAATGAGTGAAAGTCCAATCCATAGGGGACGTTGGATATGTTTGGCACAACTAGTTGTAGTCTCGAGCTAAAGTTGTGAGCTAGAGCTTTTACTAGTTGGAGTTTTTGGGAGCTATAGTTTTTCGAAAAAGCTAGAGCTTTTAGTTTTTATAATTATTTGGTAAAGTGACTATAGCTTTAGTATTCAATGGCATAAGCAAACGTTAAAATTAATTTAAGAGTAAATTACATAAATGGTCCCTGTGGTTTGATCGAAATTATGGATTTGATCTCCGGTCTTTAAAAATTGCATAAATGGTCCCTCAAAACACTATTTACTTGCAAAACTGGTCTCTCTTTCTCTTAACCTTTTTTAATGACGGTTTTGCCCTTTTCACAATAACAATTTTGGTCCCTCAACTATGTAATTTATTTTCAGTTTTAGTCCTTTTCATAAATTTTTAGTTTTGTTTAAATTTTAAAATATTAATTTAAAAAATTAATTATCATTATTATACATTTTTAATTTTATAATATATTTAAGATTATTTATTTAAGATTATCCCATTAGAATATTTAATTTATATATTTTATGTTTTTTTATATTCAATTTAAATATTTAATAATTATTTATCTTATGTTTCATTTGTTAAAATAGTTATGCATATTTATCTTTTATATATTTTAATCTAATTATTTCATTACGTTAATATACTTTGATTTAGTTATACTTTTTAAGAAATGATATAAACTAAGGGTTTTATTAATTTTGATATAAATATCTTTTTTTAAATATGTTTGGATTCAAATTTACTATTTATTTCTTTTTATTTCAATATTGAGTTATATTAATACGTTTCAATTTAAATTTAGTGTTTTATTCGTTTGTTTAAGTATTTGTTACTTATTACATTTTGATTTAATTATAATTTCTAATAAAAATATAAAAACCTAATATCTTTTTTTTTATTTAAATATTTTGTAACATTAATACGTTTCGACTTAATTATTATTTTCAAAAAAAAATATAAATTTGACGTGTTATTTGTTTTTATCTTAAATATTTTATAACGTTAATATATTTTGAATTAACTGTAACTTTTAAGTAAAATATATAAACCATATAAGCTTAACAAAAACATTTATATGTTTTGATTTAACGAAATGTATACGTTTTGAATTGTATACTTTATTAGATACATTTTCGTTTGTATATTTTGTAATTTAATCAAAACATATTAATGTCATAAAATAATCATAATAAAAAGTGAAATATATTAATTTAACAAAATAATCAGAATAAAAGGAATAAAGCAGTAAAATGTGTTACAATTAAAAATATTTAAATCAAAATGAATAAAACCCCAAAATAATTAGAATAAAACGATAGCATGAGCGCCACAATATATAATAAAATAGTTATATTAGATTGTCCCTAAGTTTATATTTTTTTATAAAAATTATAACTAAGTAAAATAATATTAACATAATAAACAGTTAGATGCAAACGTGTAAAAGGTAAAAACGCATATATATTTTTACAAATAAAACATAAAATGAGTAAAATTTTAATAAATAAATTGGATATATAAAAGAGACGTAAATCAAATAAAGTTAAATATAGAAATAAGGATAATATAAATGATAAAATACATAAATATTTTAAAAAATAAAAATCTATAAATAAAAATAATAGTTAACTTTTTAAATTAACATTTAATATTTAAGCAAAAATAAAAATATATGATAAGGAGCAAAACTGAAAATAAATTACATAAATGAGGGAACAAAATTGTTATTAAGAAAAAAACAAAACCGTCATTTATAAAAGGTTAAGAGAAAGAGGGACTATTTTTGCAAGTAAATAGTGTTTTTAGGGACCTTTTATGCAATTTTTAAAGACCAGGGACCAAATCCATAATTTTGACTAAAGCATAGGGACCATTTTTGTAATTTACTCTTAATTTAAAGTTGTAGTTTATAATCAGTACGAGTGTAAAAAAGTAATTTTGTTAGACAAAAAAACTCAAGCTTCTTTTAAAAGCTACTTCAAGTAGCTTCTCGTGTAATAGCTTTTAGAAGCTTTCATTTCTGACCAAAAGCTCAAACTCCTATCAATCAAACGAAACATTTGAGCTTTAACTTTCAAAAATAAAAAACCGAAGCTTTTAAAAGCTACCAAAAACCCTTTGTCAAACATACCCATTAGCTATACAAAAAATTAAAAAAAAAAAATCTTAGAACCTAGACCCCACACTTGAAAATAGTGAAGGTAGATGTATTTTGCTAGCAACCATGTTATGACTTAATATCATATATAGGTAAAAAAGTATAGGTGTTTGATATATAGAATATATGGTAAATTACAAATTTCGTCTTGTGGTTTATTAGAATTATGGATTAGATCTCTTGGCTTATAAAAATTACGTTGTCAGTTCTTGTGGTTGAAGTTTTGTTATAGATTTTGTCATTTGACCATTTAAAATGATCATTTTACCCTTGTCTGTTTCATAATTATATGCTAAATAAATATAATGCAACTTTGTTGATTTATAAAGGGGTAAAGTCATACAATAGTAATCTACTTTTGAAAATTTATCAATATGGTACGTCTACTTTTTTAAATGTCAACATGGTACATGTATTTCAATTTTTCATGCCGATATGACCATATTTGTAATAGACCCATGTTTTTCATACCATTAGAACCTTGTTTCGTATGTAAAAATCGGGTTTTATTATGTAGAATGACCATGTCGATACAGAAAAATGAAGTACACGTACCATATAGACAATTATAAAAGTAGACGTACCATATCGATATATTTTCAAAGGTTGGTTGCTATTGTATGACCTTAACCCATTTATAAATTATTAAAGAAAGTCTTGTATTGATATTTATAAGTTATGGTTAAAATATAAATTTCATTGTATAAGGTGCATATGCTTCTACCATCTTATCAAATACCATCATAAATTCTTAAAAAAAATTGAACACACTTTTCCATATATGCATTTTGAGCACATGTTACACTATCAACTGTAATTAATCCAAATTTATAAAATTAAATGTTACTTATTAATTACAAAATTTTAATTTCTATGAAACTTGTTTCCCTATTTAAAACTTTGACAACATTTTAGTTATATACATTAAGAGATCTAAGCCCAATATAGTATATTATTTTTATTAAATTGTTAATATCTTGGTGTTTAAACCAAGCATCATGCAAACTAGAAAACAAATGCATATTAAAAAAAAATAATTATCGTTACAATATTTATTAATGAATTTATATAAAATTATTTGTCAAGAAATCCTTTATCAAACTTTATGCACGAATTTCAAACTATCTACAGATTTTCAAATGAGGTAGGAGGAGTGTATCATAACTTTCTTACAAAACTATTACCTTGTCATATCATATCAGAGTATTTTTTGGAAGGTAATTTGTACACAACATATTTTTTTTGATACACAACAATATAATATGTTACTCATATTATAAGAGGATAATATGTAAAGGTGATGAAAGTCAATTAAAGGTAAAATAGTTTATTTGTGTGAAACTGTTGTGTATGGATTTCTTTTTAATTTTAATATATTTTCTATTATTTAAGATCAAAGTCTGTCTGCAAAATTTAAACTAATAACTAAATTTCAAAATATTAATTACATTCATGAAAGGCAATGATACATAAAATTATTCAAACACCAAGGTCATAACCTTACAAAGTAATAAAATTAAAAGCATGCAACATGTATTAAAGACATAAATTTAAATATTTTCAACATAAACATAAAGTTTTTTCATAAATTATTGGCTAAAAATATTACTTAATATTATCCTAATTACTAATATATAATTTACTAACACCAATGTTTCCTCTTATTGTAATTCCTACAAAGCATTTTAACCGTTCCTCACTCTACCGATCATTTAACGTCGATTTTCAGTTATAAAATATCTGTATTTTTTTTTTTTTTTTTGCATAAATCAAACTAAAATGAGTAAAAGTTGTATATTTATGAAAACCACATATTCTAACTCAATATTTTATTATTGTTGATTTATTTTGTACAATCACATCTTGATTAAACAATACTTTTTATGAAATTAATAAAACAAATTTCTAATGATCGACAAAACATATAATTGTTATAGGGGGAGTCTAATTGGACCCCCAATAATCTCAAATGGATCCCCTATTTCCTTTTTTTTAAACATAATTATTACACAATAATTCTATATCTTTTTTAATGATGCATTACTTTTTAATGATTCATACTATTTTTAAACATAATTATTATATAATTATTATGTATAGGGATATTCTAAAAAGATGAGATTTTGTAAAAATTAATATAGTTTTATTAATGAAATAAAATTTGACACAATATAAGAAATAAATAAAAAAACTGACCAACAAACGAATCAACAAATGCATAAACATCATTTTAAGAAAACAGGTAAACAATTGATATTTTTTTAATTTTTAGGATCTTTAGCTAAAATAATAATAATTTTATGGTTTTTTAAACATTTATAGCAACATTATTTTTTATCATTAATAATATTAATTTATATAAATATAAACAATAAATATTAATATAAAATCTCAAATGATGAATCACAATACTAATCATATATTTCAAATAATAAATGTTAAATATATATGCAATGTTAAATATATAATGTATATGAAATACAATAGTAATCACATCTAATGTGTAGTGTCGTATATATGATATATAATGTTATTTCGACATTGAATATTTTCGATATGATATATTGAATGGTTATCTGAGTAATTTTTTTATGAAAAATAAACACATAAAAATTTTTTCAAAAAAATATATCATGACTGGTCTCGTTTTAAATAAAATAAAATTCTCATTTTTATGGTATAATATTCTTGATCTAAAAATAAAACGTGTTAGTGTCATATTAATTTAAAGAATTATGATATTTTTTTAATAATACGAATCCTTTTGCTATTGTAAATATTTTCAATTTTACCATTTAATATTATTACTAATGCTAATTAATCTTAATTCCATACTTGATTAATTTAATAAAACCATTTGATTAATCTAATCTATGAACGAGATTGGTTCTACAGTTTTACACTAAATTTATATTCTATAATGATCACACACACACATACAAAGAGAGAATCATAAAATAAAAAATGTCTACGAAAATGTGTTAATTTAAACAAATCATTCGGACCTAAAAACTATATTAGAAAACGGTAAAAGAGCATGTATCTTTTGACCGGTTGAAACCAACTGTTGCCTTGTCGGAGGTAGGGGCGAACCCAAGATGGTGGCCAGTGGCACAAATTTGAGTCGTGTTTTCAATTTTATACTTTTATTAATTCGACTCATCGGGTCGGTATACAACAGATAATATTAGTTGGAATTTCATAAATTTTTCGTTTAAATATAATAATGGTATTGGGTTTGGTGAAATAAACCATAATTATAATTAATAATGGCTTATTGAGTATTTAATTTTGGGTTTTGTATTTTTAATTTACTATTTTTTTATTTGTTACATTAAATTGTGAATAATTATACTACAACTTTATTTATTTGATTGATGGTTATATAATTTTTTGGTTAAATTATTCTAATAAATGATCTAATATTTGAAAATCACGATTGCACAAATCAAGAACCAGAATTTCTACAAATCAAGTTTCTCTCTCCAAACCTGCTCTTTATCGGTTTCACTGATCACTACAAATCAAGAACAAGAATTCTTGAAATCAAGTTTACATCTGCAACTTAGATACAAACTAAGCAAGATTCAAGTTACAATTTGAGGTAATTAAAGGGTTTTTGTGTTCGGCTTCTTCATGAACTGAAGTGTAGATCTAAAGCAAGTCTATTGACGCATATAATGTTTTTCAGGCTTAAAGAGTTCATTTAAGTGTATTCAAACTATCCAACCAAGTTTCAGATTCCAATTCTAACTGCAAGTAAATAATTTTACTTACTATGTGTGTTCTTGATGTGTTAGTGTGTGCGTCAATTGTGTTTTTCAGTCATGGAAATCAACTAAAATTGGCCAAATTAGTATTTGTAAACATCAAAGGATGTTAAATTAAAACCCTCCAATTCCACCACTTGTATATTTATCTCTATCTCCCTCCCTCCCTTCCTAATAACTCTATTTTGTGTGTGCATTTTAATATACAAGTCATTACATAAACTCCGTAAATTATTATGAATTGCTTTATTTTTTATAAGTTTGTGTGATGACATGTTTGATTGAAAATGGGCTCGAAAAGGAACACAGTAGCAGTGTTTGAAGACCATTATAATTAATAACTCCATGATTGTTTCTTTATATAAATGATTTCCTAGATCATATGTTTTGTTGTGCAAAAAATTGATTTGTTTATCGTAAGACGACAAAAATCCCGATTGTACCAAAATTATCCTTGTGAGTTGTGACGTTTAAAGTCAGTTGGTGCGAACACATATATTTCGTAACCAAGAATTTGGTGTGATTATTGATGCAATTTTATATATTGTTCTTCTCACAATTATTAAGACTTTATCGTAAGATAAACAATAATTGTACATTCAATAACGAGGTCACCCAAGTTTAGGAGTTAAGACGGACAATCTTTATGGCATAGTCTGTGCCCAAAACCCATTTTTGATAAAAGTGAATTAAATGGTCAAGTTAGAATGCTAAACATATTTTGTGATTGCTTAATTAATAAGTATGCTTCAAGTCCATGGTCTCATTGTTGCATATGTTTCTATGTGCAAAGAGTATTCTTTGGTTTTAATATAATCAATTAAGTTTTCACTTCTCTATTCATAGCTCTTATTACACATTCATCTTTCTTAATTAAAGTTTTCACTTTTAGTAGTAATTAGTCTTAGTTAGTAGTTAGCTATTGTGATGGAAAATTGACCCTGCACTTGTTCTATCTTTCCAGTTAAGATTTATGGTGTAATTATTTTTAACGCAATAATAATACGCGATTAAATTTTGGTACCGTTTCTTGAGAGCTAGTGCATTTAGTAATTTTTTTAGTAATTTTTTACTTTGGTTTTAGTTAGGTGTATATTATTTTATGTTAGTGTATGGTGTGCAAAGATAACATTACTACTGCATCATAGCTGATTTCATTAAACACTTGAAGATCACACCGATGAGCACAACTGAGAAGATGCAATCGGACGATTGCGTAAATAATATTGGATATTGTTTATGACACGAAATGATAATTGAGATTAAATTAATAGTTGATTAATTATATCTCAAAGTATGGAGACTTAAAGTGCAATATTAGATATTGTAGTAATTGTCATTGGATGATAATTAAATAATTATCTAGTTTTTATTTATTATTGGATATTAAATAAAAGATTTATTTATTTGAATTAGTATTATCATCTACTGTTAGATAATTGGATGAATAATTATAAACAAATAAATAAATATTAATTATAAATAATTATCTACTCATTTATATATTACTAGTATATATACCTGTGTAATACACAGGATTGTTTGAAATATATTGTTTTAATAACCTACAATATTAAAAAAAAAAATTGACGAACTAAATAATAGGCCACACAAAGTATTATGGTTACAAATCAACAACTATTTTCAATCATAAAATAAACATAGAATAATGGAGAAGTTAATTAAGAAAAGAAACGACATTGAATGATGGATGTATTTAGAAAAGAAACGAATGAATATTGGAGGAGTTAATTATTGAAGTTTAGGAGGAAAAAAAAAATGAAACCAAACAGGAGGGTGACATGTGAACAAATGTGTTCTCATTTATTATAAGATATATAGATAGATTACACATCTTTCACACACATGCATATTATCTTGTTGATGATACTGATGTAATGTTTTGTCAGAGATAAAGATAAAGATTAAGTAAAACTTCATCAATTCAGTAAATAGATTTTACTAAAACAACATAAGAATATAATAGCACATAAAAAAGAAGGTATAAATAATTCAAATGTTATTCGTAATAAAGAATTAGTAGTTACTTTAAATGCTAAAAATCAATAAGATTTTTTTTCATAAATAATAAAATGATTTAAATAATGATTATTATAAATAAAATAAATAAAATAAATTAACACCAGAAAACAACTTTTGCCTTTGGGGTGGACTGTGGATGTGGGTGGATGCTTGAAAAGAAAGACAAGATTCTGCAGATTGTTTTTTAACAACAAAGAGAATACGAGACACGAACTACGATAATGTCATCACCCCAAGATAGGGATGGCAACGGGGCGGGGAATGTAAATACCGTCCCCGTTTAATAAAGCCACGGGGACTAAACAGGGATCCCCATCGGGTACGCGGGGAAACCCGCGGGGAATCGGGTAACCCATTTATAAAATCAATGATATGAAATTTAATCACGTACGTGGTTCATAATTTAAGCTTAAAACGTCCATGTATGTTAAAAATTCAATACTAATATTAAATTAAATTTGTAATACCTATGAAATGATAACGAAAAAAACATTATTTCATTAAATTATATGTAAATAAATAAGTTTTTTAAATTATACGTAATAATTTTTATGTATAATATATAAAATAAATAAAAGTATTCATCTTTTATATATAATATTTATACAATATAAATAGCATGTTGCTATTAAAAGTAATCGGGGATTTAAACGGGTTATGTAATCGGTTATACGGGACGGGTATTAGCAATACCATACCCGTCCCGTCCCCCGTTTAACTTAATCGGGTTCGGGGAAACCCGTCCCGTTTAGATCGGTTTTCGATTTTTCCCATCGGGTTCAGTTTTTTTTTTGACATCCCTACCCCAAGACCCGAATCCTCGAAATATTAAAAAGAACAAACTAGCCAGTAGCTAGCAAAGACAATAGAAGCAAAAAAGTAACAACAAAGAAAGAGGAACCGAACACCATAACGGCCACAACAGATTCTTATAATAAGCCCTATATTTAAACCAAGAAAACATATTAGCTTGAAATTCGTCATTGATCATCGACGCCGACTGCCTCACTCTGTTTAAAATTAAATTATTTTTAGTCTTCCTATTAAACCAAACAATTCCTCCAATTGTAGATGAAGAGTCCACAGGCTTAAATCATGATCGGACAGACTCATAAGTCACACTCATAAGTCATTATGATTGAAAGTAGAATTAGTCAGAAGGAAAATTAAAACTAAAAATTAAACTTGGACCTTAAACCATGCATGCATATATCATATATGGTTGTTGTTCTACGTTTAAACATTAATGTGATTTATAGTTATTCTTCCTTTGCATCTTTTGGGATTCTTAATTAGTCTTTTGCTTTAAATTTTGTAAGTTTCTTTTATGTTTGGACTTTCGATGCTTCTTGCGGTCACAACTCACAAACATTTATATATACATATGTATATATGTGTATATATACAAATACATATCTGTAACATATAGGGTTTTTTTTTGCTAACGTCAATCTAAAAATTAATGTTATTTTAATTTAAGGACATGACATATTTTTTTGTTAATGTCAATCTTTTTGTTATTAACAATCTTTTTCAATTTTACCTGAATTAAGAAATTACGAATACCAATCCTTTTTTTCATTAATATCACATTTGATCTATTTAATTAGTATGAGATGTAATATGCAAGTGAGATGTCATGGGTATATATATATGTGGTAAAAGTAAGTTCACACTTTAGATATATATATATATATATATATATATATATATATATATATATATATATATATATATATATATATATATATATATATAGGGAGGTTCAATGGAAAACCACTATGCACATGAAAATTTGTGAAAATCGCACTGCACCACCACAAATGCATCATATTTCTCGCGTGATGCATCAAAATCTCGCGTGATGCATCAAATTTCCCGCGTGATGCATCACCTTATTTACGATCATGCCACCACGTTTTTCATAAAATGCACCAAATCGGACGGTATGCGTAGGTTTCCATAGTTTTCAGGTGCATAATGGTTTTCAATTGAACCCACCCCTATATATATATATATATATATATATATATATATATATATATATATATATATATATATATATATATATATATATATATATATATATATATATATATATATTTGAATTTAGGTGATAAAAGTAAGTTCTAAAGTTCCCATTTGGGGAAAAGGAGTGTTTAGGAGTAGTAGTAGGTTAGTTTGTCGTTCATAAAAAAATCTATTTTATCAAAACCATTAGATTAAACAAATATATGTAAGAGATCGGTCTACAGTTTTACACCAAAATTAGTTCTGCAATGATCTCATATCAATGTATATGTATCTGTGTATTTATGTGTGTGTGTGTGTGTAAGGTTGAGATCATTGCAGAATCTAATTTGATACAGAACTACAGAACCAATATTCGATGTTGAATATTTAAGAAACAAAAAGTTTTAAAAATATAAACCATAGTTCACGTTTTGAAAATGATAAAACTTTTGTTTTAAAAATCAATATTCTTATGTTATATAATTTTGAAAGTTGATTCTGCAGTTTTGCATCAAATTTAGGTTTTGTAACGAACATGTCTATGTATGTATGTGTGTGTGTGTGTATAAAAAGTTAGGTTCAATGAATAACCAATGTTTATTGAAGAACCTTAGATAACCATAACGCATCAAAAAAAATATTTACATGATGTATCAAACATAGGGCCAGTATTAAGTATTTTCATGGTCAGTGCAAGATAAAAAAATTGTCTTTTTAAAAATGCAACATAGTATTTTTTAAAATGAATTTGACCAATATAAAAAAATAATGTCTTTTTAACAATACAACATATTATTTTTAAATTTTTTTTTCATTTATTGGCCTGAAAAATTAAAAAATACATGTGTGGACCCTACTATATATTACTTATCGGATTGAAAAAATAGTGTCCATTTTTGGTATGATGTACTGAGCGGGTAGCCCATGCATCACATGAAAGGACTCTGATGCACGCGAAAAGGATTGTAAATTATGATCCCTGCATGATGCACAATGCCTTTTATATGGTATACATTAGTTCTCGTGTGATGAATAATGCTATTTTTTGCAATACATTATGGTTTAACAATATTCTCTGATAAAATTTAGTTATCCATTGAATCATTAATTATATATATATATATATATATATATATATATATATATATATATATATATATATATATATATATATATATATATATATATATATGTATATGTATATATATATATATATATATATATATATATATAGAGAGAGAGAGAGAGAGCGAGAGAGAGTTGGATTCTGGTAAGAACCCTCAATTCCGTGAGAACGTGAGAAACACCCTAAAATTTGTGCATTTAATATATAAAATTATGCATTTGATGCTAAAATTTATACATTTGATAAATTTGTGCATTTGATATAAACATTACGCATCTCATGATAATTTTGTCAACTTTATGTACGAATTTGTGGATTCGACAAAATTTGTGCATTTAATGTTCAAATTTGTGCATTTAGTGTAAAATTTGTTGAATTTAAATTTTAGAGGTAATTTTAGTGTTAGATTATTAATGTTGAAAATCAATAATGGTTTAAAGTTAAAATTGTAATTTTTAAATTTGTTTATTTGATGTATAAATTTGTGCATTTGGGAAGGTTCTCACGTTCTCACGGATTGAAGGGTTCTTATGTGATCCCAACTATATATATATATATATATATATATATATATATATATATATATATATATATATATATATATATATATATATATATATATATATATATATATATATATATATGGTTAATGTGAGTACCTAAGAAATGTAGAGTACTGTAAGTACCTGTGAACACATGGGTTTCAGATGTGAACATGCTCTGAAAAAAAGTTTTTTTTTTAGTTTTTTTTTCATATTCATTGAGTTACAAATAATATAAGGCTATTTGTAAAAATTACATACATTCACACTTTCTAGTATCTTAAAAGTCATGTGAACGTGAAAAAATTTATGTAAACATGCATAGTGTGAATACGTTCACAACTGTGCAGTTCATGTGAACATACATGTTTCACATAGTTCTAGTGTGTGTTTATGTGCGATTTTTTACAAGTAGTCTTATATTATTAATTTAAATGTATGTATGTATGTATACATATGTATGTATGTATGTATGTATGTATATATAAATATAGTTTGTGTTACGTATATAAATAATAATAACTAGGTATTTTTACCCGCGCGTTACGGCTGGAATAACATCTGATACAATTTTTTATGAAACAAAAAAAAATATAGCATCACACAATTTAGAACCTCTGTAAAATATATCGATATCGACAAAACCTTCTAATCTTGATAATCTTTTTTATCATTGATTATACTTGTCAAATATATAAATAATTATAACAAAATAATAGAATAAATGTATATTTTAAAGATTTTAATTTTTTTAACTTTGCTGTCAATCTAAACATAGATTAGACAGACAATAAATTATATATCATAATGTATATATCACAATTTTTAAATAACATAATATATCAAAAATTGTAACCAAAAAACAAATCAGTTATATACTATATTAAAAAAATTTAAATAAGGCAGCTGCATCATTCATTGAGTTTGAAATTAAAAAATAATAGTGGTGACCATTGCAAGTTGTTGCAGATAAGCTGACATTATTAATTGGATATAAACAATATATATAAGTATTATTTGTGTTAAAATTAAACATTTCAAAAAACATATTAACTATTTTATTCAATTATATTTTTACATATTTGATCAATTATAATTTGAAAATAGTATAATTGTTAATACTATGTTATTATTTTTTTTCTTGAACGGCAAACTATCTTACTCCTACTCCTAAACTACTCCTTTACCATCAAACTTACTTACCCCACCTAAATTTCAACTTACTTCCAACGGGGATCGAACCCGTGAACTCTCGCTTGTAACTCCACACCTATCTTGTTATTTGAAAGTTGTATTTAATAATGAGGGAAAATGGCGTCAAATAGTTGTGTACTTTTGAGTTTGTACTCATTTATGTAGTTTACTTTTTTTTGTGCACATTTGGTAGTCAAACTTTCAAAAATGTTTCAATTAGGTAGTTGGGTGACTTGGAAACCGGCAACAACCGGTCACCATGCTTACGTGGACGGTTTTTTCAAGAAAAATGGCATCAAATAGCTATGAACTTTTAAGTTTGTACACATTTATGTTGTGTACTTTTTTTGTGCACATTTAGTAGTCAAACTTTTAAAAGTGTTTTAATTATGTAGTTAATTGGGTTACCTAAAAATCGATACCAACCGGTTATGATACTTATGTGGACATATTTTTATGACATAGAAGAATGAGAGAATTATATATATATATATATATATATATATATATATATATATATATATATATATATATATATATATATATATCCTTATAAACTTTTAATATTACACATATATCTTTGCAAAATTTCTTATTACATATATATCTTTCTAAATCTTTAAATCTCACGTATATATTCATATGACTATTTTAATTTTATTTTATCATTTGAAAAAAATTTTGAATACCAAAACTACTATCTTAAATTCCAACAAAAATAAATTAGAAAAATAAAGAAATATCGTTTTCTAATTTAATTCAATAATATTAATTAAAAAAATGATATTTAATATTTTTTTAAATGATGTAATTAAATTTAAAATAGTCATTTGGATATATATATATATATATATATATATATATATATATATATATATATATATATATATATATATATATATATATATATATATATATGTAAAAGATTTAAAGGTTTAGAAGGATATATGTGTAATAAGAATGTTTGTAAGGATATATATGTAATGTTGGAAGTTTACAAGGATATATATGAAATTCTCCCTAGAAATAATGACTCTTAAACACGATGCTTATCAAATTCAAAACATATCATTTCCATTTGATAGATATCATGTTTAGGAGGTTGAAAATTAATGCGCTATTATATTGTTATAAAATGAAAGCGCATTTTATCAATTTGATACATATTTGTTTATGAATCTTTTTATAGAAAAAGTAAATCATCTTAGGTTTTTTTAATTTCAAATTATAAGAAGTATGTCCACATAAGCAAAGTAACCGGTTCGTATCGATTTTTAGGTAACCCAATTAACTACTTAATTGAAACACTTTTAAAAGTTTGACTACCAAATGTGCACAAAAGAAGTACACAACATAAATGTGTACAAACTTAAAAGTTCATAGCTATTTGATGTCATTTTTCTTGAAAAACCCATCCACGTAAGCATGGTGACCGGTTGGTGCCGGTTTCCAAGTCACCCAACTACCTAATTGAAACATTTTTGAAAGTTTGACTACCAAATGTGCACAAAAAAAGTACACTACATAAATGAGTACAAACTCAAAAGTACACAACTCTTTGACGCTATTTTCCCTAATAATGATAAATTGATGAAAAAATGGAGGGAGGTGATTGGTTAGGGTGTGTCCAACAACGCAGTCAACAGTTTGATATTTTTAAAGCACATCAATCTTCTTGGAAAATGTAATGTTTTCAGAACACATGTCTTTTTTGTCTTTTTGTGAGATCATTCTTTTTAATACGTAATCTTATTTGTGTTCGTCTCACTTCACATCTCCACTTGCATCACACGTATCAATATCATCATCCTTTCCTCTTTTTATCTCTCTCTCTTCTTTTTATTTCTCTAAAGGTGAAAATAACAACATTTTTTCTAGAATAATATAATTAACTTGTATATAATATTTTTTTTTCATATACAACAATTTCACATAAATAAATTATTCTATCATTAATATAGCTTTGATTAACTTTACATTTTACCACATTATAGTAAGAATAAAATAGTGTGTCTATATATATATATATATATATATATATATATATATATATATATATATATATATATATATATATATATTCACAAAATATTTCTAGATCCCAATACACCCAATGCCAGATAGCTGCCAAAAAGCACAACCCAGAAAACACAATATGCGCTCCAGCCACACCTTCGTAACTCCAAATACCCGGATATATATATATATATATATATATATATATATATATATATATATATATATATATATATATATATATATATATATATATATATATATATATATATATAGGGGTGAGTTCAATGGAAAACCACTATGTATCTGAAAACTATAAAAACTTACGCATACCGTCCGATTTGGTGCATTTCATGAAAAACACAGTGACATGATCGTAAATAAGGTGATGCATCACGCGGAAAAAATTGATGCATCACGCGAGATTTTGATGTATCACGTGGGGAATTTGATGCATTTGTGGTAGTGCAGTGAGTTTTTCACAAGTTTTCAGATGCATTGCGCTTTATATGTATATATATATATATATATATATATATATATATATATATATATATATATATATATATATATATATATATATAGGGTTATATGCCAGAAATAGCAATAATTTTTTGTAGTTTTACCGTTTATACCAACATTATTTATTTTTTATCATTAATAGCAACAACTTTTGTATTTTTTACCGATTATACCAATTTTTGACCTGGAAACCTGCTATAGCAGGTTACCATCAATTAATACCAACAACTTTTATTTTTTTACCAATAATAGCAACAACGTTTTATATTTTTACCAATAATACCAACGACTTTTAACTTTTTACCAATAATAAAAACATATCAAATTAAATTTTTCTTTACTTTTAACTAATCATTACTTTAAAGAAACTAGATTTATGAAAATCAAAATACAATCAAATAAGTTCATAATCCATTTTTTGTTTAAATTTTATAAAAATAAATCAAATGCAATGTGTGCCTATAAAAGAGATAAAAAAAAATATGTTTTCTATAGACATTAAAAAATGAAGATTATTTTGATATGTCATATTTTCATGCATAGCCGGGTTTTATAGGTATGATAGGGTCGACCATTTAAGTGTAATATGACAACGTGAAACTCAAATCATTTTGTATAAGATGTCATAGAAATATAATGAACACATTATGCTACATTTGTATTCTTTTTTTGATAATTAATTCTTTATTTATTTGATAAATAAAATTGTAATATTAAAAAGTTGCATCCGTTTATTTTATGAATAATTATATATGTTAAAATAATCCAATTATTCTAATATGAGTACAAGAGCCTT
The DNA here is from genome assembly GCA_020465985.1 of Centrapalus pauciflorus. Taxonomy (NCBI): domain Eukaryota; kingdom Viridiplantae; phylum Streptophyta; class Magnoliopsida; order Asterales; family Asteraceae; genus Centrapalus; species Centrapalus pauciflorus. The sequence goes on along the minus strand of JAANYP010007416.1, from coordinate 232,912 downwards.
AAGCTTCCAACCAAATATAAGTAATTGAAACTCATGAATTCTTGCAAGTTTTGTTGGGAGAAGCTCAAGAATTTGGTCCAACCAATTTAACAAACTCAAGGTATAATTTTTCATGCTTTAATAAGTGAGTATGGAAGTTTCATCATGTTCCTCACCTTCTTATGTTGCTATTCATATCATGAAATTATGCAAGAACTAAATAAGTGTGTTTACAAATGCCAAAGAATAGATAGTAATCTATTTAGAGGGATTATGGATAATTGAATACAAGAAATCTACTAAAACTTGGGTTTGGAAATCTTTGAATCAATCAAAGAATTTAGTTAGTAAATTAGTTGATTTCTTGAAAAATTGAGGCTAACCAATCTGAAACCGAAAAAACCAAAAAACCGAAACCAAAAAACCAAACCGTTTGGACTTTGAATTTTCAAAAACCAAAAATTTCGGTTTGGTTTCGGTTTGGAGGTCAAAATAAACCGGAAAAAACCAAACCGCCCTGAAGTTTTATAATTTTAAAATTTATAAATACTATTCCCTCGTTACATTTCTTCATTTAAGTTTTTTATTGAAAATTTGAACTTTTCAATGTCTAAATTTCATGAGACTAAAATTCACTTTGAATATTATGATGATTATTATTGTTGTATTATTATTCCATTTGTATGTTCATGGTTGATAAAATAATTTAATGTCTAAATCTTGTTTGTGAAAGAATGCATTAAGTGTTATATATTATTGATTTTACGTATCCATATATATGTTTATTCCAATACGTATGTGTGTGTGTGTATAAATCTGTGTGTGTGTTTTTTTTTTGTTTTAGAAAAAAATAATTGAAATAGAAAACCATGACAAAAAAAACCGAAACCAAACTGAAACCAAAATAAAACCATATCGTTTAAAATCCAAACCGAACGATTTCTTGAATATAGAAACTGATGTTTCGGTTTAGTTTTTTGTTTTTTTCCTAAAACCGATCCATGCTCACCCCTAATCAAAATAATATTCATTTTTTAATGTCTATAGAAAACACATTTTTTATATTTTTATAAGCACACATTGCATTTGAATTATCTCTAACAAAATATAAACAAAAAAATGGATTATGAACTTATTTGATTGTATTTCGATTTTCATAAATTTAGTTTCTTTAAAGTAATGATTAGTTAAAGATAAAGAAAAATTTAATTTGATATGTTTTTATTATTTGTAAAAAGTTAAAAGTCGTTGCTATTATTGGTAAAAATATAAAACGTTGTTGCTATTATTGGTAAAAAGATAAAAGTTGTTGGTATTAATTGATGGTAACCTGTTATAGCAGGTTTCCAGGTCAAAGGTTGGTATAATCGGTAAAAAATACAAAAGTTGTTGCTATTAATGATAAAAAATAAATAATATTGGTATAAACAGTAAAACTACAAAAAGTTATTGCTATTTTTGGCATATAACCCTATATATATATATATATATATATATATATATATATATATATATATATATATATATATATATATATATATATATATATATATATATATATATATATATATATAGACACACACACAAACCACTTAGAGTGTGAGTGGTGGAATACATACAAGACACACGAGCCAACTGTGGGTATTTTGAGTGTGTGTTTCTCGGCCATAAGCAAAACAAAAGAAACAATTTTTTTCTTTTTTTTTCGTTTCGTGTGTTGATTGCGTACTTGGCGCCCTTCGACCATGTCATCACCGATAGATACCGAAAGCATCTCATTCAAGTATTTTTGTCATCAATTACAAAGGTACGAATATTTATATGTTTTCATGTTTACTTATCTATGTTTTACTTGATGATCCGTATACAAAATTCGTAAATTTTAAAAAGATTCTGTTGTGCGTTTAATTCGATTAAAGTTTATGTTTTTATGAAAAACCGATACGATTTCCTAATAGTGGTATCAGAGCCAAATTAAATAACATAATGATAGTATTTATTAATGTATTATATCCAACGTTCTTAAAGTTTCGATTTTTAATAATTAAAAAGGTTTAAATGATCGAAATCGATAATTAAAACGTTTAAGGTTTTAATTCGGCTTGGAGAAAATCGACCTAAGGGTTTGGACACCCCTTGGTGATTCTCGGCCAACCTTGGAGTTTCTCCGAACTTGGGATTTTGAAACCTTAGTTCGTTTTATTTGGTTGATATTTGGTTGTTTAAAGTGTTTAATAAATTAAAGTCGAGAGTTAAGGGTTAAGGTTCACGAAATCAAGCTTTGAGATATCGGTAATGGGTTGAGACTCATGACCTCTCGGCTATGATATGGTAGCCAAAGCCATGGATGGTTTGTTTCCGTCGTGTCGTTTAATTCACAGTTAAACTCGAACGATTAAACTAAATACGTTAAAATCGAATCAATAAATCAAAAGTGTTTGGTTATTAATATTTAAACATTTGTGACAAAATATATGTATACATGTTTCTGTTTTATAAATTTAAAGTGAGAGACTTTATTAGTTTTATAAAGTTCACAAATCGGTTTTAATATTATTCGATTCGATAATTAAACGATTAATTGGAATATGAAAATCGAAATGATCAAAATGAGTTGATTAATGCTTCGATTAATTTCAACTGTCAAAGGGTTTAATACTCTACTTGTTTTCGGTTCATATGGGTTATTGAACTCGAGTATGATTCGGTTAACTAAGTTGGTTCATTTCCGTTTTCCGGTAATTCGTCGTTTAAATTAAATCGGTTTTAAATAAAAGGTAAGTTTTAATGCTGAAATTAATTTAAACTAATATCATCATATCTTTTAAAGGGGAAATTATGCAAAAAACCATCAGAGTATAAAAAAATTTCGATTGAGTCTTTGTTTCATTTTTTTTCTGATAAGTCACTAAATTAATTAAAACTCATAAAAGTAGTCCAAATGTAACTTGCAAGTTTGCTAAGCAGGTTACCGTGTTTAATTTATTTTGTAAAAAACCATTAAAGTATAAAACTTCTTCGAGTAAGTCCCTCTTTCATTTTTTTTTCTGATAAGTTCCTAAACCAATTAAAACTCATAGACACAGTCCCCATTCATTTTGTAATTATTATTATTATTATTAATTATTATTGAACATTTTAATTACATTAAACTTATTTATTTGCGATTTTAAATTTTTCGTAAAATTTAAAATTACTTTCTATATTTACTATGGATTATTAATTTACTTTTATATTACGATTATTTATTAATCATTATATATCATATCATGTTTATTTAGTACATTATATTAACTTTTTAGAGTTTTTAATTTTCGATAAAAGAAGATAAACTATTCTGATTTTTTTTGGGTTCGAATTTGATTTTTAATTTTTCGAACGAAAAAACTTCAAATAACTTTTAATAATTTCGAATGAAAAATGTATAATTCATTCTGGTTTTAAATTCTCGAGTATATAAAACAACGATTCATTTCATTTATACAAACGAAAAATGATACAATTAATTATTTACGATCCAAAAAAACGACGAACCCTTAACTAAAATGCTATACCTATTCCGAATTTATATTTCCGATCAGAAAAATTGACGAACACATCGAATTTTAAGTTTTGATCATAAATAAATAATGTAGTAATTTTCGTTTGAAAAACAGAATGTATTATCGTAATTTCTTAATATTTCCAAACAAAAAACTATGACCGATAGATTTTTAATTTTTTTGAACGCAACATTCTATAACTATTTTTTAATATATTGAGAAATTAAATCGGAAGGCATGTCGTTTTTAAAAGTTTGAAAAAAATAATAAACATAATTGTTATTTTATTTTTATCGAAAAGTCAAAAATCTAAAGATCTCATATTGTAATTATAAATAAACAATGACATATCATATAATCATAATATATACATAAATAAATATCCAAAGTAAATAAAAAAAATATAATTTTAAATCTTAAGAAAAATGTAAAATTGTAAATAAATATTTTTATTATAATTGGGGGACTTAATTGAAAAAGTTTTATACTTTGATGGTTTTTACAAAATATGTTTAACCATGTTAACCTATAATAACAAGTTATAGGGTGAATTTAAAAGTTTTAAGCAGTTTGGGGACTTATCAGAAAAAAATGAAAAAAAAGAGGCTTAATCGAAATTTTTTTATAGTTTGATGGTTTTTTGCATAATTTTCCTTTTTTTAAATAGGCCATGTCATAAGTTGTTTTTGAAATCTTTAGCCTAATAAAATTTGATGGTAATTCTAATTTATAAACTAGATTTAATTTATGCATTTAATATTTAATTCCATAAAAGGCATTATAAAATTAAAGGGAATTTAAATTAAGGATTCTACTTTTTAAATTGATGAATCCTTGACTTTGAGTTTCATGATCGGTCATGGTTTAATGTTTTGAGATTTAATCTCGACATTAACGTTATTTGTGGAAATCGTTTAAAATCATAAAGAAAAGTTTTTTGGTGTTATTAAAAGATGATCTTTTTTTCCTAAAAGACATATTTATTGGTAAAATTGTTTATTTAGAAAATTTACATTTTAAGTAAAGTTTATTTAATTTTGAAAAGTGTTTCAATTAAATATAGTTAATTGATAATTATTTAAAGGATGTTTAAATTATTTATCAATGTTATTCGAAAGCAAAAACTATATTTATTAAATTTGGTTTAATAAAAAGTTTCTTGAAATAGTAAGTTTAAGTTTCAAAGGTGTTTGAATTGTTAATTGAATATTTTAAGAAATTAATAGTTATGAATCCAAAGATAATGCAAAGATGGAATTAAATTTGAAATTTTCCGGGAAAAAGATTCTAATTTTGGAAAGTGTTCATGAATTTTGAGTTTACAAATCGTAGTTTAAGAACGATATTGGACATGATTACTTCAATTAATGATAGATTAATTGCTTTGGAATTATTTTCATGGCAAGATGAAAATAAATTATCGATTATTTATATGTTTTACTGTTTTATTTATGTTGGTGACATAGCCGAGTCTTGAGACCCTTTTGTTTGTGATGGTTGTTTATTTAATCTTAATGCTTGTTATTTTATTATTGGTTATTTTTTGGAAGGTCTGCGTGCCATTGAAATCCCGGTATTATAGTGTAATCTGCAATAGGTTTGAAAATAGGCAAATGTATTTAAATTAAAATCATGTAAAAATATTGGCGAAGATGTCCATCAAGAAGGAGGTCATTCATCAAGGACACTCGGAGACATCATTGGATGCTGATGCTAGTGGGAGCTGAAAAACTACAAAGTAAATAAATAAAAGAAATCAAAACTACAATCATTTATTTGGTTTGTCTGTATCAACATTATTTGGTTTGTCCATTAGCTTTTAACCTAATTGGTTTGTCCGTATGACTCTCGGAAACCAATTTAGTTTTGGCAAAACTATGTCACTGTGTGGTTGTATGTTTTATTTCTTTATCATTTATTTATATCTGCGTGGTTGTGGTGACAAACTAGATAAATAAAAGAACTCAAAATTACAATCAATTTAGATGAAAACTTAAAGTATTTAAAAGAAAGTTTAAATTGGAAATTTTAATTATTTTGTCAGACGTTAGATATGACGTTTTTATAGAATTAGGTTTTCAAATAAAAGGAGATTAATTTTAAAATTTCATATGATCAAGGAGTTGAAAGTTTTTAAAACTGGTACATTAACTGGGCTGTTTACCAGAATAGGTGGTGTCTAGGATAGTCTCGCTCGCGCTGTGGTTGTTGGAATTTCCTAGAGGTTTATAACCGAAAGGATCCTGCCCGATGATTGACATGACTGACCACTAGTTCTTGGTAAGAGACTGGTTATAAACCCAAATTAAAAATTTGACACAGCACACCGTCCATATAGTGGCACTCACGTTAACCGGTCATTACAAGTAGGTTCAGCCTCCATTGGGTGCTTGTGCCGCAAACTTGGAATGTGTGAGCTAAGCACTGCGGATCCTAAGTAAAACTTGAGCCAGTGTCTTGCAGTTGTTATATGGTATGTGTCATTGGTGGTTTCTCAGTAAGACTGTTACGTAAGGTGTGGATGAGATTAAACACGATCAATTTAAGAAATTGGAAATCTCATAAGATCTAAGAGTTACAAGGGAGTTGTAATTGGTAATAAGTTTCCTGTCTAAGTAGTTATTCATGTAGGTTCAGCCTCCGTTGGGTGCATGAATAAGTAAAAGGGTTCTTAGGATTAATAAATCATTTTCTAAATTTTGGGTTATTGATTTATTAATGGTTAACCAAATAATAATTTTTTGAAAAATGTTTTAGATGGTTGAAAGAGGCAGATGTAGAAACGGTTTAATAATAACAACAACAATGACAATAAGAGCAACAACAACAATGATAACGTCAATATTTTTCCTCCACCTCCTCCTATCGGAAATCCTCCCTAAAAGCACAATATTGCTACTTAGAGGTCCATTCGGGATATGGAAAACTCAAAAGAAGCAAATTCCTGGACTGGGAATGAAATATAACTATTGTTACGAAGACTGCTACAGTTGAGGAGAAAAAAAATCTCCACAAGAAGCACTCTAAGGATTCAATCGATATTGTCTGTCTAATGCTAGCGACCATGACATCTGAGTTTTGGACTAATCTTATAGATGTCCCAGCTTACCAGATGTATCGCCGGCTAAAGGATATGTTTCAGACTCAGGCTCGGACTGAGAGATATAATACGACTAGGGCTTTGAACTCTTGCAGAATGGCAGAAGGAATAACTGTTAGACCTCATGTGCTGAAGATGAAATATTATTTGGATCATCTTAGCAGACTTGGGTATCCTGTGACGCAGGAGATGACCACGAATCTAATTCTTAATTCCTTATTGAAGGAATTTAAGCAATTTGTAATTTATTACAATATGCATAATATGGAGAAGGCGATAAGTAGGCTGCATCAGATGCTTCAGACTGCTGAGGGAATGATTAAGGAGAGAAGATAGGAAAAGGGACGGAAGGGAAAGCAAGTCTCAAGCCGGAGGTTAAAGCTAAGAAGTAGTTAAAGCCTAGAATGAACCATAGAAGTCAAATCCAAGGATGACAAATGCTTTGAGTGCTTAGAAACTGAGCGCTGGAAAAGATATTGTCCCAAGTACTTGGAAAGAGTCAGGGCTAACGGCACTAAGACTTTGGATATTTGAATTATTCACTTTCTATTGTTCTTGGATATGTGATAGCCAATTGAATAAAGTTTTATGCATAATGTCTGCAAAGACTAAAGAGAAGTGAAAAGAGATGATAGGACCAGTGGGAGCATAAGTGACATTTTAGAGAATACTCTGCTGGACACTATTTTGCTCATGTCATCAATAATTTATCGTGGTGTAGTAAACAATTTTGTAGTTGAATTCCTTGCAAGTATTTTTGGGATAAATAAAGAAATTTTTGGAGTTGAAAATTTATTACTTGAAATTCTTATTGTTTAATATTACTAAGCCATGATTATAGACTATTAATTCAAGTGGAACTTGAATAGTCTTGTTAATAGAGATTGGACAAGCTAGTAGTCATATTCAAATAAAAGAGGGTTATTATGTTGTTCTGTAATACTATTGAAATTGTTCAAGTATTCCAAATGAAGTTTCATTAAACTTGTTAATTCTTGAAAGTTAGTTCAAGAGATTATATGAGTTGGATAGTCATCCGTAATTATATAGATGAGGGATCATCTTAGCATACTTGGGTATCCTGTGACACAGGAGATGGCCACGGATCTAATTCTCAATTCCTTATTGAAGGAATTTAAGCAATTTGTAATTTATTACAATATGCATAATATGGTGAAGGCGATCAGTAGGTTGCATCAGATGCTTCGGACTGCTGAGGGATTGATTAAGGAGAGAAGATGGGTAAAGGGACGGAAGGGAAAGCAAGTTCCCAAGCTGGAGGTTAAAGATAAGAAGTAGCTAAAGCCTAAAATAAACCAAAGTAAACCTAAACAATTACCGTAAAACAAAACTAATAAGCGCACAAGCTCCCCGGCAACGACGCCATTTTGACAATGCTCGTCGTAAAACGTTCAAATAATTTATAAAAACACCAATCACCTTAACTTATAGCTAGGGTAAGTGGGATCGTCTACACAGGGAGCATGTAATTATCAATATTATTTTACGATGGTTGTTAACAAATAATAAAACTACTAGTTAAACTAACTGATGGACGGAAGTGATTGAGAGAAACTTTGGAAAAATAATTATAGCTTTAGTAAGAAAACTTAAAGAATGAAGTAAGAACACCAACGACTTCGGATTTAGGGTTTGGGTGAAATTATGGATAATCGACCTAGGGTTGCTAATAAATTAATTATTTATGATTCCGATTAATTATATTTGTAACCTAACCACATAGAAATAGTTATGACACTCAAATCTATCGCAATCCGTATTTTGAGCACGAATCGTGTCATGTTCACAGTCCGTCTTAACTCCTAATCTAGTGAGCTCGGCACGACATGTAACACAGCTACGACTCGTCTTGCAATAAAAATAGAAATAGAAACGAACGGAACAACATCTTTAAATAATAAACACACAGAAAACTAAATAAAACATATCGTTCATTACAATGATAAACTAACGAAAAACATTAATACTTAGCTAATAAACATACCCTTGAACGATAATGGTATGATCATCAACCAACGCATACGAAACATTGAACTTGTCAGGAACATGTTTCGTAGTTGTCAGATTGACGGATGAAAGAATGAAGTGTAGAAGAAGCCAAACCCTAACCCATCGTCATTGGGTTCTCGTACGGACTACATCGTGGGTGATGAATCTGAGCCTTTCCTCTCCGTTCTTCTTGATTTTCTCCTTCTTTTCGACTATCAACTGCCCCATATTTATAGAGGTAGTGATTTTTAGGGTTTTGGACGTCAAAACGCGCATATAGGGTTTTTACGCCGCATGGGCGTAGCCCTGCGCCCGGGGTGCGCTGGGGTACGCTGGAACTGCTCTCTGGCTTCAAAAGTTATTGTTTTGGCAGTGTAAGGCGGCGTAGGCTGGGGCCCCTACCTGCTGTCTAGCTTCTAAATGTCTTCCTAACCCCGATTGGACTTCTGCTCTGCTAATTTACTCACTTTAGACAAGTGAAATGTATACAACTTGTGTGATGGTTAGTCAAGTAATAGCCTCTGACTTGTTTAAACACTCGTCGGAAAACTTGACGGAATACCACAACTTAATGGTGTAGATTACCAGGTTCGGGTGGTTATGGATACATATCACAAATGTTGAACACAATGTTATTAAGTTAAGATATTTTGTTAAGATATAGATAAACCTCATACTGTCAGATTCAAGACTAATTTAAACATCTAAACGTATCACTAGTAGCAATTAATCTGAATTGCTAGAGCTCCTAAATTTTAATCGTGTTGTCTTTGTGAGTGATTTACCAGTTCCTCTAAAGATAATGGATATAAATTTGTAAGGAGATTCAGAATGTATCTGAATAATATGATAAGAACTTGTAATAAAGAACTAGTGTAATTTTTCAAAAATAAATGGTAATGAAGTTAAGTCAGTTAACTAGAGAACACTCCCACTAAGATCATGTCTAAAATTATTTTTTCGATAGATCATATTACCGTTACATTTGATAAAGAAACAATAACATTAAATTGATGGAAGTCATGTTGTGTTTATTGAGATAAAGGAGCTCAACATGATATCTTTAATGTTGTTATATTTTGCATGTTTTAGAAATCCAAGAATAAATTTGAAGTTATTCTAAAATTATTCCATAACTGCTTGTTGTCGTGGGAATGACAACGAAAATTAAAAGGCTACTGTGATTTTTGGTTGATATTCATGGGTGATGAATATAACAAAAGTAGAACCAAACTGACAGGTTTTTGTTGCGAACAAATATTGGATTGACCCACCGATTGAGACCACTTTGTGAATCATAGTAATGAGTCGTCTCAGAAATGCAATCCTCAGTACCTGAGATGTCTACGTACTTTTATGCGGGTGCCTTTGTACGCTTGGCCTAACCTAACGTCATCCGTAACTGGGTGATCATAACGGTTTGAGACTGGATGCAGTGGGAGTCGTGCTGGAGGCCTAGATAGTCAAGATGAGATTGCACCTTCTATTAACTAAGAAGAGATATTTAGGGCCCCTCAGTGATCGATACTGACAGAAATGCATGGCCGTGCTCGGACAACACTGATGTGTTCTACTCTGTCTGTTACAGTTCAGTATGAGATCATGGAGTCGAGAAACATAATCGTTTTTGCTACGGTTGATCTAATCCATGCCTAGTTTTCACATTGAAACATCACGATGCATGGGATATAACCTAAGTTTCTTTTTGGAAGACTGTTTCAACAAGAATGCCCGAATGTGAGTCAGAGTTTTTATGACCTTGGTTGCTTAAAGTGTCTAGCCATGACCTCCTTTAGGCGCACGTTGTAGGACAATATGTCATCTTACACAAGTGAGAGTATGCTAGTGTATGATGTGTAAAGATGACACTACTACTGCATCATAACTGATTTTTCATAAAACACCTGAGGGTCACACCGATGAGCACAACTGAGCAGATGCAATCGAACGATTGAATAAATAATATTGATTATTGTTTATGACACGAAATGATAATTGAGATTAAATTAATGGTTGATTAATTATATCTCAAAGTACGGGGACTTAAAGTGCAATATTAGATATTGTAGTGATTTAATTGTCATTGGATGATAATTAAATAATTATCTAGTCTTTTATTTATTATTGGATATGAAATAAAATATTGATATATTTGAATTACTAGTATCATTTATTATTAGATAATTGGATGAATAATTATAAACAAAAAAATAAGAGATAATTATAAATAATTATCTACCCATTTATATATTATTAGATAATATGTAAATGATAAATATTATTTAATAAATATATAATTATAGAAATAATTACATAAGGTTTAAATAATAAAGATAAATACTAAAGATATATATATTATATTATTATATCAGAGTTTGATTAAAACCAAAACTCTTAATATTATATATATATACACACACATCCACGGCCTGAAAGGGTGATATTATATATATACACACATCCACGGACAGAAAGGGTGATATTATATATACACAACACACAAACCAACAGAGGGTGCGTGGTGGAATACATACAAGACACACGAACCAACCGTGTGTGTTTTGAGCGTGTGTGTTTCTCGGCCAAGCAAAACAAAAGAAAACAATTACTTTTTTTGTTTTCAAGTTTTTCGTGTGTTTGATTGTGTATTTGGCGCCGTTCGACCGTGTCATCACCGGTGGATACCGAAAACATCTCATTCGAGTATTTTTGTCATCAAATACAAAGGTACACATATTTATATGCTTTCATGTTTACTTACCTTATGTTTTACTTGATGATCCGTGTATGGCATTCGTAAATTTTAAAAAATTTTCATTGTGTGTTTAATTCGATTAAAGTTTATGTTTTTATGAAAAACCGATACGAATTTCCAACATTTTAGATATCATTTTTTTATTTTATTTATCAAGTGGTGTTTTGAATCTTATGAATTTAGATTTAAAAAAAATCATAGAGGTTGAAGATGATTGAATAAGACTTTGTTTGTTTCCATTAAAATCCTCATAGATAGGTATGAAATTTGAAAATCATCTAAACTTATTTTAGACTTTTTGTTTGCATTCAGTGTTAAGGGGTTTATACTAGGGATGAGTAAGACACTCGCTTTACCTGAATCGAACCGAAATCAACCTCGGACCGTTTCATTTCACATTGGTTCTCGGTTTCTATAATTCCTATAACTCGGTTTTCGGTTTCATTGGGTCCGGTCCGGTCCGATTTTTCTTTTTTGTAAAAGTCGGGAAATAACCGGAACGGACCGAACCGTTTCATATTTGGACCGGTTCTCGGTTTTGATTTTGTACATTTTTTATTTTCGGATAATTCGGGTTTGGGTAGGTTCCAGAACTGAGCTCATCCCTAGTTTGTACATCTGAAATTCCTTTTTTATTTTTACGAGGAAGAAAGTTGTCTGAAATCAAATTAAGAGTCTTTTAATTTTAGAAATTGATGCCACATTTTAATTTCAGATGTGATTTTCAGATTTAAGACATTAACCTATTAAAAACAAATAACACCAAAATGACAAAATTACAGTTACTTAAAATTTTTTTTTTCTTATTAGTTGGGTTAATTGCTAAAAAGAGTAACAACTTTTAATTTTTTTATCATTATAGTAACAATATATAATTTTTATCACATGTTTTGGGTTTGTGTAGATGATGAAGATATGGTTCTAGGTTATGTTTCGGGAAAGATCCGACGTACCTAATAACATCATCTTTTGTGCTTTTTGTAATTAATAGCATTAACTTTTGTAATTGTACCATTAATAACATTAATTATATTTATTTTTTTAATCATTTATAGCAATAAATTTTTTAAGTTTTTTTGTTACAAATGGTAAAAAATATAACAGTTGATGTTATCTATACTATATATAATAAGAAAACCACTTGGAGTTTCTGGACCATTGGATGGAAAGAAATCGATGGTCCAGATTAATGACAACTAATAATTATTTATGAAGTGTCTCTTATACACCTAATTAAAATCAATAATTATACTATTGCCAATTTTTTAATTCATTTTCCAAATTTACTACCTTAACTTAATTACATTAAATTTGATTTTAATTTTTCCATTAATGAATTAATATTTACCTAAAATAAATATGTGTCGTTATTATCCTTAATGATCATAGTTAAATTCAAATGTAAAAATTTGGATTTAAATGTAGAAGATTAGTAAATAAAGTTAACATTTTTTGTTAATTATTTTGCTAACAAGATTTAAAATTTAGTTGATAAAACTTCAATTGTGAATATGATAAAATTTGATTGTTGATTTTCAGATATTCCATTTTTATATTTTATCATTTTCAAAATATATACACATTCACATAATTGAAGTTTTTTTTTTCTTACATTGATATTTCATATTTGAAGTTAATAAAAAATTAAAAGAAACATTTTTTTTGCAAACACATGTTATATGTTTTTAATAATACAATATAATAATATTTTTTATTTAATATCAAACAACTAAGTATTTTTTATCTTTAGTTTAACTAGCTTTCAATTTTTTTTATTATATATAAATTTTATAATAATTTATTAAAATATAATAAAATATGTATTTTATAAATCAACCCATGTAATACATGGGTTGATTAACCTATATATTATAATAAAACAAAACAATTCATGTCATATGCACTTTTACAATACAAGAAAATTTTATTTTTCCACCTCTTTTTCCATATTTAACATCTTAACTTAATTGCATTAAATTTTGACTTTATTTTTTTCATTAATTAGTTAGTAATAAATTAGATTTTGTAACATTTAAATATAATGTTTACCTAAAATATATATCTATCATTATTATCCATAATAATCATAATTAGATCCAAATGTAAAAAATTTGAATTAGTTGTGGAAATTATTATTATTATGTATAATAAAAGAAAACATCAAGTGTCACGTGTCACCTCTACGTTGACCAAAAAGATAATTACAACTTATAAAAAATAAAAGATAAATACAATTTAATATTTTTAAAAAAGAAAAATATACTTTATTTTTTAATTTGTAAATAATAAAAAATAAACACAATTATTATTTTTGTATGTTTTTATTTATACTCATATACATTTTATATAAATAAATTTAATTAAAAATATCCATGTAATACGTGGATTATAAACTAGTTAATTATAAAAGAATAAATAACATTGCTATAAATGCTAAAATAACACAAAGTTGTTATTTTTAGAAATGGTTCTTATCAACAATAGCAATGATCCGTTGCTATTTATATTATATTAATAAAAGAAAATCTCTCATGAACACGTGTCGATTAATCATCCTTCTAAAATTTTGATTTCCCGCATTTTTTACATAATTAGATTTCTAATTTTACTAATTCATTATTAAGAAATATGAAATCTAATTGAAATACTTTCATATTTAATCCTTACAATTAAAAAAAGAATATTTTAAATATTCTAATACTAATCTAAATTTATTTTTAATATAAAAAGCTAATATTTTGATGTTTAATTTTTAACTAAAACATATAATTTTTTTTATTTTACAAATATGATATTTTCGGTATAAAAAATCAAATAATTTGAGGATTAATGTTTATTTATTTATAACGATATCCAACGACCATTAAAAAACAAAAATTTATAAGTGTACATGAAATATTTTAATTAAAAGTTAGTGTTTATGTTATTTTTTATAAAATGGAGTTAGCTTACATATTTTAGGTTTTTCTTATTTAGAAAAAAAGATTAGATCAAACTAGATTCTTTTAATTTTATGTTTATACGTTTAAAATTTTAAATCGAGTACACAATTGTTTATTTTTTTGTATAACATTGATGGTATACAAAATGTTATAGTTGAATAACATTTAAATGTTCAAGTTGAATTGAACTTTTGATAAACTAGATATAAATGTTTATATCACATGCATATAATAATTGTGTATTTGTTTACAAGTTTATATTATCTTAAATATAATTGTAATTGATATTTTGTGTAGATTTTTAGTATACATTTATTTATAATCAACGTAATATGTGGGTTAATAATTAGTTATTAATAGAAAAAATAAAAGAAGTTGTTATATTAGATAACTTATATAAGATATTCCTATTAACAAATAAAAGTATAACAAGTTGTTACTTTTAGCCATTATTTATGAAAAAAAAATATTTTATTAAAACTAAATGCATAGACAATATATATATTTAATTTCATAATAGTTATTAAGTACATATTTGGAAAATAAAACCCAAATAAAAGACGGGGATAAGAATAACAATATTTACATAACTTGGTGGTGTTTGGTTTGTGAATTTTCAGGATTCATTGGCAGGGCCGGTCTTGACTATTTTAATGCTCTGGGCAAGATTGAAAAAAACGTATTTTTAAAAAATTTAAAATGCAACCTATTTTTTTAAAATAGGTTTGGCCAAACTAGAAAAAAATGTCTCTCTAAAAATACAACATAATATTTTTTAAAAGGTTTTGGTCAATTATTGGGCTGAAAAATTAAAAAAAAAATACACATGGTGACCTAATATATAACATATTGAACTGAAAAATGTTGCCTCTTCATGATTTGATGCCCTGGGCGGTAGCCCACGTGCCCCCCCCCTCAGGGCCGACCCTGTTCATTGGGATGTGCATTTAAAAGCTAATGTTTGGTTCGTAGATTAGAATAAAGATTTAAATAACTAGAATTTCTTAAATCTCATCCTTATTTGTTATTTAAAAAACTTAGTCTTCCTCTAATATTTTAAATCTCAGTCACCTTGCTATTTTCAGATTACCAAATTACCCTTAAAAGATAACATATTTTTTTTGACAAAATTTTGATAAATAAAAATACTACAAAATGTAAATCATTTGAAATACAAATCTTAAAAAAAAAAAAAAAAAACTACAAACAAAATGGCTATTAGGGTTGAATAAAACATATAAAATCATCATGATGGGCTAGATAAGGGTGGGGCCGTGTGGGTCAGTGGCTCACGAGCCAACCTGTTAAAAAAAATGCATTTACAATGCCATAGACAAATAACATGTGCAAACTGTTACAAAAGGCCAGCCTTTGCCATATATATTCCTGCAGCGCAAACTCTCTCTAGTAAGTTTTGGAAGGGTCAATTCTACAGGCACCGCATCTTGAATTGCTAATCACACACCTTCCTTTTTAATGTGGGATGAGATAAACTTTTAATTATCGAGTCTCACGTCGTTAACAAAAACTATGTGAGTAAGGGAGTGTGTGATTAGTAAAAAATAAGAAAAATGGGGTGTACATATAACAATGCCCCTTTTGGAAGTAAGGAGATTAATTTATGAAGTAACTCAAATTCAAATCCACTAATTAATACGTTCATTAACAGACTACTAGTCAGATAAACATAACGTGCTCACGGTTCTTAGGAAAGAGTTATGAAAGTCAACTACCCCGGTTAGAGTTGTCGAGCTTTTCATCCTTTTATATAATAAAAAGTAAGGTAAATTACAATTTTCGTCACTATGTTTATATATACAAATTATGGTCATCGTACTTTTTTATATGAAAATTACAAATTTGTTATGTTTTTGGTCTTTTGAACTGTCATATTGAAAAACTGAGAGATAGATAAAAATAAGAGTTAAATCGATTTCAAGATAGAGATAAGTCAATATATAGATGGAGACGAATATTAAATCTGAAATTATATTGGTTTGAAGAGGGACAATTCAGAATTCAGGATTCAAACTCAATCTGCCGAGCAAAACAAATACACCGCCATTAATTTAAAACCACTCTACACCTACCTTTCCTATAATCAACTATACATATGTGTGTGTAAGTGAGAGGTGAGAGGGTGTATTTGTAAGCAAGAGATCACGGGTTCGACTCCCGTTGGAGTCAAGTTGAAATTTAGGTGGAGAAAGTAAGTCTTGAGGTAAATGAGTAGTTTAGAAGTAGGAGTATGATATTTTGTCGTTCAAAAAAAAAATATGTGTGTGATCATATATTATTATATATAATTCTAAACATGTATTCAATTATTTATACTTTATTTAACTTTTTCTCTTTATTATGTATTAGTTCATATAAATACTTATATATTTAACCAAAAACTTTTGCCAATTTTATACATATGTGTATTAACTCGTTAAGTGTAGCTACAACTACATATGGAATATAATTATACTTAAAGTAATAGTTTTATTAGAACATGGAATATGTTAAGTTCTTATATTTTCTTAATTTTTATCTACATTTTAATATATAGAGTTTATATATATGTATAAATTTTTGTTTAAAACAAAAATTATATATTTCGTGAAAGCAATATGTATTGACTTAACAAAATAATAAAATTAAAATGTACAAGTTAATACATATATGTATCAATTTGACAAAAAAAAATCGGGTTAAATATATAAGTATTTACATGAAGTAATATATAATAAAGTAAAAAGTTAAATATACGTATATGTAAATAAATACGATTTTTTAAAAATGGAAAAGTAAAAATAATTTTAAATGTATAAACAGTTTAATATGTGTTTGAAAGTAAATATAATAATAATAATACAAATTATACATATAAAAGTTGTTTTTAATTATAACTTTTAGAACAAAGTAACAAAAATATTATTATATATTTCTTGATTTAATTAATAATACTAAAATAAAAGTTATTACTTTAATTAAATGGTAATAATATAAAAAAAAGTACATATTAAATAAATAATGGTAGAATAAAAAGTAATTAGAAATAATATAAAAAAGGTATTAACTTGTTAGGGACTAAAACTGAAACAAAAATAAAAGGAAAAGATGATCATTTTTAAATAATGACAGGCCAAAAGACAAAATACATAACAAAATGACAACAATAGGTACTAAAATTGTAATTTTGATGCGAAAATGACAATAACCATAATTTGTATATAACCACAGGGACGAAAATTGTAATTTACCCTAAAAAGTATTACAAATATTGGAAATAAGATTTTGTTTTATTGTAGCAATCGATCAATGAGTTGTTGGAATAGTCTTGACCTTATTGGTAACTAGGGGGAGACATGTGTATACATCAGAAAAAGAATACATATAACCACGGCAACCAATTGGGTTTATTCCATTTGATAGTAGGGGTGATATGTAAGTGAGAGGTCACGGGTTCGACTCTCGTTGGAGGCAAGTTGAAATTTTGGTAGAGAAAGTAAGTTTTGGGGTAAAGTAGTAGTTTAGGAGTAGAATTAGAATAGTTTACTGTTCAAAAAAAAATTATAACCACAACAAAAAAAATACATAAAAAAAGTTCTTACATTCTATGAGATATTGCCTCAACTGCCACACGTAACAATCGTTAGTTATGAGCTACAGGACATTCGTGCAACTTTCTTCGAAAATTTTGGTTAGACATTAAACACAATGTTTAGTCAAACTAAAATCGTGTTGTCTGAATGATTACGTTTTTTTGCCAACATGACTCCTTGGATATACACAAGAATGATAGTGTCATGGAAGCGTATGAATAGGGCTAAAACAATAATGAAGGCAAAGTGGACTCAGAGCTTTAGGTCGTATTTAGTTATTGAAAATTTCTATCTCACTTTTCATAAAAAATGAAAACTTGTTTACTCAACAACAATTTCATAAATTTTCATTTCACTTTTTAAAATACCATTTTTCATATTATCTTTCTTACTTTTCTATTATCTACCCTATTTTTCTTTATAATAATCTCTTTCTCACTCTTACTTTTCTATCACATATCCTATTTTTCTTATTTTATAATCACTCATCTTATTTTTCTTAAAACTAAAACTTAATCATCTAAACATGTTATTACTTTTTATAGAAACCCTTGTTTTTTCCTAAAAACTATAACTTGAAAACTGAAATTGAAAAATAACTATTTTTCGTTAATAAAACGCAACCTTATAGTCACAAAAACGGCTTGCTTAGCTCTATTGCTATTCTTAGCTAGCTCCCAACTCATTTGAGATACATGTGCTGTTAAGGCAATAACTAAGTCAAGTAGTACGTGTAAACAAGTAGGCGGTTGATTTTGTTTCTATACTGCCAAATAGGAATAACTTGTGTATTTAGACCATTGTAACCAATTAAATTAGAGTGTTACTTCATGCACCATACTTTACAACACTTAATCTTTAGGTCAATCTACCTACATCACTTTCAATGAAAAAGCGGAACCATACACCCAATCATAAACAACAATTTAGTGAAATTATAGATCAAAATTTTAGGGTATGATATATGAGAAATTAGGGTATGGTGTATTAAAAAAAGTCATTAATTTAAGGTATTGTGACTAGCAAACTGATGACTTATCATTCACAATAATCAGTATACTGGTAAACCTTTTACACGCTTCTTTGAATTTGATTACTTTGGCTACAAATAACCAATATCCCTTTTACCCAAACACTCAATGGGTCTACTCGACTCGGTTTACATGCACATCCGATACACTTTGTTCATACGTTTTGGCTCGGTTTAACTAACTGTCAACACAATCTTACCACATTGCAATCAGGGAAGTGGTTATTTCTGAGTTCGGTAAAATCCCGAGTATTAAGACAAGCAACTCAAAAGCCCAATATTCCAAGCTACCAAAGAAGCCAAACAAAAGACAATCAACTTTGTTCCAAATGAATATCCATTCATAATTTTTCTCAAATTATGTACATACGTATTCAAAACTTCAACGAATTCAAGACTTAGGTGTTGTTTGTTTTTTTAAGAGGTTAAATGTCTGAAATCTGAAAACCACGTCTGAAATTAAGAGTAGGTCTTAACATCTGAAATTAAGGGACTCTTAATTTTAATTAAGACAACTCTCATCCTCTTAAAATTCAGAGGTTTCAACCTCTTAAGTCTGAATTTAAACAAACATTCTTAATTTATTATAGATCTGAACTTTTGACTTCAGATGTTTTAAGAGGCTCTTAATGAAAAACAAACGAGCCGTTAGTGACCAAACCATAGGAGCAGTGGGAATAGCGAGCTTTAAGGTGGTAAGAACATGATGAAATGACTCCAAGGAAAAACCTTGCCATGTTTCTTTAAATCAATCATTAAAATGCACATATCCTACTAGCATAAAGAATGCAATTCACAAAGAAATCGAAACGACCAAAGTGGCTCCAACGATAGCTAGAAAATTCCAACATGCTAGTACATTAGTAACGCCGATACGGAGGATTAATGGAATGAGTGAACACCATACTAAAAAAAAAACTATAATTGATTGTGCCACGAGAAACTGCAACATGTTACTTACTCAAAAGCCCATAGGGAAAAAGTCCGAAGAGCGACTCATGACCGAAGAGCCATTGGGCCATTGGTATATATGTATACATACATACATAGACACACACACATACATATAGACACACACACTATGCAGAGAGGAGAGATCCCGTTTCTTTCTTACATTATCGACTAAATTTATCACATATTCAATAGTTATTTTTTGGATTTTTTTTTTTTTTTTGCAAAAAAACCCTTACTTCTTAGCTTTTTTCGATTAAAACACTAATATTTTTTATTGAAAAAAACCTTAACCCATGAAAAGTCATTAAAATGGTCATTTTTAACATGTGCATGGATTTTTCCTAAATTTATTTCCAAAACTAATTTTTGATTATTATATTATTAATAAATGTTCTAGTTTTTGCTTTGAACACATCATCAGAGCAACTCCGGGCATCTGTGAGTCGACAAATGGATTTTGTTAGAAAGTTAATTTATTAAGCCTATATGTGAGTTGACACATAAGATTTTGCTAAAAATACAAGCACGAAAACGGAATTAGACTTGGATGATCTTGTGATGACGTAGGTTCAATTTCTTATAACAATAAGTTGCCTTAATGGGTATCCAAAATTTGTTAAGGGATAATACAAAAAAAAAAAAAAAAAACGTTAGTTTCTTATTGTTGATCTCGTTTGTATGTTTATAAGCGTTAACTACCAAATTAAACATCACAAAGCGGTTAAACTTGCTACCTTAACATCAGCAAAAACTGCACAATAGCGTCTGCCATAAGCTTTAGAATTAAAAAAAACTAAGGTGAACATATGTGAACATATTTTTTATGATTTGGAATTAAAAAAAACTAAGGTGGCTTATCTTTTTCTATAAAACTATAAAAAGATTCATAAATAAAATATGTATCAAATTGATAAGACGTGCTTTCATTTTATAACAATATATTAGAGCATTAATTTCTATTTTCTAAACGTGATATGTATCAAGTGAAAATAATATTTTTTGAATTTGATACCTACTGTGTTTAAGAGTCAATTTATAGAAGAAAAAATTGAGTAACATCAGATTTTTTAATTCTATGTCATAAAACATGTCCATATAAGTGTGGTAAAATGTTGCTATCGATTTTCAAGTAATCCAATTATCTAATTGATACATTTTTAAAAATTTGATTTATGAATTTGCACAAAAGAAAAGTACACTTCATAAATATGTACAAACTTGTAAGTACATAGCTATTTAATGTCATTTTCCTTGAAAAAATCCACGTAAGCATGGTGACCGGTTGATGCCGGTTTCCAGGTCACCAAATTGAAACATTTTCAAAAGTATGACTACTAGATGTGCACAAAAAAAGGTACATACATAAATGTCTACAAACTCAAAGTAAATAGCTATTTGACGTCATTTTCTTCTTACATTTTTAGCAATCAACTTTTGAGAAATAGGTTGTTGGTCAAAATTTATTATAAACTAGCAACTTCTTGGAATTTAGCAATGAACTTGCTATCCACTATCCACAACCATTAGTTTGTTCATTCCCAAAAGCACTAATTAGCAAGACTTTTTGCCATATAGCAACATTATTGGTCGTTAGTGCTCTTATTATTTTTTTTTTTTTGAAAAAAATGAATAGTTTTGTAAATTGATAGCCACACATTGATATCTTAAGTCAAATATATGCTATAGTCAAATAAATGTGTTAAGCATAACACACTATATAATTCAACAAATACAATTACATATTCACGAAACCATTAAAATAAAAAACTTAAATTATTCTAAATGACTCCATACTTCATCTTCTTTGTCTTTGTGACTATCACAATCCCATGCACTGTATCATTGTTAAGCCATGATGAAGAATGTTTGGCTTTGTACCAATTTAAACAAACCATTCTTCATCAAGATTTCGGTTCTCCTTTCGACTCGTGGAAAATATCAAGCAATGCATCTAAGAGTCAATTTATAGAAGAAAAAATTGAGTAACATCAGATTTTTTAATTGGGGAAATTGCGCAAAAAACCTCTAAGTTGGACCATTTTTGCGATTAAAACCCCCAACCATTTTTCATTGCACAAAAAACCTCCAACTGGTTAAAACTTTGTAAATTTGGGCTTTTTTCAAAAAATCTGACCTGCAACCGGTTTAGCCGGTTGCAACTTGATGACGTGTAAAACTTTTAAATAGATTTTTGCGTAAAAAACCTCCAACTTGTTTAGTTTTTTCAATTAAAACCCCAAATCATTTTTAATTTGATAAAAAACCTCCAAGCAACAAATATAATTAAAATTGAGACTTCACTGATTGCATTTTGATGACATAGATATTTATTAAACTTTTATTTTTCAAACAAGGAATTCGTTTCCCAATGTAACCTCCACCCTCTAGGCTAGCGAACTTCACTGCTCTGGCTGATCATATTAAGATGCTAAAATGGAATATAAATAAATGAAATTGAATATAAAGCTGAATCTAAAAATGCAACTCGTGAATACAAAATGAAATCGATTCCATCGGCACAATTGAAGTTAAAATTCAAGATTAAACGGCAAAAGTTAATCGAACATACATACATAAAATAAACAGCACTGAACATAAAGAGGAGATAGAGTAATCGGAGTTGCCGGATGTAGAGAAAAAGAGAAAAGGTAAATATTATTTTGGTTAGAGGTGAGAAAAATATAGTTAAGGGTTTTAATCGAAAAAGTCACCAATTTCGGGGTTTTTTATGCAAAAATTCAGTTTAAGAATTATACATGTAGTGCCACGTAGGCGCCACGTAAGTCGGGTTTGCCATGTGGACGCCACGTGTGTGCCATGTAAGCATAGCAACCTATTATAACCGGTCAAGTCCTAATTTCAAAAGATTTTACCGGTTCGAGGTTTTTTGTGCAACAAAAGTTGGTTAGGGGTTTTAATCACAAAAATGGTCCAACTTTAAGGTTTTTTACGCAATTATCCCTTTTTAATTCTATGTCATAAAACATGTCCATATAAGTGTGGTAAAATGTTGCTATCGATTTTCAAGTAATCCAATTATCTAATTGATACATTTTTAAAAATTTGATTTATGAATGTGCACAAAAGAAAAGTACACTTCATAAATATGTACAAACTTGTAAGTACATAGCTATTTAATGTCATTTTCCTTGAAAAAATCCACGTAAGCATGGTGACCGGTTGATGCCGGTTTCCAGGTCACCAAATTGAAACATTTTTAAAAGTATGACTACTAGATGTGCACAAAAAAGGTACATTACATAAATGTCTACAAACTCAAAGTAAATAGCTATTTGACGTCATTTTCTTCTTACATTTTTAGCAATCAACTTTTGATAAATAGGTTGTTGGTCAAAATTTATTATAAACTAGCAACTTCTTGGAATTTAGCAATGAACTTGCTATCCACTATCCACAACCATTAGTTTGTTCATTCCCAAAAGCACTAATTAGCAAGACTTTTTGCCATATAGCAACATTATTGGTCGTTAGTGCTCTTATTATTTTTTTTTTTGAAAAAAATGAATAGTTTTGTAAATTGATAGCCACACATTGATATCTTAAGTCAAATATATGCTATAGTCAAATAAATGTGTTAAGCATAACACACTATATAATTCAACAAATACAATTACATATTCACGAAACCATTAAAATAAAAAACTTAAATTATTCTAAATGACTCCATACTTCATCTTCTTTGTCTTTGTGACTATCACAATCCCATGCACTGTATCATTGTTAAGCCATGATGAAGAATGTTTGGCTTTGTACCAATTTAAACAAACCATTCTTCATCAAGATTTCGGTTCTCCTTTCGACTCGTGGAAAATATCAAGCAATGCATCTAATTGTTGTTTGTGGGATGGTGTGGTATGCGGCAACGAGAGAGATGAGGGCCGTGTGATCGGCCTTGACTTGAGCAAAAGCTTTCTCCACGGCACTATCGATTCTAACACCACCCTCTTCAGCCTTGTTCGTCTTCAAACGCTTAACCTTGCATGGAACGACTTTTCTGAATCTCAAATACCTTCTGAGATTGGTCGACTCAAACAGTTGAAAAGCCTTATTCTCTCGGGTTGTGGGTTTAGTGGTGAAATCCCAAGTGAAGTTGGAGAGTTGATACATTTGTCCACATTGGATCTATCACAGAATCCACTAAAGCTTCAAAGTATAAGCTTGGAGAAGATTGTGCAAAACTTAACTCGACTCGAACAACTTCATCTTTCTGAGGTTGACATTAGTTCTTCGGTACCTCTTTCCTTGGCCAACTTTTCTTCCTTACGGTTAATCAATCTCAGAAGTTGTAGGCTTCAAAATCAATTCCCAGAGGCGATTTTTCACCTACAGAAACTGAAATTCATCGATGTTTCAAGCAATACCAACCTCATTGTTTCCTTTCCAGAGTTTCAAAACAATAGCTTACTTGAAATACTGTATCTAGATTCAACAACTTTCTATGGGATTCTACCAAAATCGGTAAGCAACTTACACCATTTGAAACGTATGGACCTTACTCATTGCTCTATCTCAGGACGCATTCCAGGTTCACTCTCTAACTTAACGCAACTCATTGAGTTGGGTATAGGTTATAATAACTTCACTGGCCTAGTTCCGTCGTTGGTAAGTCTTACAGAGCTCAATGTTTTAGAACTAAGTGGTAACAAATTCGAGAATGGATGTCTGCCTGATTGGATTGGCAAACTGAATAAGCTTGAGCAACTCTTCGTATACGAAATGAACCTATATGGTGAAATCCCACCCTTTTTTACCAATCTAACCAAGCTTACCTATGTTGGAATGGGAGTAAATTCTCTTTTCGGTCATATCCCATCCTCGATTTTCAACCTCACCCAACTTAGTTCGCTATACCTTGGCGAAAATCAATTACAAGGGCCAATATCAAGCTCATTTTCCAACTTCAAAAATCTTCAAGATCTTGACCTGCAAATAAACAACTTTAGTGGTAGTGTGGACTTGGACATGTTTCTAGGATTCAAGAACCTCAAAAGTCTCCTTTTAGGCAATAATATGATATCATTAGTGGCCACCAGCAACTACAGTACCAATGATACCTTACCAGAATTGAATTATCTAGACCTGTCAACATGCAACTTGAAAGAATTTCCAGCCTTTCTACGATTCCAACACGAAATGGAGAACTTACTCGTCTTCGACAACAATATCGAGGGTCTTGTACCATTATGGAGTTGGAACCACAGCCAAGAAACGTTACAGGTAATTGGACTTGCAGAAAATTTCATTACTGGTTTTCAGTATCATCCACAATTTCTTCCGTGGGTTCGTTTGGAAGTATTAGACATCAGTTCTAATAATCTACAAGGAAGACTTCCGATTCCACCACAAACCACTGTTATATATGATCTTTCAGATAATAATCTAACAGGAGAAATACCACCATTGATTTGTGAAGCAAAATCTCTTCAAGTGCTGGAGTTGTCTTCTAACAACATGAGTGGAGTTCTTCCTTCGTGTTTCAGTAACTTAACCAATTCGTTGTTGGTTTTGAATCTTAAAGGAAACAAGTTTGAAGGAACAGTGATGAATGCATTTATGCATGGAAGCCAGTTGAAGAGGATTGATTTAAGTGAAAATCGATTTGAGGGTCGACTGCCAAAAACATTGGCAAACTATACAAGTTTAGAGTTTTTAGCGCTTGGAGATAACTCTTTCAGTGACGTCTTTCCATCTTGGTTGGGAGTACTACCAGAGCTGCAAGTTCTCATTTTGCGGTCCAACAAGTTTCATGGTGAAATTCAAGTTGAGACAAATGTTAGCTCACAGTTCCCAAGTTTGCGAATTATAGACCTCTCAAAAAATGGCTTTAGTGGTCGATTGCCTCATGAGTATTTCCAAGCTTGGAAAGCAATGAAATCGGTTTATATTGGCAAATCATTTGCTCTGGAATCAGATCTACTGGTAGGATCATATGTGTCTACGTTTCTATACTCGATGAGCTTAACAAACAAAGGTGTCAAAACAGAGTACGAGAAGATTCTAAACATATTCACTGCTATCGACCTCTCTTGTAACAAATTTGAAGGACAGATCCCACAATCTTTTCAAGATCTTCAAGGGCTTCAGTCACTTAATCTTTCCAACAACCATCTTGTTGGTGGTGTCTTGCCATCCTTTGGGAAGCTGAAGAATCTTGAATCTTTAGATCTCTCCCATAATGAACTATCTGGAGAAATTCCTCAACAATTGGTGCAACTCGGTTTCCTTGCCGTTTTAAATGTGTCATTCAACCATCTTAATGGGCACATACCTCAAGGGAAACAGTTCAATACATTTGAGAACAACTCTTATATTGGTAATCCAGGATTGTGTGGAATGCCATTATCCAAGAAATGTCAAAATCCAGAGGAGTCATTAATAACTCCTCAACCAACAAGCAGCAAGAAGTCAGAGTCTATTTTCCCTAGCGAAACAACTGATTGGATAGTTATATTCTCCGGAGTTGGGAGTGGTTTAATCATCGGACTGGTTATTGGGAACTTTGTATACTCAAGGTATGATGATTGGTTTGTTGAGCGATTCAAGATGAGGAAGGATAGATGGGTAAGACCACTGCATTTGTAACTAACAGCAGCTAGATTGAAGAAACAATCGAATAATTGTGTGCATTTATATTTCTCTATGCTTTGGATCTATATATATCATCGTATCTTATCTTATTCTTATATTCTTGAAACTTGTTATAAATCATTTAGAATTTTACTTAATTTAAGTACAAATATAATTTTTGTTGTTCATTTCAGCTGCATTCATATGTACTATTCGATCAGATTATGCATTAAGATGCATCAACTGCCTACTTGTGACTTAAGTTCCATCAAGATTTGTGGATTGCAGATCAAAAACAACAGAGATTTGTTGTGGAAATGGAAGAGTTATGAATTCTGATCAATCTATCCACCAGAAGTGAGAAATTAAGGAATGAAAAGTGGTGTGGAGATCAATTAGATCACATGTCCAATCTGTGATATATTATGTTTCTGATCGAAAATGGAGGGGTGCTAATCTTGTGAGATTCGGTAGCATTGATGATGAATTATGGTCGTTTATGGATTAACACGAAATAAACTGCAACTTAATGCATGCAGTTGTTACATTCCTTCTATTATTTTGAAACCCCTGCAAGTAATATTATAAATTAAGCATTTTTTTTTGTTATAATGGAAATTAATGTGTAACGATTTAGGATTTATTTATGCAAACCTAATAAAGCTCCTCGGAAAGAATCGATGATGATCGAGATCACTAAGAGAGAAATCATGGATCCAAAATTGTCTATAATCCTAGGACTGTTTGTGAAAAGTCCAGCCCATAAATCAGGACCGAATCCAAGAGCTACTGCGATAACGATGGCAAGAATTGTAGAAAGCTTTAGAGTCGCAACCATTGCATGCTTAGGACTATCGACGTTCCTAGCTCCCAGCTCGTTTGATACACGCGTGCTGCTAAGTTAATAACGTTGTAAAACAAGATAAAGTTTAGAAGTCAATGTACGTGTTTATCTTTATTTGAAATGGAATAAGATCATTGCGTATGTCTACCTTGTAGCAGCACTTAGCCCGTACGTAAACATGTAGGTTATTTCATCTGTATTTACACTGCCATGACAATTTGATCGAGTTTGATTATCGCATTGCGATGAACAAGCTTAATTACACCAATCTAAGGGGTTATTTCATAATTTGGATGTGTGGTTTAATTAATTTGCAAGTGATTATTGCAACATAAAGAATTAGCATGATCGAAAGCGTATGAACAAACATTAAGTTTTATTTAAAACAAAGAGTAGGCGCGTATATATAACGTACTCTAAATTTTCTCGATAAATAGCAATCAACTTTTACAAACTTCCTTATCATATCATATATAATATATCACTTTTACTCGATCACTAGAACATAATATTATCACTCAACACAATTATTCGCTCAGACTCACATCCAACTAATAACTATGATATTAAACATTCTTACCCAGGCTGGCCCATAAGGGTGGTCAGTGGTGCAACCTTGGGCTACAACCAAGGGGGCCAAAAATGTTTTTTCCTTTGATACCTAAGTTTATACTAGTAGTTTACTTGTTTTGCTAGTTGTTTGATTGTGACATTTACCTACATATTTACAGAGTTGTTTCTTTCAATCTTTAACTGTTATATATGCAAGGGTCTTAATAAGTTTTTGCCGCGGACCCCAAAAACAATAGGAACAGCCCTGTTCTTACCACATTGCAATCAAAGAATAGTTACTTCCGGATTTGGCAAAATCCCAGCCAGTAGCACTAGTAACTCAAAAGCCCATTCTTCTAAGCTGCAAACGATCGATTGATCAATACATAAATTTATAGTTTCTACAAACTATATATATATAGGATATGGATCACGTGAAAAGAGATTTTATGGTGAGAAATGGTGAGAATGAGGGTTTTGCATTGATATTGAATCAACAAACAATTGATTCATGATTATTGATTCATTTTAGACATTGTTGAATCAAATGTATTTGATTATATCGAACCCGGATCACAAAAAAACATGGATAAAATTTTTGGTGCATCATGACCGCAGAAAAATGCATTATTAATGAATCATCATTTTTAGCCCGTAAATGATGATTCAAATCTATATATTTGGTTCAAAAGTATTGATAATGAATCAATAATCATGAATCAATAGTTTATTGATGCAAATATTAATGCAAAACCCTCCTTTTCACCATTTCTCACGATAAAATCTCTTCTCACGTGATCCATATATATATATATATATATGCACATTTGTATACAAGATCGAAGTACCATACTGACCAAACCATAGCAGCGGAGGGAATAGCGATCTTTAAGCTGGTAAGAACATGATGGAATGAGTCGAAAGAAAAACCTTGCCAAGTTTCCTTAAATTGTACATCAAAAAGCACATATGCTGCAAGCATAAGTACAGCAATCCACAATGAAATCGAAACTGCCAAAGGGGCACCAATGAAAGATAGAGAAGTTCGATGTACAAGTACATAAGTAATGCCGATATGGACTATTAACAGAACAAGTGAACACAATATAGTACTGGAGGTGATCGATACAACGGATTGTTTCTGTAGAAATCGAAGCAAGTTATTCAAAAGGCCACAGGCGAATAGCGAGGGGATAAGATATTTGATGTAGAGATCGAGCAGCCATTTTGGAGAGTTGGGGATGTTGTTGAAGCAAAATGAGGATAGTTAGGTTCTGTAAATTAAAAACCAGAGAGTGGAGATGATGATGGAGATGAAAATGGAAATTAATCCAACAAGATGCTTGTAAATATATATACTCAGCTCCTAGCATTCCATTCGGTAATTCTTTGCTCCAAATTCTTGTCCACATAATTAATCTCTTTAATGCACCACTTAGCCCAACCTCATCAAAATATATAATTAATGTTTAATATATGCATGGTATTGATCGACCTCCACATGCATGCATGATGAAAATGCGTTTTAAAATTGATTGCTCAGGATGAAATCATATATTGTTCATTAGAAGATATACTTGTTTTAATTTCCACCATTTTTTTTTAATTTAAATCAATAAGTTATATCTTTTATTAAATTAATTTTTTTTTATATTTTTTCATTAAAATAAAACAATTATCATGAAAATTACATTAAATACCGGAATTATATGATATAACCATTTACAACATGTAAAATAATAATATTTTTGATGAATTCTAGCTAGAAACTTTATTTTCTTTTTTAATTATATTTTTGTATAATATGTATATAATACTATATTTAATTATAACATATAACATTACATAATTAGTTTTTATATATTATATTACACAAATTAGTTGTTTTAACAATTCCTTTTTAATTATACCATTGTCTAACATATTATATATATGATATTGTATACATTTTTTTAATATCTATTACTATATTATAATGCGTCTAAAACAGTTATGTTAAAATCACAGTGGCTTCCTTCTCATATCATCCAAAGCAGTTTCCAGGTTCAGTTTCATCCTCCCCTGCATAATCTGTATTGCTTTGTTTTATCTTCTACGTTTCCGTCCCTTCACTAGATCTAGGTTTTCAATGTTTACTTTACCCATGATTCAATCGTATAGTTCAATGTTTTATTTCAACCTACGATTGAGTTCCAATCATCGGACCTTCGATTCTGTTCTAAACCCCAGACCTGCGATTCTGTTACAATCGCTCTGTTGAAAATTAAGGATGTCGAATGCGAGTGCTCCAATTCATGGTTACCACAAGGACCGTTCCAGGTTTCTTCTTCTAAACTTCCATTCAGTTGCTCCCAATTCCAGTTTCATTTTCACAGATTTCATCCTTGCAATTTCAGACATTTTTGTTTCCATTAACGATTCTTCACCTAAATTTAGGTAACCTTTGCTCTTCTTTCATCACTTGCATAAGATTTTTGGTGTTGTAAATTTCACCGTCTCTACGTTTTTTAAATTGATTTATCGACTCCAATTCTAACGATTCCAATTGCAGAAGCAATGGACTGTTCATCCTCTTTCATTACAGACAACACTATTGTCTCCAATTTCATTTTAGTTTTTAAATTTTTTATTATTGATTTGGAATTTCAATAAATAGAAAAGTGTTGCTCTTCTTTGGCACTTCATCTTGTTCCATTTGAAGGTGTGTAATTTTAGATGCAATTGTGTTTATTAAATGTCGGATTGAAATATTCTCATCAATTTTCCTGGTAATTTATGTAAGGCTCTGTATTTTGATTATTTTTACAAGTCGATTGAGTCAAGCTCGTGCCTAACTTTTTTTACCAAATAAAATGACTGTGTTGTTTTGTTGCCATGAAAGCCAACAACTTGAATACTTCTCAAATAAAGACTTGTCTTATCTGTCAATGGTTTAGGGACTTTTTGGATTCGCAAAGCTTGTTAAAGACGAGTTATTTGTTAAGCTTTTTGTTGGCACGTATGTTGACAGAGGAAAAAAACTTCTTTTCATTTATTTTTCCTGCTCGTCTGATTATAGGGATTTATCATAATTTCAATATGGGTTTTGGTTACTTTTAATTTTATTTTGATTGTGTAAGGTAATGTTGACTATTTTTTACAGATTTGGATATGAATTCTGGTTAATTTGCAAGTATAATGAATATCAACTTCGTTTGGTTTGGAATTGATTTAGTAGGTCAATTCAAAGGTAATCAATTATTCAGTTTGAGAGTAGCATTTTTATGACTGTACATGACCTTTACTAAAACTTTAAATTCTCTAAATACTTTGACAACTCTTAAGCATCATTGTTGTGTATTTGACATAACTTAACAACATGACATTACTTGACTTGTCTATCGTATCCGGATACTATAAAGTATAAACTTATTTAATAACAATCTTTTAACTTTGTAAGGTGTCATTTTAGCTTCACGTCTCTAACCAGTTTATTTCATTTGTTGGTGGGCTCAATTTGGTTAATCTTCATTGATGTGTTATATATTTAATCCCAATTTCTTGACACCCACTTGAGTTGTTCTTTTAAAGGGGTTTTGTGCTTTTGTAGCTAATAACGTGTTGGTTTGGCATCAATCCTTGATGCAATTTCATCCTTCATATGTAACTTAAAGGAACTTATGTATGTTGTTTAAGTGTGATGACATTGGCTTTCTGTGCTCTTTTGACAGTCATGTTTTTACTTTCGGTAGGACTATAGCTTAATTGCATCTATCTTGACAGTTACTAAACGAGCATGTCTAGCCATTTCTGCTTTGTTTTGATGATGGTCCATCGTGATTCATTTTTGGGTTTTAATGGAATAAGTACAAAGGGTGTTCCATTGGATAAATAAGAGTAACAGTTAGGGCTTTGAACTTGAAGGTTGTACTTGAATCATGATGCCATATTACTTGGTAGTTTTCTCACTCCCATTGCAAATTGATTGTTTGTTTCCTGGTGACCACCATTTACGAATACGAACATAGCTGAAAAAACATGATTGCCCATTCATCACTTTCTTATCAGGTAGATGATGAGTTGGATATAATACATGAAATTTAAATACACAATACGGTTGAGGATAACAAAAATGACTGATGAGATCCAATGATACGTATCATATTCCTATTGAATTAAGATATTCAGCATCAAAATTGGTGACCAATTTTGAAGATTTGGAGATGGAATTTGTAGAATCGAAATTTGATGTTCTGGGATTTGCTGGTTCTAATTTTCGCTTCCATTATAATCAAGTTCCTGTTTGGAGTGTTTTATTTGCCGCTAATTATTCTTGGTTTGCTGTCGCTAGATGATGTACTTAATGTTGTCCTTCTACTCGACTTGTTATACTTTTATCTTGCATTTTAGCTACAGGCTTTAAATATGATAACTTAGAGATTGAACTGCATGTGCTTTTGGTTCATGTTGCTATGTTGTCGTGTTTTGGGTTGGGCTTTCTAATATCCGGGACCAGTTAATTTTTCAAGGACAATGTATGTTTATCTTGCATCTTTAATGGTGTTGTTATCTTGCATCTTAAACTTGTATGCAAATAATTATTGTTTAATTTATGTTTGCTTATGTATTTGTACATACCACTAAAGTACTAACAATGATGGCTTGGAAACCTAGACTAGAAGTCTATAAACCGGTAGATTTTGTCTAAAAAAATACACTAATATCGCTACTTGTTGTCTGTGTATAAAAACAACAATAGAAAGAGACATTAAATCGTTTGTTGCATTGGTTTGAGAAATGGTATTATATTTTTTGGTTTTTGGTATCTATTTTTTGAATCTCATCATTTGCCACAATGCGGGTATCATAAATATCACTGCATAGTAATCATGAATTACTGTTATTTTCGAGTACACAACCGATCAAATGCTTCTTCAACCGTCAAGGGCAGTTCCTCCTCACCTCATCACTCTACGATGCCTCTGCGACTTCTTCTTCTTCTCCATCCATTTCTTTCTCAACCAGGTACGTCTTCTCTATCAATTTAGTTTCAACCATTCTCCACCGATTTCAATTCCAACTCCGTCACGTTAATCTTCTGCTCCACTGATTTCAATTTCAGCCATGATCCCTATCAGTTTCACCCAAGATCTCATTAATTGTCACTTGATTCTCAAACACACTTCAAAATTCTCTTCCTCTAACCTTCTTATTGATCAACTTCATCCAAATTATTGTATTTTTTTTTTGTTTTTTCATCAATAGTTCCCTAAATTCTATATCTTTTGTTTTCTTTCCAGGATTGCATGATGAAGAGAGATAAATCAATTACCAGGTATGCCTTTCGCTTCCCTCGCAGGTTCACTTGAGCATCGTCGTTTGTCCTATTCAGCGTCACTTGGAATCGACTTTGCAAGGTAATTTTTTTCTGATTCTGATTCAGTTGAGTAATAGTCAAACAAACTGCACATAATTATGCACATCAAGCATTTGATTTTAATTGTTTCTATGAAACTAAATTGACGACTTCTTTCTTGATGCTCACCAACTGTTTGTGGAAATGTTCATTCCACATGATTGATGAAGTGTTTTCTCAGTCTGTGTTTTCGCTTGCCCAATCATGGATATAAGATCCAGTAGTCAAGTCGAATGTTTGCAAAATCTTGAAATTGTGACCTGTTTCGTATTATGAAATATTTGATAAGAAGCCAAAGAAAAATGGTTTTGTGTTTCATTTCCATTGTTAGGTCGATTCATGGGTCTAAAGAGAAATATGTATGTTTCGTGTTCTGTGAATATGTGTTCATCTTCACCCTCTTATGGTATCCAAGTCATGTGTATGAAATTCATTTTTTTTTTTGAGAAATCAAAATGTCTAACCTTAGCAGAGATTTAGAAAATTGATTTCTAGATTGTGTCTTGATGTTACAACTATGAATGGAAATGAGTGAAAAGGTTTGTTGGGCACTTGGGTCCCAAAAATTATATAAATGATTTAGATTGCCAATACAAATTGAGTGGCGATTAATCCTGATGAGGCGACAATGAGACAAAAGTCATGGAATTCTAATAGTTTTATCATGTTGTTGTTGTGCGAATGAACCAGGACCCCGAGATCCTTTAAGCCTCAGAATATATAAGTTAAAGAGGGACAGAACAACAACAGCGTAGGAAAAAGGGGGGGGTGTATTTGATCAAGTGTAGTTATGTTATGTATGTATGTATGTATGTTTGTTACTTAAAACCAATTCTGCTTTGAACCTCTTCGTTCTGTTTTCAATCTATGTATATATAGGAATTGATTGTTGCTGCTAAGTATTGAATTAAAGGGGGGCAGAACAGAACCATCAGCCATGTTTAGCAGACTATTTAGCTTAGAAAATTATCATTTAAACATGTATATATTACATTTATTGCTGCTGCTGCTGAATGTGTAGGAATTGAGTAACAAAAACAACAAAAAGTTCAGTAGCAATGAATGGGATTTCTGGTTGTGTTTTAAATTATAAAGGGACATGAACTTGTGTGTATCAAGCGTGTTTGATTTATATCTGCTGTGAACGTGTGCCTGTCAAGGAGTTGACCCGAGATTAAATCTCGAGGTGGAATGGAGGCGAGTAGAAGGATAGATCAGCAGCTATAAGAGGGAATTAGGGCTGTTAGACTCCGAGTCTTGCAACTAACGGGATTCCTCAACTTAGTTTAGGGGGATGTCTTGGTGAGGTATGACAGTATGACCCCGAGACATAGTCTTGATGACTTGGCCATTGGAGAGTTCACTGTTTCGTGGGACATTCTTGTTATTCAAAAAAGTTGGTATTTTACATATTAATAGTGTTGGGAACGTTACTTTATGGTCCAATTTTTTTATTGCACATCTTTATTATTATTTATGTATAAGGCTATGAGTTTGGCAGATTTTGAGATTGAATTGATTGTTGCTGTTGAGTATTGAATTAAAGGGGGGCAGAACAAAACCAGCAGCCATGTTTAGAGGACCGTTTAGCTTAGAAAATTACCATTTAAATATGTATATACTACGTGTATCGTTGATGCTGTTGAATGTGTAGGAATTGAGGGACAGAAACAACAGAAAGTTCAGCAGCAATGAATGAGATTTCTGTTTGCGTTTTAAATTATAAAGGGACATGAACTTGTGTGTATTACGTGTTTTATATTTATGTCTGTGTTGTGATTGTGTGCCTGTCCAGGAGTTGACCCGTAGATTAAATCTCGCGGTGGAATGGAGGTGAACAGAAGGATAGATCAGCAGCTATGAGGGGGGAAGAAGGGCTGTTAGACTCTGAGTCTTGCAACTAATGGGACCCCTCAACTTAGTTTAGGGGGAAGTCTTGGTAAGGTATGACCTTGAGACTTAGTCTCGACGCCTTCGCCACCGGAGAGTTCACTATTTCGTGGAACACTCTTGTTGTTCAAATTATTTGGTATTTTACGTATTTATAGTGTTCAGGACGTTACTTTATGGTCCAATTTTATTTATTGCACATCTTTATTATTATTTATGTATAGGGATATACGTTTGACATGTTTTGATGTCGAAGTGAAGCTCATTTGGATGGCTGGACTCTCTCTCTCTCTCTCTCTCTCTCTATATATATATATATATATATATATATATATATATATATATATATATATATATATATATAGTATATATATATAGTATATATAGTATATATATATAGTATATATAGTATATATATATAGTATGTATATATAGTATATATATATAGTATGTATATATAGTATATATATATATATATATATATCTGTCGTATATATATATATATATATATATATATATATATATATATATATATATATATATATAGGGGGAGGGGGGGTTGTAGCTAAAGTTTTGTTTTGAATTTTGAAACCTACTTGCCTAAAAATTAGGCCTTTTGATGTTGTTTCTCACTTTACTGTAATATTTTGTCTTTAATTGGTACCTTGTAATGGCCGGCTTGCATTTTGTTTGGTTTTAGAGATGTTATGAATGTTTTCTTAGTTTAAATAAATCGATGTCATAAATAGGTCCATGATGGTTGCATTTTCTTTGGTTTTACAGTGTTGCAGATGATGAAAGACATCGTGATTGATAAATGGAAGCTCTTTGATGATGAGAGATTGACGATGGGTACTCTCTCTTTGCCATGGATTTATGGATACTATTTTGTAAGATAAGCTTGTTGCTATGTAACGACCCAAATTTTATATAATTAATAATTAATGTTTATTGTAACGAAATACGATTCGAGATACTAATTTGTCTCAAACACATAAATAAAAGTGTGTGTGGATAATTATGATATATGCCTTGAATATATAAAAAGGACTTTAAAAGAAATGCTAATAATTCCAAGGTATAAATGGTAAATAGGTAAAAGTTGTGGGTTGAAGAAGAAAATCTTCTCCTTTTTGACTTATATTATACGCAGACACACACACTTTATGTGTGTGTGTTCATCTTTTTTAAAAACTCCAAATAGAGAGAAAAGAGAAGAGAAGAAGAAGAAGGAGAAGCCAAAAATCAGCTTTTTGTTGAAAACTTCGTCGTTTTTGAAAGATCCAAGAGGTAACCACTCTTGTCTATAAATCTTGCTATTTTATTTTTCTTCTCCTCTCCATCTTCATACGAAGAAGATGAGAAACCCAAATGGGTTTTTATGAATGTTATGGAGAAATCGTTAGATCTTGAGGTATGATAATGAAATATAGTTAGAATCATCATTTAAAACATATTTTTCAAGTTTTATGGATTTTGATGGGTTTTAGCTCAAAAACCCGAAAATGGAGTTTATGAACTCTTGATGATTCAAAAGGAATAAAATGGTGTTTTTGACAGCTTAAAATGTGTTATAAAGGGTATATATATGTTTGGGAATGACCCCAAACCGTTTGTAATAAATATGAAAAGTTTTGGTAGTTTTGAGCATTAAATTCGAAGGGACAAAAGTGCAGACCTGCACCCGAGTTGCCCTGGATTTTGAAAGAAAAATTTCTAAGTTAAAGGATCCGGATGACTTGGGATCCGAATTCGGATGGGGGGTCCGAAATTCGGAGTTCGGACCGTGCTTCGGTTAGAAGGGATCCGAAACTCGGATGGTCCCTGATCCGAATTCGGATGGCTTGAAATTCGGATGTGTAGGTCCGAAATTCGGATGTGCCTAGGACCGAGTTCGGGCCATACCTCAGACGAGTTGG
This sequence comes from Centrapalus pauciflorus, assembly GCA_020465985.1. Taxonomy (NCBI): domain Eukaryota; kingdom Viridiplantae; phylum Streptophyta; class Magnoliopsida; order Asterales; family Asteraceae; genus Centrapalus; species Centrapalus pauciflorus. The sequence continues at coordinate 195,822 of JAANYP010007416.1, read as the reverse complement.
TCCGAAATTCGGATGGTCCCTGACCCGAACTCGGATGATCCGAAGTCCGGCTGGTGCCGATCTGAATTCGGATGGGAACGTGAGCCCAGTTCCGGTCAGAAATTGTAATTTTAATTAGTCCTTGGGATCGTTTGTCATAATAACTTTTGTCACCAATTCTGAAGAAAATTAGCCCAAAATAATTATGTAGATCGAGGCCGAAATTAATTAGATCTTACGACTAATATATCCGAATCAAAGTTGAGAAATTATAAACGGTGATACTTATAATATTATATTATGAACCAACTTGTAGGGGTTTTGACGGGTTAAGTCACGTGGAGACTATCACTCCTACCTTGACAATTATAACTCGGTTTTGAGGCCGAGAGCGTATTGTGTATCACTGTGAGTTCTAGTATTAACGTATTTGCATGCATATCATGAATTGTATGTTACTGCTTTCGTATCATTATTGTCATTTTCATGCTTTGCCATCACATACATCATAATTATTGTTTATCACTCGGTTGATAAGTTGTTGATCGTTCGTTTGACCTCTCCGCCGAGACGGTAAGCCTGAGTGTGGTAACCCAGCGGAATCATAATGGTAAGCCTGTGTGTGGTAACCATTATTGCCAGTAAAACGATAAGCCTGTGGTGGTAATCGTATGGCATCATTGTAAACTGCATATCGATAAGCCTGTGGTGTGGTAATCGAGCAGTAGATTGTAAACCCATTGTACGGTAAGCTTGTGTATGGTAACCGCAATGTGGTAGCTTATAGCCATTAGTTGGCCTCCAAAAATTGTTAGTCGAATTCATGGCATTGCATGGCATCATTCATATATCGCATGGTACTTTAATCTAGAATCTCACTAAACAACTTTGTTGTTTACCCGATAGTTGTTATTTCTTTTCAGGATCTGTTAAGGGCAAAGGCCCGGCTGGCCCGAGTTGTTAAATATCGTTTGGAGCTCGGATAGGAGCTCAATATTTTGTGGATAATTGGGGCGGGAGTAGCAGACTTCCATTTTTGGACTTACGCGAATTAGTCACTGTTTATTAATTCGTTTGTAACTAAATTGATAACTTAATCTTGTAACCCCAGTTACCTTGCTCTGTGATTCCCGACACTCTGTTGTGTCTTATGCAAAGTGTTTGGAATCACGATTATGATTATTAATTGCAAAAGTTTTAATTTGATCGTATTTCCGCAAGTACTCTGTATAAATTAACGTATAATGGTATCGAAATACTTGTATTAGTTGTATGGGTGTTTCATGCTATGATTGATTACAATGCTAGGAAAATTTTGTAATGTAATGTAATGACATATAATTTCAATGGTCGCATTAACATCAAGTAAGCTCATGTTTATCTGATTTGAAATTTATATTTTGGATATTCTTTTTAATGATTTGAATGGATCTCTTGAACTATAAAAACCGAGAACATGGATAATGTTTACTGCATATGTGGTTGAGCTTCCATAGATCCTGAAGTTGGTATCATACCATCCCTTTGTATTTAAGACGTAAAATAATGGATTTTCACTTTACATGTATGTACAACCTATTGTTTAAGGGTACTGAATCTTTTATCTGTATTTAAAATGTACATTTTATGGAAATTGTATTACTTACTGCAATGTTTGGAATTACTCATTCTTATTAAACGCATATTTTTTATGAACATCTTGCAGACGTGACACTTTCGACCCAATTGGTCAAACGGGTGGAACGACAAAAATGACATGTTGGTAAAAAATACAATAATGATGTATTAAACAAATTTTTTTTGATTTTATTTTACATTTTGTTAAATTTTTGTCTTTTGGTCGCGTGTATCCGTTTGACTCATTTGCTTCAATGAGCTAGAATTGGCACCCTTGAGTCCCTCACTTGTAGTAAATAAAGATGTACACCGGCGCAACACGCGGGTATCATAACTAGTTATATCTTATACAGTTAAATACGGTATCTAAATTTTGATATATTCATTTATTGAAATATATGTTTTCTGGATGGTATCTATGTTATTAAATTCTTTTAAATATTAATTTTATTTTGATGTTTTTACCATTTTAATTAATTGTAATTGTACGTACATTAATAATGTTTAGCTGTCACTACAAGAAAAATGTCATTTAGTGATACAAAAAAATGTCACTATATCTTACTTTTAGTGACACTTATGAAAAAGAGTAGGTATAGAGCAATCTTTTACCCACACTTTTTCTAAATTAGTGACACAAACATATACATATTAGTCACTATATATCTATACCAACTCTTTCTGTTGTGTTGGTAAATGATTATGATACCTATAGTGACACTTTTTTGTCATTTAGTGACACAAAAAGTGTCATTATATCTTATTTTTAATGACACTTATGAAAAAGAGTAGGTATATAGCAATCTTTTACCCACACTTTTTCTAAATTAGTGACACAAATACATACATTATTAGTCAATATATATATATATATATATATATATATATATATATATATATATATATATATATATATATATATATATATATATATATATATATATATATATATACCCACTACACTTACCCACTCTTTTTTTTGTCAAAAATGTGTCACTATAGGTATCATAATCATTTACCTACACAACAAAAAGAGTGGGTAAAAGTAGAGTATGTATAGATATATAGTGACTAATAATGTATGTGTTTGTGTCACTAATTTAAAAAAAGTGTGGGTAAAATATTGCTCTATACCTACTCTTTTTCATAAGTGTCATTAAAAATAAGATATAATGACACTTTTTTTGTGTCACTAAATGACACTTTTCTTGTAGTGTGTTTCCAAGTTTTCATTTGTTAATAAATAATAATGTTGTTTTATATGGAGTATTTCTGATTTTTCTTTTTTTTTTTTTATAAAAATATATGATTTTTTAACCCACCGTAAAAAGCCCAAAAAAGAGAGAAAACTTTGTTAAAACAATATATTAAATAAGGTTTTAAAGCTATTATATAATTTTTGGTTTTTAAGTTCGGTCGTGCTGTTTTTTCCTTGTTAAAACTATAAACAGAAATCATATATAACACACTCATAATTTCTAAATAAAACAGAGATGTTGTCTATTAGAAGAACATAAAAATTGTATTCAAACGTAAAAGGGCACATTTTAATTAATTTGATTTATCTATTGTATAACTAATATCTCAAACTTGTCATTTTTATATTGAATATTCTTTTTATTATAATTATGATATGAAAATAACTTTTTATTAAATCATATTTTTAAACTCGTGTTGTACGTACACTTATAAAACAATATGTACATTTAGAATCATCCTATTTTAAACACAAGACGTTGACAAATTTAAAAATCTATTTTTTTCCCATCCTTGTTGTGAGAATTATAGTGCACTTGTATTAATAATTCGATGAGTTAGTTTGTTAGGTGGTTAGGATCTGTTAGCATCTATAGTTAGCATCTGTTGTAATCTGTTGTAACTTGTAATTGCCTATAAAAGGCTGATGTATGGGTCTCATAACAGGGTGAGAGAAAACAACCTCAGATAGATACAGAGGAGAGATACACGAGAGCAGTGAGAAAGAGGTCTGCACCACCAGCAGTGGCTGGTGGTGGCACTGTCACTGATGCAGGTGGCAAGGGTTGGTCATGGTGAGATCAAGATGTTAGGCAGGAGAGAGTCTAATGTAGACATGACAGATGATCTTGTAAACCGTGTGTAATCAAGAAAGCCTTTGAGGAATAAAGAGAGATTGATTCCATAACTCTTTTCTTCTTTGTGTGTATTCTTATTATCTTGAATGTGTTCTTGCTCATTCATTATTGCAACTCTGATTTACTACAAGTGGTATCAGAGCCAGGTTGCACTTTGCTGCAATCTGGCATCATATATCTAAGTAGCCTCAACGATGCACAGCCACTGTTTGATGAATTGCCTGAGAGTGAAGACAGAAACAAGATCAATTCGTTGATCTTAATCTGTGAGAATGAAGATCATCAATGGCTGCACTCTTCCCAATGATTCGGTATCCCAATCAATTGAGAACAAATTGGTTCAAGAATGAGAACAAGATCTCTTGAAGGCAGAGGCTATGTTGTGATTCTAATCGGTAGGCAAAAGAAACCGATTTGGAGGCTGAATTGGTTCTGATTGGTTTATGAAACCAATCTGTTAATTAAGTGGACAGAAGGTCACATTCAGCAGTCATGGCTCTTGGAGTTTGCAGACTTCAAGATTGAAGGTAACATACACTCTGGTAAATCTTGATTAGTGTCATAGTCAAGATTGGTGTTAATGGTTCCCAATAGTGCTGAAAAATTAATAATCATTCGTTCTTGATATTAATCTTGGTATGAAGATAAAGATTGGAGAAGTCAAGAACACAGAAAACATCAATTGGAAAAGAAATCAAGTATGGGTAACTCGAATCATGTCCTGATGAGTGTGCGAGTGCAGAGGCATCTGCTGCTTCAGTGCTCAAGAATGCTCAGGGATGGATATGGATTCGAATGGACTGATCACAATATGCCATGTAAAGTTTACCTAAGGATTTCTATGACCAAAAGCTTAAATGTTCTTCATTAAAAGCTGATTTAAGTCATTAATCAGCTTGGGGTGATAAGTGAATAAATCAGCTAAGAGCAGGTTGGTCTGGTGAAAAGTAGTGGAGATCAAAACCACTAATGTCAAGATTGGGCACCATGAAATTCATGAGGCAGAAAAATAAAAGGGTTTGGCTGTCAAATTGAAGCAAGGCAGTGGTTCTAATTCTTGTTTTAATCTTGGTATTGATCATGATATCAAGATTAAGGTGGAGATACTTTAAGTAATTAGAACAAAACACAAGGCTGGACAGTGGACAGTATCTACCAGATTGGTGAACAAACACACAAAGGCAGAGGTGTAAGCAGCTGGTCAGTGGGTAACAGAGTGGCATTATCAGATCTTCATTCTGGATTGAAAGCTGATTTAGATCAAGAATAGAAGGAGTTGACTCAGTGAAAAGGGGTAAGAATGAGTCTATCCTATGAGTGTGTGAATATGGAAGCATAATAGGCGTCATATGTTCAAGAATACTCAGGGATGGATGGACTCATGAGGATTAATCTATTGTGATTAATCAGGTAGGTACCCCTTAAAGTCAATAGGGACTGATCTAATGCTTGTGTTCAAGGTGATGCTACGTGTTCAAGGCAAAAAGGGCTACTGTTACAGAATTGAAAAGGGCTGTTGTAAGTGAGGGACTGTTGGTTACTGCATAGTGCTTGAGGCTGTTGATAATTATGAATGTTGAATCAATCCAATGAAGGAGTTGTTGATTCAAGAACAGGAGAGATGGTAGTTTGCAAGATCAAGGTGGAGATGAACACCTTGAAACTAACAATATGTCAGTGGCTTGACTTGAAAGGTCAAGGTCTTTATGCTCAAGGAGTTAGGCTCAATTAGGAGTAAACTCAAGGTGGAGCATAGTTAGCTTTATTACAAGAAAATGAGGAGCATGATTGGTTGGTGGATTAAAGTGATGTTTTAGGCACCTTAATGGAGTAAAGAACCAACGGAATGCAGGTCATTAAGGGTAATAAAGGAACTCATAGGTAAGTTGGGTTGGAAGTAGCTACGATGTTAATGGGAGATCATTTGTAAAGCAGGCCTGGTACTAGAGGTGTTCTAGTGATCAATAGCATGAAGTTACTTGAGAAGACCAGGGTGTTTAGTGAGGAGATTAACAGTAGTGAAGGTGCACTCATTGGATGTGTGAGTGGAATTGCTGATTCATGAAGTAGAGAGGACAGGTTGTGAGTGGTTGATGAACATAGTGGTGCACAAGCTGTGTTGGGGATCAACTAACAGAAGTCCAAAAGCAAGTCTTCATGGAGCAATTGAGCTAAACAGATCAGGATTGGATCTGCTGGATCAGATTACACAAGGATGATGTTGGAGATATTAGTTTGGAAAATCAAGGCCTGATAGTGGTGTCTTGGATTAAAGGGAAACTAGTATGGTGAATAGAACATCATGGGGTAATCAAGGGATCAGTGTTTCTGTTGGTGGAACAGATTGGGAATTAATCTCAGGCTGAAGGTGTTGACCAGGGTGTTAGATGTAAAGCCTAAAGGGTCAGTGGTGTCCTTTACATGGTAAGAGACTAAAGGTATTTCTTGATGATAATCTCTCGTGTAGCATGTATCAAGTAATGAATTGAAACAAAAAAGAAAGAAAATTGTGAGATGGGTAAAAGTTCCTGAATAGTATCTCACAACATCAATTCATTTTTGGTGATATTTCTTTTAAATGTATCTGTAATGAGTTTATGATTGAGGTGGAGTTACCTCATGGATGTGATCATAACAGCTTTGATACTTTGAAGTAGGCTAGATGCTGTTAGGGGGCTGGTGTGAAACCTGATGAAAACAGAGGAAGTCCAGCTTTGAGTTCCTGGTTTTAGGGTTGTTCTGGAAGCTGATTAGGCTATAAGGAGTGTCTGTGGTCAAGCCAAAGCTGCTGGGAACATGAGTAAATTCAGGTTGAAATGAAACCTGAGATATACCGGTCATGCAAGTGCTGATAAATGTGAGAGCTGACAAAGGAGTTAATTGTGGAGTAACAGCTGGATTTGGTTCATGATCAATGAATCCAAAGATGCTGTGATCAAGTTACATCTTAAATCACTTGTACAATTTTTGAGTTTAAATTCTTTGGTGGACGCATCAGAGGGAGTCAAGTTGTTGAAATTGTTTTTTTTTTTTGTGATTGGCAGAAGGTGTGATAAGGAGGCTACAATGTCAGCAGATTGAGAATCAGTACATTAGTTTTGTGTTCTGGTAATGGGCATGTTCAGATCAGATTAGGCTAAAGACTGAAGTGAATGGCCATCAGCAGTTGCTGTGACAGAATGAGGCAATCCGTTATGACAAGTTTGAAGACAAAACATTACAACAGTATGAGCAAATGAGTTAACAGCTTGGAGAGTGTTAGAAGCTGCTCATAGTTGCAGATGTTTGAAGCTGTGATACAGATGCATCAGCAATGCCAAATGAAAGTTGAACAAACTACTTGTGATTCGATTAACTCAAGGTTAATTACTTAGAGTAATACAAGTACACTAAGGTGGAGATTGTGAGAATTATAGTGCACTTGTATTAATAATTAGATGAGTTAGTTTGTTAGGTGGTTAGGATCTGTTAGCATCTATAGTTAGCATCTGTTGTAATCTGTTGTAACTTGTAATTGCCTATAAAAGGCTGATGTATGGGTCTCATAACAGGGTGAGAGAAAACAGCCTCAGATAGATACAGAGGAGAGATACACGAGAGCAGTGAGAAAGAGGTCTGCACCACCAGCAGTGGCTGGTGGTGGCACTGTCACTGATGCAGGTGGCAAGGGTTGGTCATGGTGAGATCAAGATGTTAGGCAGGAGAGAGTCTAATGTAGACATGACAGATGATCTTGTAAACCGTGTGTAATCAAGAAAGCCTTTGAGGAATAAAGAGAGATTGATTCCATAACTCTTTTCTTCTTTGTGTGTATTCTTATTATCTTGAATGTGTTCTTGCTCATTCATTATTGCAACTCTGATTTACTACACTTGTAGTGGTTTTAAATTTCAAAATATGCATTCACTTCTTAAATCAATTAGGTTAATTGAATGAATCGATCTACAAGACATGCTTTGAATGTTAGATCTCGAAATTTACTTATCATCATGTTGTTTCAAATTGAGTATTGATTGGTCTTTTTATGGCTTATATCACACATATTAGAATCGTACTATCAATAATAATGCACGATAGGCAATAAGTTGTACATAACGAATAAGGTTTATTATGAAAAAAACCAACATGTTTTTACGTTTTTTATTTGTGTTTTCGTCCCTCCATGTTATTTTTTTCATAGAAGTCATCATGTTAATTTTTTTTTCCATTTTGGTTTAGTAGTGAAGTTTGAACATTCGATTAAAACTTCAAAAATCACAGGAAAAACTCTTAACCAGTAAAATCTTAAGAAAATGGTTTTTGTTCAAATTAACTGGTTTCTTCACTCTCGTTTCATCTTTTCAACTTTATCAGACTTCGTGTGAAAGACTCCCTTCCAAAGAAGACTTCGACCAAAACAACTTAACAACCCTATGTGTTTCATATTATTCAGCAGTTTTGAGGTTCGTTAGAGTTTCTGTTCATCGATCTTTCATCTGTATGGTTCATTGATTTTCCTCTGCGTTTGTGTTCTTGTTCTTCTTTTGGATTTATTTTTTAATCCAGAATTTGGTTTGTGTTTATGGATGGTAAAGACGAAGGTGTTTGTGTTCAATCTTTCATTTGTATGTTCTGTGTTTGAAATCGAGAAGGTGTTTATGTTCACGAAAAAAAAAAAGTTGGCATGAGCTTCGATGGTAGATGGTAAAGACGTAGGTTGTCCAAAGTTTAAAAAAAAATGCACGTCAGCAGGTAGCAACCGACTACACCGGTTGCAAGTCACCATTTAAAAGAAAAAAAAAATCATTTTTTCATAAGATTTTACCGGCTAGTAGTTTTTATTCAATGAAAAATGATTTGAGATTTTTATGAGAAAAAGGCCGATAAAAAAGCCCCTTTTATTTATTAAATATTTATCATACGTACGTAGAATACCATGACGAACGAAAAACCCACAAGTCTCATCTCTCACCATAATTTTAACTTAGAACAACAACATAATGGAGACAAACTATTCTAATTAATAAATGATTAGGATCATCTTAATGACAAATAATAAATTCATCATATATGAGCTACAAGCAAATTAATGTAATCAAAGTTCTGTGTATATAATCAAACAGATATCGATCGATCGACCGATTGATTTATGTGTGTTTGTTCGTGTAAGGTTTAACATGTGTACTAACCATGAAAGCGAGTCCCGTATGGTAGCCCAAGAGTTGGCGAGGTTCGATGCACCAAGCTCAACTTCTACTATGTGGCCAACAAACATGAGTGATACTAATTCTATGCAATAATATGAAACATTGGTAAGCATCATAGGGAAGGAAAATAAGATCTGATTTTTTTGCCTCTTTGCAATCTAATATTTTCTTCCACCACCCAAAACTATAATCAGGGTCGTTCCTATCGTTTTGGAGGCCCGGATCAAAAACTTATAAAGAACCCTCTAAACATGTATGTGTATATAACAGTTAAAGATTAAAGTAAACAATCATGAAAATATGTACGTAAATATCACAATCAAACAACTAGCAAAACAAGTAAACTATAAATATTAGCCTAAGTATTAGAGGAAAAAAAAACATTTGGGCCCCCTTGGCTGTTGGGCCCTGAGCAGTAGCCAATGTTGCACACCCCAATGGGCCGGCCCTGTCTCGGCTATCAACATAGTATTGTTGTCCGACATCTGTTATAGGCCCGAAATAATGTTTGATGGTTAAGGATCGAAGGTGATTCATCATATCTCATGGTCTCAACTAATCTAACTTTGGGTGTAATACTAACAACTAACTAGCCTTTCAAAAAAAAAAAATATATATATCTCATGGTCTCAACTAGACCTGACAATTCGTGTATTCGTGTCGTTTTCACGTGTTAGACACGAATTTGACACGACACGAACACACGAAGGGCAATAAGTTTAATCTCAAGTTTTAAGATGTATTCGTGTCGTGTCTCTCACAAAGTCGTGTATTCGTGTCTCCAATTGCCAGGTCTAGTCTCAACGTCTACATATATATAGAGAGAGATATGTATGTACGGTTGTTTGTAAAATGATCATTTACTAATATAACCTTGAAATTTTTTTATAATAGTTTCTTAATGTTTAAATATATTTTTACTAATAAAAATCAAAATCCATGTATTGTATTTCTAGTATCTCTATGTAATGTATATTTTTCTGTTATAATTAATCTTATATATGTGATATTTATTTTCAGAGTATATTACACAAATGGTCCATGTGGTTTATAGCAAATTACGGGTTTCGTCCCTAACTTTAAAAAATTACACCAGTAGTACAAATTTTGAAACATTGTCACGCTTTCAGTCCCTAAGAAACTAATTTTTTTTAAAATTACAATTTTGCCCTAATAAGTTAATTTCACATGTGGTCCCTAATTAATTAATTTAGTTTTTTAATGTTTAATTATTTGTATATTTATAATTGTTTAATTAATATATACTAAGAATTTGATTACAATTTATTTATATATTTTATCTATATATTAGTGAGTTTCATTATTATTATTATTATTATTATTATTATTATTATTATTATTATTATTATTATTATTATTATCATCATCATCTATATTCATTCGTTTTAACAAAAATATTTTTTGTTTATTAATTTTTATTTTATAATTTTTTTCATCTATCTATGTATTTCATTAATTTACCCTTCTTATCTTAATATATTAATTTTTTAATGCTATTAATGTTGTTTTTGAAAGTCTTAACATGAAAACATATACATTCATTTACAACTTTTAAAAATAATTCATTCTTATTTTATAGATTTTTATTAGTAGACTATTGTATATTCTACATATAAATTCAGTGTTTGTAAATCCTATTAGGTCAAATAACCTTTGACAAGCTTGTAATTTTTTTAGCATTTTTAAAAGTTTTTACTAGTGTAAAATAAACTTTGACAAGCATGTAATTTTTTTAGCATTTTTAAAATTTTTTACTAGTGTAACATAGGGCTGGATACAAATCAAACTTTCGAGAAACCGTTCACGAATTGTTGCAGGAAGTTCGTTTATATTCGTTCATTTATTAAACGAAAAGATATGTTACACTAGGGTTGTAAACGAAACGAATACGAACGATGGTATGTTCACAATCTTTTGGTTCGTTTCACAACCCTATGTTACACTTACAAAAACTTTAAAAATGCTAAAAATTACAATTTTGTTAAAGTTAATTAGAAATAATACAACTTTACTAACACTATTTCATATCTAGAATATATAATAGCCTACTAATAAAATTCTATAAAATAAGAATGAATGATTTTAAATTTATAAATGAATGTACATATTTTTCATGTTTAGAATTTCCACAACATTAATAGTATTTTAAAATTAATATAGGAAAATAAGAAGGCTAAATTAATTAAATACATTGATAAATGATAAAATTTTATAAAGTAAATATTTTCGTCAAATGAATGAATGTAGATAATAATAATAACAAAATAATTATTAATAATAATAAAACTTATTAATACATAGGTAAATACATAAATAAATTGTAATTAAACTATTACACTAATTAGTAAAATGTCATTTATTAATTAAACAATTATAAATATATAAATAATTAAATATTAAAAAACTAAATTAGTTAATTAGGGACCACATGTGAAATTAACTTATAAGGGAAAAATTAGAATTTTTTAAAAATTTAGTTTCTTAGGGACTGAAAGCGTGACAATGTTTCAAAATTTGGACTACTGGTGTAATTTTTTAAAGTTAAGGACGAAACCCGTAATTTGCTATAAACCACAGGGACCATTTGTGTAATTTACTCTTATTTTTATAAAACGCTATATTATTTTTTTTCAATGGTTTATTATTAAAAAAAGACAAACATGTTTTTACGTTTTTGTGTTTTTGTCCCTCCATGTTATTTTTTTTCCATAAAAGTCCTCAAGTTAATTTTTTTTTTTTTTTGATTTAGTAAAATTTGGACATTAGATACCGGTAATAATTAGTGAGCCAGGTTTTTAAAAACTGAAAACCGGATTCTAATTAGGGATGTCAATTTTGACCCAATGGGCCGAACAGTTAATTGGACCCATTGTAAAAAAAAACTAATATAGAACGTAACTTTTTTTTTTCTAAAATGAAAATGCATAAAATGGTATATTAAAAAAAATTCAAAATTATGTAAAATTTATGAGTTTTAGTCGTCAACTCGTTTGCTTGAACGGGCTGAAATTGCCACCCCTAGTTCTATTGTCCAAATTTCACTAAACCAAAAAGTGAAAATTAACTTGAGGACTTTTACGGAAAAAAATAACATGGAGGGACGAAATCGCAAAAAAATATGATAACATGTTGGTTTTTTTTTTTCATAAAAACCCTTTTTTAATGTCATAACTAGTGATATTTTTCGTTGGTTTAACCGTTCATAAGTGTAACAATGTTGTACGTACGTTTTTCATGTGATAATGATTTGATGGTGAAATTTCTCGGTTAATGATGAAGACAAAATTACAATGTGTTGATGACTTGGTTGCTGATAACGTTTGAAATTATATTATTTTATGACTTTACGAAGTAGTTATTATTATTTTCATAATTTTGTTTGGGTAAATTTCGTATTATATTTGTGTGTAATTTTTATGTTTTATTATAAAAAGTTATACACATTGTTAACTTCAATTTTTAATGCTAATCTGGTAGCTGAGTTATTATCTAATGTATTTTATTGCAATTAGAAAAAATGTTTTTAATGAAATCATGTTAAAATTGATAAAACTTATAAAAATTTTAATATATGGGTAATTTTGTCTTTATACGCCAATTTCAATCCCATTTTTTATTTCTGTCTATCAAACAACATCGGTAATAATTTATTCCATTTCATTATCACAATAATAATTCATTTTTAATCAGAGGGGTAGAGTATAAAGTTTAATATAAATTTTGTATTTATCTCGGTATGGTATAAATAAAAAAGATGAAAAAATAAAGTTTAATAATTTTTTATTCATTTTTTATGTCATGTATAATTATGATCGATAAAAAATAGTTTATATATGTTGTATTCATAGTATGAACCCAAAGATCCAGTTTCATCGGTAAATGGCATTTCGTGTACAACAAATTGATAAGTTGTTCCTTTTTTTTTTGCTTTGTTGATTCTTATGTTCCTTTTGGAAAAAAAAACTTTGAACTTGCTTCAAATAAAAATTAGTACTAAAATTAAAATCTTTATATTACAATTATTAGATATCTATGTATTCTATGAATTAATCCAAAAAATATTGAAAAAATAAATATTTATAATGACATATAAAATAATTATAAACAAATTTAATGTTAACCTATATGTATAATAAAACATTGATTTACTGATTTTTAGTTAGTTCAGAGTTTTTTATGCAACTAAAAATGGTTTGTGGTTTTAATCACAAAAAACAGATAAGTTTGAGGTTTTTCGAGCAATTATCCCTATAATAAACTCTAAATTGAAAGCAAACATATTATTATTTGATTTATTTCATTATTTATTATAGGGTTTATTATGAAAAAAAAACAAAATGTTTTCACGTTTTTTGCGTTTTCATCCCTCCATGTTATTTTTTTCCATAAAAAAAACCTCAAGTTATTCTTTTCTTATTGGTTTAGTGAAATTTGGACATCAGAACCCGGTTTTTCAAGTTTTTAAAACCCGGTTCACAAATTGTAACCGGGGTCTAATGTCCAAAATTTCACTAAACCAATAAGAAAAGAATAACTTGAAGTGTTTTATGGAAAAAATAACATCGAGAAACGAAAATGCAAAAAAACGTAAAAACATATTGGTTTTTTTTCATAATAAACCCTTTATTATATAATTAAATATATATATATATATATATATATGTATATATATAGATTTAGGTTCAAGTGAGTACCACCTCTAATGCAGCGCACCAGAAGGTACCACCCTTAAAAGTAATTTTTTTGAAATTTTTTTTCATGAACATGTTCTAATTAACATTACACATATCATATGTAAATTTCACGCAAATTCGAACACTCTAAGTGCATGAAAACATGCATCACATAAATGCACGTTCACATGTCTTTAAAATTATGTAAGTGTGTGTTCACATCATTTTTTAGGAGCTAGGAGATGTGAATATATGTGAAATTTACATATGATCTTCATAATGTTAATTAAAACATGTTTATGAAAAAAAATTTAAAAAAAGTTTTTTTAAAGGTGGTACCTTCTGGTGCGCTGCATAAGGGTGGTACTCTCTCGAACCATATTCTATATATATATATATATATATATATATATATATATATATATATATATATATATATATATATATATATATATATATATATATATATATATATATATATATATATATATATATCGAATAAATGAATATATTAAATAAAAGTTATTTACAAACAGTTGTATATAAACTCAAAATTATTTATAGGGAAAATTTCGCAAAAAACTATCAAACTACAAGTTTTTTTCGATTAAGTCCTTCAATCAATTTTTTTCCTGATAAGTTCCTTAACTAAATAAAATTCACGAATTTGGTGTTTTTTTCAAAAAAAATTACTGGTGACCTGTTGAGTTGGTTGCAATTGCTGACATCAATTTTATAAACTTATGATTTTTTTTTTCGATTAAGTCCCCCAACTAAATTATTTTGTCTTATAAATCCTTTAACTAAATTATTTTATCTTATAAATCCCTCAACCAAATTTTTTGCCACATAAATCTCTTATCTTAGTAAAACTCATGTTATTTGTTGTTTTATCAATTTAAGTGATTGCTCAATTGACACTCACGTCACCACATACGTGGATGCAAAAAAAAAAAAAAAAAAACAAAATGATAAATCAAAACGATCATTTTTATTGTTTAAACTTTAGTCGGGATGAACTAGTTAAATATATTTAACTATTATGGTCTAGACAAACATATGATCGAAATAATCATCATTTATGTTTTTATATCAAACCAACTTATGTTATCCGGAACAACGGACTTTTAAAAAAAATTCTTATTTTCAAACAACCATCGTCGTTTTGAAAATTTTTTATTTTCAAACCAACTTATTTTGGTCTTGACAAACATGACATGCTCTGTCATCGAAATAAACATCGTCGTTTTTAAAAGTATAAAAAATTCGTTTTATTTTATCGAAAAGTTAAAAAGTTTAATCAGTTGGGGACTTATAAGAAAAAAAATGAAATGGGGACTTAATCGAAATTTTTTTATACTTTGATGGTTTTTGCAAAATAGGTTTAAGCATGTTAACCTGTTATAACAGGTTAAAGGACCAAATTTCCGCGTAATGCATATAAGTTCTCCATTGAACACACTCCTCTCTGTGTGTGCGTGTGTGTGTGTGTGTGTGTGTAATTAGGTTTATCAACTTACTCATTAGATTCCAGTGTTGTGAATGATCATTCACATAAATTTTTTCGCATATACATGTATAAGACAATTTTATAAGACTTTTTATCAAAATGAGTAAAATCATAAATCTTGTGAATGGTTAAGAAAGATCATACGAATGGTATAACTGATCATTCACTT
This sequence comes from Centrapalus pauciflorus, assembly GCA_020465985.1. Classification (NCBI taxonomy): domain Eukaryota; kingdom Viridiplantae; phylum Streptophyta; class Magnoliopsida; order Asterales; family Asteraceae; genus Centrapalus; species Centrapalus pauciflorus. The sequence continues at coordinate 180,553 of JAANYP010007416.1, read as the reverse complement.
GGATGACCATTCACATAAATATGCATGAACATTCACATAATTTTAAAGGACACAAAGTGTAAATACATGTGAAATTCATATATGATATGTATAATGTTAATTTAAACATGATTATTGAAAAAAAATAAAATGTTTTTAAATGTTGGTACCTTCAGATGCACTTGATTTCGAGAGGTACTTTTTTGAACCTGACACACTCTCTCAATCTCTCTCTCTCTCTTTCTCTCTCTCTCTCTCTCTCTATTATATATATATATATATATATATATATATATATATATATAGAGGGAGGTTCAATGGAAAACCACCATGCACCGGAAAACTTGTGAAAACCGCACTGCACCACCACAAATGCATCAAATTTCTCGCGTGATGCATCAAAATCCCGCGTGATGCATCAAATTTCCCGCGTGATGCATCAAAATCCCGCGTGATGCATCATCTTATTTACGATCATGCCACCGCGTTTTTCATGAAATGCACCAAATCGGACGGTAGGCGTAGGTTTCCATAGTTTTCAGGTGCATAGTGGTTTTCCATTGAACCCACCCCTATATATATATATAAAACTAAATTTCCACCAATTACATGCAATATACTTCAAAATACAGGATAATTTTAAATTGTTTTTTTTCCTAAGGTCATACATCGATAAATAAACAACCAACCATAATAATAAATTACATCAACCAGAGTACGCTAAATAAGTTTAAGTTTACATGTCAATACATCTAGGGTTTTACCCGACCCTCAAAAGGCAATACAAAGATATGCTAGCGTCTCGGTCAACAAAGTCAACGATCTCAAATGGGAGCCTTACCCTTATCCGCTCCACCTGAAATAATAAGTCCCAACAACCGGGGTAAGCCGTCGCCCAGAGAGTAACAAAATTTAAAAGCACAAAAGTATATATGTAAATATGCATGAATAGAAACGAAGCATGAGGTCATAATTTCCTACGCGTCCCTCATCCGAGCTAACGTCGCACCCCTCATCCGAGCTGGTGCTGGATAACCGTACAACCTCTCATCCGAGCTGGCGCCGGTTTAACCAAAAACTTGGGGCTAACCGACCCGGCCTACACACAGTAGCGTCGGCGCCCAAATCCACGTCGTATAGTATAAGTATGCATACAGGGAAGTTACGCTTTCACATAGGCTTAGAATTCTAACAAAAAAAGTAGGATAAATATATCATGTATTCGAAATAAGAATGAAAATGATATCAGCATGGTAGGGTGATAACAATGTGAAACAAATATAACAAATATGCATAAACACGTATAACTAATCATGCAGATAAATCTGTTACTCACAGTGATGTCACAATTGATTCCTTGAAACACTACTGAAGAAATCCCGGCCAACCCAAAATATTAGAATCCACCAAACTCGACTACCGCCTTGATAATAAAAGTACATTGCTTAACTGTCACTATTTTTATTTATCTAAAACTATAATCCTCGATTGCCTAAAATTCCAAGGTTCGGCGGCTAAAACGATAAATATTTATTTATGCGACAAAATCTTTAAAATTAATTAAACTTTAAGCTTTAGGTTATTTAACCTATAATTATAGGTCTCGAATCTATTTTAGGTAAAGTAGTTTAATTTGATTAATTATCTGGAGTTTAGGCTTAAATATTAAATCTCTTATCGCACAAAAGTTCTTTATTATAAAATTCATATTTAATACTACTATCACAATCATAATTTATTTTAATAGGATCAAGTCCATAGTAATTAAATTTATAATCTAACTAACTTAATAAGATGTGTAACCCAATATACTAACTAATTTATAGTCCAAATAAATAACCACGTTACTAGATAAATATTGGTCCAATTTAAATTCATTAAATGCAACTCCTTGGCAACCCAATCAGTTATTGAACCCATCAACCAAAAAAAATCTGATATTGGGCCCTAATATACCAGCCCACAAAGAAACCAAAAATCTAGGCCCAATCCATTGAATGAATGTGTTGCTTGTTGTAAAAAGAAAAAAGAAAATAATAATCTATCTATACTGGAGTAACTAAATGCCACATGACACCTAACTAGAATGCCACATGGCATAGCATGGATACGACACGTGTATAATTAAAATAATAATTACAATAATGAAATTAATTTAGAAATAAAATATCCTCCTATTAATATGGATTTCAAATTTAAATTTGAGTCTATACCTCCTATTATTTTGGATTTCAAATTTAAATTTGTGTCTACAACTCATGTCTTTTGTTGGCTTCTTATCCAAACTTCTTGGATTCTATAATTTTTTTTTTCATTTTTTGCTTATTATTTAATTTTTAGTTATGTATTTTACATTTAATCCACTTTATATATTTTCTATAATCACTTTAACAAAATAATATTGCTATTTTATTTGTAGTTTCTGTAATAATTTTTTAGATATATATAGCTTTGAAAAAACAAATTATCTACTATTCCGTGTAGCACACGGGTAATATAGAAGTAATAATAATAATAATAATAAATTAAAAAGAAAAAAGAAAAGAAAAAGAAGTGCAGTGTGTGTACGTGGCTATGTGCGCCGACAGAGCAAAAGTGAGACAGGAGGCCCAAATCTCAGAAATTGAGTTGGGCTTGAGCCCATTAAAGAAACATCAGTTAGCCCAACTAACCCTTAAATTTTTTTTTCCTCTGGTTTTCGCTGGTTGCTGAGAAAAGAATCAGAAAGAAGATAAAAACAGGGACAACATATAGGAGAACAGAGAGTCACGACCAAAGAGGGAGGAGGCCGGCCGACCGTCCGACTTCCGAATAATCCCCAACACTTGCACCTCTACATAAATCTCTATTAACCTAACCATTTTTTTCCTTTTAGATTCAAAACATAAAATTTCCAAAATTCTTGGAACCAATCTCCGATGATTCCAAACATAAGATTTCTCTATAAAATCATAATATAAACTTATTTCTAACTCCATTTTCAATAATGGTTTATGTTTCAAAGGTTATATTCTCAAAAACACAAACTTGATATAAAGCTCCATTAATGGATGTTATGGTTTTTTTTGGAAAAAAAAAAAAAAAGTGAAGTAGGTACACAAATGGGTACATTTCAGATTATTAACTTACTAACATTTCACATTATAGAGACTCTAGCATCGTATAACTGATACATACGGGAATTCAACAAATAGTTAAGTTGTACCTCAAAGATGAAACTCGGAGACGAAAATGATTGCAAGTTCTTGCCTCCAGCCTCTTCTTTCTTTCTTTCTTTTTTTTTTTCTCTCTCTTTTTTTTTTAATTGATATGAAATGCCTTGGATTGAATGGACATGTTTGAATCCGAAATAGAAATCCATCCTTGATTGCCATCGATATTTCCTCCCCCCTTATTAATATAAAATTACAAATAATAAACAAGGAAATGATGTATTGAAGATGTGAAGTTGCAGGAAAAGTAACACACCAATTTGGTGTCTATTCTTTTCCATGAAGTCAAACAACAAACCTTACTCTATCACCCAACTTGCAACAAAATGTAATATACTTTGGGTTATTGATTTTCAACGAGAATTTACGTTTAGTTTGGTTTAATTTTTTAAGTACTATCTCATTGATAATTGATTGTTTTAATATTTCAACAATTAAATTCGTATAAGAATTATAAAAAGGAAATAACTCGACAATTCTCGCATCGGAATATTTAATTAAAAAAAACGGGCGTTACAGCCATACACATAGAACTTGTATGCATTTAGGAACCTATGAACCATCTTACAGCCATTGAACCAAGTCGATCTCGTGATGCATAACACTTTTAATACCATATGCATCTAGCTAAGGGTGGTTTGGGAAAAAATATATAGTTTAATTTACGTTTAATTTTATATTAATTAAATATTGCATCAAATATTAAATTAATATATTCTAAATAAATTGAATTACTACACCTCCAAAATTAACAAAATAATACAAATTCAAATAAAAATGATGAAGATTCCGATGCATCGTTGCTATCCATCATTTGTGTTTATCATCTTCATCCATTATCTTCGTGTTTATCATCTTCATATTCGTTCTTCATAATGCATCAACGTGTTCATTCAAAAACCTTAATACAACATGATGCAACAAGGTGTTCATACAAAAATGCTTACTTTCAAACCTTAATATAACGTTATGCAACAAAATGAATCGTTCATCACACCTTCAAACATTTATACCTTCAAAAATGCATCTCTTTATCGTGTTCATCGTTCAAACCTTTATCGTTCATTCAAAAATATGGTGGTTGTTTTCGGTGGTGTGGCAGCCGAGAGAGGGAGATGGCCGGTTAGGAAAATGATGATGTAACCAAGAGAAAGAGAGGGTGATGGTGTGGTGCAGCGGCAGAGGTGGTGCAACGGCCGAGAGAATAATATGTGGTCCAGCTGCCGGTCGGATGTTTAGGTGGTGATGCAGCGACCAAAAGAATGGGAGTGTGGTGTAGTGTCAGCGGTGGTGCAACGACGGTGGTGCAGCGGCCGAGATAATGAGATGATGGTGGTGCAGTGGTCGGTCGGATGTTGAGAGAGAGAGAGAGAGATGCGGTCGGCCGGATGTTGTGAGAGAGAGAGAGAGAGAGGTGGTCGGTCGAATGGAGAGAGAGGGAGAGAGATGGAGAGAGAAACAGGGACATATATTAGGTAGGTTATTGATAAAATGATTTGTTTCCTAATCTATCATAATTTAATTTTTAATAATTAACTCATTTATAATTCCCCAAATACTCTTAATGCACCTTTAGTAAGTACTCTGATGTATAAAAGTTCTTAATTGAACTTCAATCTCTCTCTTTATGTAGTGTGTGTATGTGTATACATACATGTATGTATACATATATAGATATATATAGAGGGGGTTCTATGGAGAACCTCCATGCATCGAATAACCTTGAAGAACCTCAAAGCACCACCACAAATGCATCACAATTCCCGTACGATGCATCATTATTTCCATGCGATGCATCAAATTCTCGTGTGATGCATCGACTTCCACATGATGCATTTCGATTTTTCTAGCGCTGCATTATAGTTCTCCATGGTTATTCGATGCATAGAGGATTTCCATTGAACTCACCCCATATATATATACACACACATGTATACATAACATATACGTATACATGTATATAGATACATGTATACATGTATGTAAGTATACTTTTAAGTGTTTATTAAATTTGAAGTTTGATTTAAGATTTAGAAAAAAAAATAAAAGAAAAAGAAATTAACTCATGGATGTGATATGAAAACTCAAAAAGAGACCGATAAAATTTGGGGTAGATCGACAAATATGCCTCCCCTCTTTCAGCTCATCCCTTCCTGTTATAACAACATTAATTTAATTATCCTCCATTTCATTACGATATATTACAATCATTGAATTAGAAAACCCGATGAATTAAGATCTCACCGCGCACAAGGTGTTCGACAAAATGTCTTCAACGAAAGTGGCCGCAGGAGCGATGATAGCACGCCGTTATACTCTCCTTCAAGCCACCAGACCTCCTCATTCCGGTAACGGCTTCTTAGGCGGTTGCTTCACGTCCGTTTCCACTCCTCCGGAAAACGAAGGATTGGGAGACAAAGCAAAACAAACAATGGATAACGTGTTGGGTGCGGCTAAAGACTCAAGCCAGAAGCTTAAAGATCGGGTGATGAGAAACGGAGGTGACACGGGGACCCCGGGAGCCGGCTCCACCCCATGCCATAACCCCGAGCTTAATCACGGGGTTCAACCGACTGATAGTAGTTGTGAAGATGTGAGGGATCGCCCCGGTGGATACAGCTGAAACCGCACGTGAAACATGATCGATCCATCGATCGGGCTTGTATGAAAAAGATCCCCAAGAACATCATAGGATTTCAGATTTTAATTTTTCATACTTCCAAAAGAAATAAGTATATTTTATATATTAATTCTTGTAATAAAAAAAAGATTTGTGATACATATTATTTATTTACATTCAGATCGAACAAGTAACTGATTAATATGAAAGAAAAAGGAAAAATTATATACTAATTAATATTGTTGTTATCGTTTTTCTTTTTTATGTTTTTATATTAACAGTCGCACGAAACGCGCATGTAGACAAGTCATTAGATCCAGGTGCGATACTACGCATATATGTATTTAAAAATTCGAATGACACCTAATAATTTTTCAGAATGACACCAGAAAAAGAGATAAAGACCTGCTAATGAAATGTGTTTTCCTTCACTATTTCCTTGGCTCTTGATCTCATTATTTTCAGCTTTTCATGGTCTAATTAAACTTCATTTCATTTTTAATTTTTTATAACTATTTTGGGTAAATATTGAAAAAAATCAACCAACTTTTCACTTTTTATCGATCAAGTTACTGAACTTTTTTTTAATTGTTTAAATCCCTTAACAATTTTTATTTTATTCAAAACTACAAAAAAAAGACTTGTTAGTCAGGTCACCTCCTGTAACCTTTAATCCGCCTACATTACCATAGCCTTCACACTCCCAACTTCATTTACACAACCTTTGATCCCTCTTTTTTCCTGTCTACATTGATGCACAAAATTATATATCTCCATTAACACACAAAATTAAACCAAACCCAAAACAATAAGATCAAGAAATATATATAGCAAGACTTTTAACTTGTAATTGTTATATTTTTGTTGCGGGTCGGAGATGGATTGCGTACATGATGATGCAGAATATGGAAGCAAGTTGTGCACATTGAACTCACTGGAGTTCACATATGTTTCTTTTAATAATGAAAAAAAAAAAAACAAGAAAGCCATATTAAAATGGTTTGAAAATGGCTTGCCAAATTGCATGATCTTGTTGAGCAGAAAAATCAAATGGATCATGAACCAACAAAAAAATTGAAGCAATGATGAACCATAAACCATTCTTTTCTAATTTAAAGAATTGTGTCAAGCAAAAAATAAATTCACTAGATACAAATTGAAGAAGTTGAACAAATAAGCCAAACTGGGAAAAAAGAAAATTCCTCAGAAGGTACAACTAGTTTCGTCAAACATGAAAGGTGTCGGTGTTTGTTTACTTAATTTTTATTTTTATTTTTTCTTTGGTTCTCATTTCTCAAAGTTGTCGGCTAAGAGATGAAGAAGCCATTGAGGTTGACCATTGACTTAAACATCTTATTCAGTCATCTAGTTAAGTGACATCTTGCAAGTTCTGATTTTATGATATTCATTATGTCATTTATACACTTCAACAACTTTTTTTTTGAACGTCAAACTATCCTACTCCTACTTCTAAATTACTCATTTACCATAAGACTTACTTTCACCACCTAAATATCAACTTGCATCCGACGAAAGTCGAACCCGTAACTTCTCACTTATATCTCCACCCTCTTGCCGCCAGGCCAAAGGCCCTTTGGCAATTATTTTGATTTGTTTGGCAATTATTAACATCAGTCATTTCAAGTAAGCTTTTATTGGTTTAAATTCTTGTATTGATAATGGATCATAAATAAAGGTAACATGAAAATGAATACGGGTGATGATAAATACACACCCCTCATTTTCTAATTATACATCGCCCACTGATTACCTTAATCATTAAGTAATCATTGCATGATTTAATTTAATTAAATTATTTTTAATATATAAATGTAATTATGATGATAAATGGAGAGTGTGTTGTTTATAAATTGATGGTTCCCACCATTATTAAATTCCAAAAAATAATAAGATGATTATATATGGATGAGTCTCACAACATTAAAGAGTAATTAAGCTAATTAACTAGGGGGTGTGTAATTAGAAAAAAAAAAGAGGGGGTTGTACGTTTAACACAACCCAATAAAGACAAAGATGGATATATGACTTTTTTTCTATTGAATATATGGTTGTTCACTGCTTAAAAATGTCAACAAGTGTAAAACTATTACTTTAAGTTATGGAGTAAGAAAAATATGTGTTATTCATAATCTTGAAAAGAAATCATGTATATTTATATTTTCATAAATTATTATTATCTTTGCTAGTAGTTGATAATTTTTATCCTTTTATAATTAAAAAAGCCAATTTAGTATACATGGTGGTACATTTTTGTATGGAAAATACTTGACGAAAGTGGAACAAATAAATAAATCTAGTAACAAGATGATGATGCATAACAAATTTGTTGATTAATATAAAAAGTGAAAGAAATTATATGATCCATATGTTAATTATTATATATATTAGACATGTATGTTTTAGGCATAAAGACTAAAAATGCACTTAAAATAGAGGCAATGAATGCCTAAAAAATAAACACTTTACAAAAGGAAGGTAATTTGTACATAACAATAATTTGTCATATGCTATAATTACATTCAAAATGATTATATTACTCTTACTAACTTTTTTTTAACATGAAAGCACTCAAAAGTTACTTTCAAGGATAGGATGATCATTTTATAATTAGATTGTTGTGTATTATCAAATTTATTGTGTACAAATCACTTTCCTTTGCAAAAGTACTCATATGTCGCACTAACAAATTACATGATACCTTATTGTCACACAAATTTCAACACGTCATGACATAAGCTTTTAAAAAAAATGTTACCAGATGATACGTAGAAATCAGGGTGGTGTCATAGATTTCATGGGCACTGTGAAAAAATCACAAAGAGTTCAAAAACTTATAACAATAAATCACCGGTGTAGGTGTACTATTGCCATCGAAATCGAACGTTATGTCCCTTTCGTTTACAACAACCTTAACCGCACAAGCTTGGGCTGGGCCTACCTCCATCCCTAGAGGAGCCGTATGAGGCGGAAGCTCCACGTACGGTTTTGAAGCCGAGCCTTGATCATGAAATCGAACGTTATCGCTAGAGATTGAGCCTATTAAGTGACCCTCCCTTCGTCCTTCGGAATCTAGACATCAATGGATGCATTGCAATTGTGACTCATCACCAGGTTGTAAAGTCGTTCGTCGTTTCCCTCCCAATGCGCATTATTGCGCAGAATCTTCGTCGTTTCGACATTTCCTCTCCCAAAAATGGCATTCGCCTGATCGCCTCGTGTAATAATGTCCGTCGTAGTCATCTACTCATGTGCCATACGGCCATACGCCCGGTCCATACATGCTATCACATTTAACCCAATTCATATTTGGGCTTCTACTTATAATAGTAATATCATATTTTTGTGAGACCCTAAAAGAATGGGGCCCTGTGCAAAGGTCCATATAGTACTCGTTAAGGGTCGGACCTAGTAAATATATTATTTAATGAAACTAGACACATATCAAATCTATCTATAACCACTTTTTAAACCTTTTTTTAAGGTCACTCCTTAGACATATTCCTTGTTGTGTACATGTTACACAAGCCTATAAACACAAAAGTTATCTCTTCCTACGATATCAAACTGTAGTGATCTCTAGAAACTAGAGAAATTTGATAAAAGTTATATGTTATAATATTTTTATAATTTTTTAAAACAACGAAAATAACTCAAATTAATTAAAACATGTAAGATTGGAATCCAAATCTCCTTTAATAACATGTTTATATTTAGTATAACTTTTACAACACAATAAAAGTTAACACGTTTTTAGCCTTTGGTTGTAAAGTTTCACTCAAAATAAAATGTTGTTGTAGGTTTCTGGGGATACAACAAAAACAGAGTTGGCCTGAGAGGAGAGTCACATGAGCTATCGCTCAGAGCATCATACCATGAATGAACATTATTTTTCAGTCCAGTAAGTAATATATTAAGCTCACACGTGTATTTTTTAATTTTTCAGCCCAATAAATGAAAAAACCCATTAAATAATAGTATGTCTTATTGTTTAAAAGTACATTTATTTTTCTATCATGGTCAAACCCATTTAAAAAAATACTACTTTGCACTTTAAAAAAAAGGAAGAATTTCATATATACCCTTCCAAAACTTCATAATATCATATATACCCAACCTAAAATTTTAATATCATATATATCCCTCCTAAACATCATAAATCATATATACTCAATTTTAATTATTAATATCACATATATCCCTCTTAAACATCATTAATATCATATGTACCCAAATTCATTAATTTAATTATTTTTATTACATTTAAAACTCATAATTAATATTTCTTATTAATTAATGACCATTATACCCTTACTCATTTTCTTCTTTCAACTAAATTTCAAAATATCATATTTATCCAACTTAAATTAAAATATCATATCTCTTTTAATAATTTTATATAATTGATTTTTGTAAACTTTGATAAATAAATTCTTCAAACTAAAACAAATTAACATTAAAAATAAAAATAAAAAAATTGTATTATGTTTTTGCTCGTTTGAAATCAAATCGTATCGTCTTATTATATTTTCTTATTTGTTTTTTTTTCAACAGTAATCTATATACAATTAATTACATATTATGTTCTTTCTTTTCCTTTTCTTTTAGAATTTTATAGTTGTATCACGTTTTTTTTAATTTAGTATATATTTTTTGTTTTCTAATACATTAGTTTCAAATTTTTTTCAAGTTTGCATTCGTTTTATAACTATTGTTTATTTAGTTTATTTTTTTTTTAAAATTTTATATTTAATCTAGTATATGAGTTATTACTTGTTATCCGATGTAATTGATTGTATATATTTTGTGTTCACGATAATCTGGTAGTTAACACAAATTATACACAACTAATTACATCGGATAACAAATTGTAGCTCAAATTCCACACTAAATATAAAAATTAAAAAAAGTAAACTAAATAAACAATAGTTATAAAACGAATGCAAACATGAAAAAAGATTAGAAACTAATGTATTAGAATACAAAAAATATATATATACTAAATTTAAAAAAACAAAAAACAAAATGTGATGCAACTATAAAGTTCGAAAAGAAAAAGAAAAAAAAGAACATAATATGTATATAGATTACTGTGAAAAAACAAATAAGAAAATATAATAAGACGATACAATTTGATTACAAACGAGCAAAAACATATAAATTTTTTTTATTTTTAATGTTAATTTGCTTTAGTTTGAAGAATTTATTTAGTAAGTTTACAAAATGCAATTATATAAATTTATTAAAAGGGATATGATATTTTAAATTAATTTGGGTAAATATGATATTCTGAAGTTTAGTTAAAAGAAGAAATGAGTAAGGGTATAATGGTCATTAATTAATAAGCAATATTAATTATGAGTTTTAAATGTTTTAAAAATAATAAAATTAATGAATTTGGGTATATATGATATTAATAATGTTTAAGAGGGATATATGTGATATTAATAATTAAAATTGGGTATATATGATATTATAATGTTTAGGAGGGATATATATGATATTAAAATTTTAGGTTGGGTATATATGATATTATGAAGTTTTGGAGGGGTTACATGAAATTCTCCCTTAAAAAAACACTCTTTTATCTAGCTCTAGACATGAAAATACTCAGGATCGACGCTGAACAAAAATTAATCATTAAAATAATTTGAAAATATACCTGTCGAGAATTGATTACGAAATTTAATTTCTATCTTAATTGGTTATTAGTACATTATTTTTGTCAAGACTGAATTTTATAACTTTTTACCGTCTAAATTTCAAATTGTTCTTTATCATCATAACTAGGTTATTACCCATGTATTACATGAGTTAATTTTAGAAATTGATATATATATATATATATATATATATATATAATAATTATATGAATAATAAAGTTTGCTTAATTCTAGTTAGTTAGTTATTAAATTAATCTATATTAGACTTAAATAGATTTGATTTGCTTTATAATTTAAAAATAAAATCAGTAAATGATGTGGCAAAAGGAAAGAGCGACATGTGGTAAATTAAATGAGAGCATGCCACGTGACAATTAGTTACTTTTTTAATAGTATAGATAGATAGATTTGTATTTTACGTTATCTTTTTGTAACAGATTGTATCACGAGGCCTAAGAGTTACGTGGACAAGTCAAAAATGATTAAAATAAAAAGTAAAAAGAAAAAAACTAAAAATAGGAATTAGAGCCACGGCCTTTTGTACAAGTGGTCGCCTCTGCGTCTCTTACCGTGATCCTCTGCCACACGGATAGCGTAACCTTTGTCCCCATCACCTCCTTCGATTCAATTGACAAGTGTTTCCATTTATTACTTTTAGCCCTTCCCTTTCCTAATTTACACATTCTCCCCCTTTTCTTTCACTTCTGTTGCAATCTAATACCAAACTAATTAAATTTAAGCATCTATTGTTTTGATTATTTGACTTTTGACCTATACGTCTTGTCTATTTATTTCTAAATAGAATTTTCAAAATATTATTTTGTTTTTATGACATCTTATAATAATTATATTAATAAGTAAATAAATATGAGGTGACCACTAGTTAAAGTTAATGTTGAAAAAACCCTACGAATTTTTATGAATTTATCGATAAAGTTGCTGTATTTTTTCTGAGTGTTTAAGTTTCTAGACAATTCTTTCTTATTCAAAATTATATAATTGACATATTTATCAGGTCCCCGATCCCCGACAGGTATCACTTTTTTTCCTCATCCCCGCCCCCGACGGGTAGTTGGGTATTTCATGCCCGAATTTTATAAATCTAGAAATGAAGTTCATGCTAGCTTTTCAATTAATAAATTACTACTAACAAACAATAAATCTAACAAAATAACAAATCTAGCAAAATAAGTAAATTTCATATCAGAACTAGCAAAATTCATATAAGATCTAGCAAAATAATAAATCTAGCAAATATAATTATAAAACATGAATATAAGCATTCTAGTTATAAATGAAACTATGAAAGACGTGGTTTAGTATAATATAATCAGATCTAGCAAATTTTCATACAAAACAAGTTTCTTTTTCAAATCAGCTTTGCAAATTGCGAACCAAATATAGTAGAAATCGACTTAAGAGTTAGGAATTAGGATTACAAACAGCTTTGCAAGTTTCTTTTTCTGGGTCGACGTCGGCTAGGCGGCGGCGGCGGCGAGGGCGATGGCCAGGTGAGGTGGCGGCTGTTTAAATGTTGAGTGTTGATCTGGACGGCGACGGCGATGGCCAGGCGGCGGCTGTTGAAAGTGTTGATCTGGACGGCGACGGCAAGGGGGATGGCCAGGCGGCGAAGACTAGAGTTTCAAGTCTTCAACCGTTCAACGTCTCTCAGAACTCAGTCAGACAAGTGTGAAGTTATAGAGCTCAAGGATGGAACAAACATAAATTAAACTATTTTGATTACCTTACCTAAAAGACTTATTAGGGTTTTTTTTTAGGATGTAAAGACTAAAAAGGATATAGGAATAAAGGATGTATGCAATTATATTAGGGGTATTACACACACACACACACACACACATATATATATATGTATGTATATATATATATATATATATAGTATTTCGGGTACGGGGTGGGTACGGGTATAGGTACCCGAGGAGTAATCTCATCCCCGTCCCCGGTTTTACGATCGGGTATTACCCGTCCCCGATACCCGGTCAACTCAGGTTCGGTTATCGGGTTACCCATTGGGTACGGATTTTTTTGTCATCTCTCGAAGCTATCAAATTTCGACCCCCATAAAAAAAATTCATGGGGTTTTCCTTGTCATCTCTCGAAGCTAGTTATAAATGAAAGTATGAAAGACGTGATTTAGTATAATATAATCAGATCTAGCAAATTTCGACCCCCATAAAAAAATTCATGGGTCCGCCACTGTATGAAAGTATAAGTTGTCAATAAAAAACTATCTATACTATATAAAATAAGAAAACCACTTGGAGTTTCTGGACCATTGGATGGAAAGAAATCAATGGTCCAGATTAATGACAACTCATAATTATTTATGAAATGTCTCTTATACCCTTAATTAAAATCAATAATTTTACCTATACCATTTTTTTAATCCATTTTCCAAATTTACTACCTTAACTTAATTACATTAAATTTTGCTTTTAAGTTTTTCATAAATGAATTAATATTTACCTAAAATAAATATGTGTCATTATTATCCTTAATGATTAGTTAAATTCAAATGTAAACATTTGGATTTCAATGTAGAAGTATAGTAAATAAAGTTAAATTTTTTTAAATTATTTTGCTAACAAGATTTAAAATTTAATTGATAAAACTTCAATTGTGAATATGATAAATTTTGATTGTTGATTTCAGATATTCCATTTTTATATTTTATCATTTTCAAAATATATACACATTCACATAATTGAAGTTTTTTGTTTCTTACATTGACATTTCATATTTTAAGTTAATAAAATTAAAAGAAACATTTTTTACAAACACATATTATCTGTTTTTAATAATACAATATAATCATATTTTTTTATTTAATATCAAACAACTAAGTATTTTTTATCTTTAATTTAACTATCTTTTAATTTTTTTATTTTAATTATATATAAATTTTATAATAATTTATTAAAATATAAAAAATATGTATTTTCTAAATCAACCCATGTAATACATAGGTTGATTAGCCTGTATATATTATAATAAAACAAAAAAATTCATGTCATATGTCACTTCTACAATACAAGAAAATTTTATTTTTCCACATCTTTTTCCAAATTTAACACCTTAACTTAATTGCATTAAATTTTGACTTTATTTTTTTCATTAATTAATTAGTAATAAATTAGATTTTGTAACATTTAAAATTAATGTTTACCTAAAATAAATATCTATGATTATTATCCATAATAATCATAATTAGATCCAAATGTAAAAATTTAAATTAGTTGTGAAAATTATTATTATTATGCATAATAAAGGAAAATATCAAATGTCATGTGTCACCTCTACGTTCACAAAAAGATAATTACAACTTATAAAAAATAAAAGATAAATACAATTTAATATTTTTAAAAAAGATAAATATACTCTATTTTTTAATCTGTAAATAATAAAAAATAAACACAATTATTATTTTTGTATGTTTTTATTTTTAGTCATATACATTTTATATAAATAAATTTAATTAAAAATATCCACGTAATACGTGGGTTATAAACTAGTATAATAATAAAAGAATAACATGACATCTTTTTAAGAGAATGTTTTGGACGTATAGATTTTCTAAAGTAATTATTCAAACCATAAATACTTAAAAATACTAAAACTTATAAACTAAGTTGAATTCTTTATTGTTAAATAAAAAATTGTCTCGTAATTTTTAATTATAGATTATCATGATACACAAACTGGACCATGCATGCATTTATATATGTTTGGATGCAATGGCGGATCCGGAAAAATTTTTTGTTGGGGGCATGAGGTTTTATAATGAATTCGTCGTGTTAATTTTCTGCAACACATAGGCTAAAATTCGTCAAATTTACACACATCGTTGGGGGTATTTCTCCTGCTTCTTTGTATGTGGATCCGCCCTTGTTTGGATGTCAAATAAGCTAACAGTAATTTTTATTTTCAACTTTTCTCATATGTAGTTTAGTTATTTTATCGAGGATTTTTAATGTAAATTGTTATCATGTTAAAATATAACCTTGATTTTACTATGGTTCTAATTTTCATTTTTATTATTTCTGTCATATTATATGTAACACTAATTCTAAATACAGGTAACCATTTCACTTTTTTCCTCTCTTTAAACTAAATCAAATCGCAGACACTTTGTTACAATATTTATAATCAAAATCAAATGATAAATAGTCATAAAAGTTAAAAATTGTTAAATAATTTTGTATCAAATTATATAGTCCGTTAAATAGAAAATAAAATTAAAAAAAAAGTATATTAATTAATTAAGTTTACTGAAATGTAAGCCTTGCACATGAATTGAGGGACTAAATACATAAAGAGAGCTAATCTGAGGGACTATTTCTGTAGAAAAATCCTGTTACTTTTGTTGTTTCTATTGTTTCACTCGTTTATTACTAGTCTTTTTCCTAGCATGCTTGCTTTCATTCTTTGTTCATCATTTTCCAAATCAAAAAATGGATTCTGGAGATCGATCTTCAAGAAATCCCACCATAATTTTGAAATTCAATAATCCAACTATGCCCAGTGAACAAAATGAATCTGATTACTCTGATGACGATGATGAAGAAGTGGGACAAGGATACCTGCAGTTTGGATCATATAGTGGTATCAAGAAAAAAAAGACGGCGACGTCAGCCGCCTGTGGCGGTGGCGATGACGGTGGCGGTAGTGTGTCTGGGAAGAGAGATCATACAGCTGGTGGTGGAGGTAAATCGCCGCCGTTTTGCTGTCAGGTTGAGAGCTGTGGTGCTGACCTGGCGGTGGCGAAGAGGTACCACCGGCGGCATAAGGTTTGTGAGATTCACGCTAAGTCGCCGGTGGTGGTTGTGGCTGGACTCCTGCAAAGGTTTTGTCAACAATGTAGCAGGTTTTAACACTCTCATACCCAAATTAATTTCTTTTTTTTTTTTTCTAATTTTAATTTGTAATATTAAGCCTGGAATGGTGTATTTTTTTTCCTGAATCCAATTGATTAAAGCAAACGGTGGTTAGGCAGTAACTCTGACATTCCAGAAGTTAATTCTTTTTTTTTTTTTTTTTTTTGAATATTTGATTAAAAGAAACGTGTATTCTTGAGATTTTTTAAAAACAACGAAAGCATTTGGTTAACTAGAGTCCGAGAAAAATAATTTAATTTTAATTGTTAAATGAAACAAGTAGTTTTTCAAGGTTTAATACGAAGAAAACTAACATGTTTTTTGTGTTTTCGTCATTGCATGTTACTTTTTTCATAAAAATTCTTAAAATTAATTTTTTCGATCTTTTTGGTTTAGTAAAATTTGGAAATTTATAACTTGGTTTTTCAGTTTTTAGAAACCCGGTTTATAAATTATAACCGGGATCTAATGTCTAAATTTCACTAAACAAAAAAAAAATTTAACTTAAGGCTTTTTATAAAGAATAATAACGTGAAAGAATGAAAGCGTAAAAACACATTAATTTTTTTCATAATAAATTATTTCCTTTAAAGTAACAAACCCAATAGTTAGCGTTTAACTATATGATATATTTTGATTTTTTTTTTTATTAAAATTCAATTATTTTATAAATATTCAAACGAATGTTAAAAACATTTTAACATTGATGATTTTATCTTTAATCATATTTTTATCATGTACTTCTAAAACTATTATTGAATTTATTATTTTAGATAAAATCATGTACTTCTAAAACTATTATTGAATTTATTATTTTAGATAAAATCGTCGTGTATTACGTACCGATTATCTCCCTTAAAACATATGTGACTTTTCCAATGCAAATTCATGCCACAAGTCGGTAAGTATATAACTATATATAATGCATAGGCCGGATTGATATATATTGAAGAAAAGGATATGATGTATGGTTTTTTGTGGTTAGGTTTCACGAGGTATCGGAGTTTGACGAGGGAAGAAGAAGCTGCCGAAACCGTTTAGCCGGACACAATGAACGTCGCCGGAAGTCATCATCTGAAGATGGATCAAAGCACAAGAGTTCGTCGAGTCTTGGGAAGGCAAGGCCGGTCGGTGCACGAAGCAAGGTTCCGACAGTGCCTAATCAGTTTCAGATACACTGATCTCAATTCGTATACAGTCATCGTGCTTGCTCTCTTCTGTCATACAATTACAGACTGTTTCGTTTGTATTTTCGTTAGTAAGAAATTGAAATCGAGGGCTGAGGTTTCATTAGTCAATATGTTAACCGTCTGTTGCTAAAATCATGAATCATAATCAAACGGAGAAGATCACGTAAACATGTAAATTGGCTTTAATCGAGTTTCAGCTTTATTGACCTAGCTACGATTGTCGTTTGTTTCTTATAAGTGATCGATCTTTAACGGAAAAGATAACGTAAACATGTAAAGATGTCGCAAAGTTACAGTTTAATGTTTACGTCCACATGGTGAAGTAACCACGATCACCCTTTTTCCCTAGGACGAACCGATTGAAGTAGCCGAAGAATGCAAGGATTCTCTATCCAGGGTGAAATGTATGTGAACATGTTGCTATTTTTTGTTTTAATCTGATATGTTCACGTTATTGGTAAAAATACAAAAAGATGTGTCATTTCTGGAAATAGTAAAATTATTGGAGACTTATAAAATGTAATACATGAAAATAGTTGTTGGTATGTGGAATTTAAGTATTGGATGTTACCTAAAATTTTATGATTTGGTCGAGTTTAATTGGTTAAGTTAAGTATGTCCCAATTTGAAAAACTATGTTTTTATTATGCGTTAATGAGTTGCAACGTAAGTTATTATAATTTGGAATTTGTTGGATAAAAGTTGTTAAACTAGTGTGCGTTGGATTTTATACCCATTATAGTCTTACGCCGCCTTATAAAAATGTAAATATTCCCTTCTGCTTGCCTTCTTCCTTAGCTGTTGGTATGTGGAATTTATGTATTGGATGTTACCTAAAATTTTATGATTTGGTCGAGTTTAATTGGTTAAGTATGTCCCAATTTGGAAAACTATGTTGTTAGTATGCGTTGATGAGTTGCAATGTAAGTTATTAAATTTGTAATTAGTTGGATAAAAGTTGTTAAACTAGTGTGCGTTGGATTTTATACCCATTATAATCTTACGTCACCTTATAAAAATGTATATATTCCCTTCCTGCCTGCCTTCTTCCTTAGCTGTTGGTACGTGGAATTTATGTATTGGATGTTACCTAAAATTTTATGAATTGGTCGAGTTTAATTGGTTAAGTATGTCCCAATTTGAAAGACTATGTTATTATGTGTTAATGAGTTGAATTATTATGGGCAACGAAAGTTACTAAATTTGGAATTAGTTGAATAAAAGTTGTTAAACTAGTGTCCGTTGGACTTTATACCCATTATAATCTTATGTCGCCTTATAAAAATGTATATATTCCCTTCCTGCTTGCGTTCTTCCTTCAATTTACGAACCCAAACATACTTGAGAAAAAGATTGCAGAAGAGCCGAAGGAAGATCGAGTTGCAACCTAGAAACAAAGTTACAACTTCAATCTTGTTCAAACCATCATTTGATTGAATTAATCATCTTCTTCATCAAATTTCTAGTGCAAAGCAAGGAGGAAGGTTAGTTAAATTGATTAATTTAATCTCAAGGTTGTGTTATAGTAATTGATTTGATGTTAAAATCGAGTTCTATTACTATTGTGGTTTTTGAGAATCAAAAGATGATTAAACTCGCTGGTTATGGCAGAAACATCGCGACCGAAACGAAAATTAAACTCTAACATAATATATAGTGATCTTAATAATTATTTATATTATATAAAATTTATATAATTATCTCTATAATAATATTAATTATATAATAAGTTTTATTTTTATCTAATAAATATGACTATATAATTATTTATAATTATATCTTTATTTATTTGTTTATAATTATCTTTCTAATTATCCAATAGTCAGATGATAATATCAATTCATACAAATGTATCTTTTAATTAGTTATCCAATAATTAAAAAGCTAGATAATTATTTAATTATCAGTCAATGAAAATGAAATCTCTACAATACCTAACATTGAACTTTTATCCCCCGTACTTTAATATATTAATAATTAATCACCTAGTAACTAATTAAGTCTCAATAATGATTTTCAATATAATTTTGCGTCATAAATAATGTTTTATATCATTTATTTATTCGTTTGGTTGGATCTGATCCGTTATGTTTATCGTTTTGACTCTGAAGTGTTTTATGAAAACAACCATTATGCAGTACTGATGTCATTTTGACACATCACACATTAACAGTTCTTAGGAGTCGTTAATTTAAAAAATTTAAGGTTCTTTTTTATCTGAAATCTATACATAGAGGGTTGGGTTCATTATAGAACCTAAATTTGTTATAGAACCGTAGAACCCAATATTCAATTTTGAATATTCGAATTTATAACGTTTATTACATGTTGAATATACAAAATTAAGATGATTCAATGTCGAATATTTGGTGGTGAATATTCAATGTTGAATATTCGAAAAAATTATACAAAATCATTGGTCAAGTATTGAAATTGCTAAAATCTCTTATTTTCATGGAATAAGTTTTTGTTTTAATATGTTATTTATTTTGAAAGTTGGTTCTGCAGTTTTCCGCTAAATTTAAGTTCTACAATGATTTTGTCTATATCTATTCTATCTATACTATTAAAAGAATAACTATACTCATTTATGGTGAAGCCACGTGTCGTCACCATGAATCGACACGTGGTATTTATAAGTTTTAAAAATAATAAAGAAATTTAAATCAAATGTATCCAAATCTAATATAATCCACTTTTAAATTCAAATCAAACAAAATTTAATACTCTACTAACTTATTAATTAAATTATTCCAAATCTAATATAATCCACTTTTAAAATCAAATCAAAGGAAATCTAATAATCTACTAACTTATTAATTATAAGATAATATAATAAAAGTTTAAAACTATATATAAGAAAATAATTACTCTTCATATATATTTAGAAATATACAAAATTAATAGGTCATAATAAATAATAATATAATCTTATATACTTTTGTTTAAAAAATAATAATAATATTTATATCTTTATGTTTTTATTTGTTATATATTATATGATTAAAAATATCCGCGTAATACGCGGGTAATAAACTAGTATATAGAATGTGACTAAAGCAAAGATTTCCCAATAATAAGCCAATATCTACGAGACATAAATTACTTAAAAGACGGCGATACGAGCCATTTGGAACGGTCGATGTGGATGGCTTTCCACTTTCATATAGACTAAAGAGCCACTGCAATGACGTACACCACGAAGAATACAGTTGTAATTTTTGATTATAAAAGAAAACCTTTGATGAGAATGAAGACACCAATTAAGTCAAGTATTACGTTTGAAAATCCCCACCAACTCTAGAACTTTTGCCAAAATGGCCTTAAAACATTCGAAAAAACGGTGATCTTGACTTTCTCTATCTCTGTTACAAAGCACATGCACTTATTGTTGATATGTTTAAGACACCTCTGGCTCTTCTATACAAAATTAACTCTAGTTTATAGAGCGTTTGCACATAGCCTCCAAATAAAAATATTTACATTAATCAAATCTGATTTAATTTGCACCATAACAATAAACTTTGAGTGTTTACTCCTTCCACACATGTTAGTTTGATGTGCAGCAATTTTTATACCTTCATAACCGAAACCCCCTTCTCGATCTGCCTACCTCGATGGCTAGTGGTTGTTGCGTGACTGCGTCTTTTAAAGGGGGCAATGATGTTTTGTCTCCATATCTTTGTTGTCCACACTCGATTCATAAGCATGGAAAAAAATAAAACAATGAATAAATTAGGTTTTGACGGTCCAACCCGTTTAATAATTCACTGGTTCAACCGGTTCACGCCGGTGCACTAACAAGGAAAAAATCGGGGTCAAACTAATCGGGAGTCCATCCGTATCTGAAAAAAAAACATGATGGTTGGCATCATTTATTTGGGTTGATTAGGTGAAAAATGTAATCTATTGTCACTTTTTTTCAATTTACAACACTAATTTTTTTTTTTTTTCATTTTTAAGGTAACGAATTTTCCGTATCAAATCAATCAAGATAATCTTATCGGATTGAACGAAAAAGTTACTGAATTGTCAGTTTTTTTTATCCAGACAACGTTTATTTAATTTGTAAAACTGTTTAGTTATTTTTTTCAATTTACTCAAAATAGCGACGTGTTATCAACAGTATTTTTAATTTGCACAAAATAATGCACATCATACAACTAAACTGTAATTCAGTAGAAATAATATTGGCTGGACAATAAAACTTTCACATCAGCAATTTTTACCTTTCAATACGATATGATTATTTTATTGACTTTATTTGAAAACTATATTACCTTCAAAAAAAATTATTATGATACATAAATTGCAAGAAAAGAAAAAAAAATAGAGTAAAGGACATTTTTTATCCTTGTGGTTTGATGGTCTACCCGGATTCAATCCCTTAATCATAATAAGGTCAAATTTCATCCCTATTTTGCTAATTTTGTGCCCTTTTAGTCCCTCGTCCGTTAAACTTAACGACACAACCGTTAAATTTGTAAGAATGACATTTTTACCATTTTCATTGAGACGTTTTTAGTCCCTTTGGTTTTATTATTTACCCATTTATAGTCCAACATTTATTTTATTTTATTTTATCTTTATAATACTCTTATATTATTTATAGATATACTTAATTTATTATAAACAAACTTATTTTATCTATAAATATACTTATATTTTAATATTTTATTTACATTTACTATTGTTCGTATTTTATTTAAAATTTAACTTTTATTTTAATTAAAATTATATATTTTCTTTACTAATTTATTTAAAGTTTATCTTCTTTATTAATTTTAATTTTTATAATATTATTATTGACATTTATATATGTAATTTTGTTAGTTGTGTTTAAGTAGATATAATATCGTCGATATTTTTCCTCTCCAAAGTCACTATTTCTTCAAATATCTTCCAACCTAATCGATTATCGACACACAAATTATATACATATGTGGGGATGAGTTCAATGGAAAACCACAATTCACCTGAAAACTATGGAAACCTACGCATACCGTCCGATTGGGTGCATTTAATGAAAAACACGGTGTCATGATCGTAAATAAGATGATGCATCATGCGGGATTTTGATGCATCACGCGGGAAATTTGATGCATCACGCGAAATTTTGGTGCATCACGCGGGGAATTTGATGCATTTGTGGTGGTGCAGTGCGGTTTTAACAAGTTTTCAAGTGCATGGTGGTTTTCCATTGAACCTCCCTCTACATATGTGAATATACTTGAAGAAATAATGACATTGGAAGATACTTGAAAATATTATATATATATATATACACACACACACACACACACACACACACACACACACACACACACACACACACATATATATATATATATATATATATATATATATATATAGAGAGAGAATATGGTTCGAGGGAGTACCACTACTTATACAGCGAACCAGAAGCTACCACCTTTTAAAAAAAAATTTAATTTTTTTTTCATAAACATGTTTTAATTAACATTATGAAGATTATATGTAAATTTCGCATACATTCACATCTTCTAGCTCTTAAGAAATGATGTGAACGCACACTTACATAATTTTGCATATATGTGGTGCGTGATTTCATGCACTTAGAGTGTTCGAATTTGCGTGAAATTCACGTATTATCTGTGTAATGTTAATTAAAACATGTTTGTGAAAAAAAATTTCAAAAAAAAATTTTTACGAGTGATACCTTCGGGTGCGCTGTGTAGTAGGTGATACTCACTTGAACACACACACACACACACACACACACACACACACACACACACACACATATATATATATATATATATATATATATATATATATATATATATATATATATATATATATATATATATATCCAAGACATAAATTATATAATATACACATAAACATTATGTGTATTAAATTATGTACACATAAATTTATGTGTATTAAATTATGTATATATATATATATATATATATATATATAGGGGTGGGTTCAATGGAGAACCTTATGCATCGAAGAATCTTGAAGAACCACAATGCATCGCTAGAAAAACTGAAATGCATCACGTGGAAATCGATACATCACGCGCGAATTTGATACATCAAGTGGAAATAATGTAAAAATCGATGCATCACTCGAGAATTTGATGCATCCCGTGGAAATAATGATGCATTACGGGGGAATTGTGATGCATTTGTGGTGGTGCATGGAGGTTCTTCAAGGTTCTTCGATGCATGGAGGTTCTCCATTGAACCCACCTATATATATATATATATATATATATATCCAACACATATAATATAAGTTATATGTCGATAATTGATTAGGTTGGAAGAAATTTGAAAAAATAGTGATTTTGGAGAGGAAAAATATCGACGATATTATATTTATTTAAACACAACTAACAAAATTACATATATAAATGTCAACAATAATATTATAAAAATTAAAATTAATAAAGAAGATGAACTTTAAATAAATTAGTAAAGAAATATATATTTAAATTAAAATAAAATTTAAAATTTAAATAAAATACGAACAATACTAAATATAAATAAAATATTAAAATATAACTATATTTATAAATAAAATAAGTGTGTTTATAATGAATTAAGTATATCTATAAATAATATAAGAGTATTATAAAGATAAAATAAAATAAAATAAATGTTGGACTACAAATGGATAAATAATAAAATCATAGGGACTAAAAACGTCTCAATGAAAATGGTAAAAATGTCATTCTTACAAATTTAACGGTTGTGTCGTTAAGTTTAACGGACGAGGGACTAAAAGGGTACAAAATCAGCAAAATAGGGATGAAATTTAACATTGTTATAGTTAAGGGAATGAATCCGGATAAACCATCAAATCACAAGAATAAAAAATTGTCATTTACTTAAAAAAAATAAAAAGACACTATTTCCCCACCGTTGACCGCCTTGAGAAATCGTGCCACTACAAGTCTTTTTACGGTGAGCCGTTTAAGTTTTCGAACACCACTTGACAAGTTGACATTCAAACGTTTACTTTGACTGCTATGACCAATGAGTATTTTTTTAACGGTTTGTAAACAATCCTTTTTCCACCACAATATATAAAACTTCAAAAAATACATAGAAATATTTATATTATAAATGCTTACTGTTATATATATTGTTTTATAATCTTATTTTAATTATATACTAGTATATTACCCGTGTGCTACACGGAATAATAGATAACTTGTTTTTTCAAAACTATATATATCTGAAAAATTAGTACAGAAACTACAAACAAAATAGCAATATTATATTGTTAAAGTGATTATAGAAAATATATAAAGTGCGTTAAATGTAAAATACATAACTAAAAATTAAATAATAACCAAAAAAGGAAAAAAAAAATATAAAATCCAAGGAGTTTGGATAAGAAGCCAACAAAAGACGTGAGTTGTGAATTCAAATTTAAATTTGAAATCCAAAATAATAGGAGTTATAGACTCAAATTTAAATTTGAAATCCAAATTAATAGGAGCTCGAGGATATTTTATTTCTAAATTAATTTAATTAATGTAATCATTATTTTAATATTATATACGTGTCGTATCCACGTTATGCCAAGTGGCATTCTAGTTAGGTGCCAAGTGGCATCTATTTACTCTTTTAATAGAATAGATAAAAATTTTCTCATTGAGACAATACATAAATTTTAACAATAAAACTAACATGAACTTTTTAGGTTAAGAAATAATTATAAATTTTAATTTTAATTTTGACTTTCATGATCATTTCTTGACAAAAACAACACTCCATGTACATTTCTCGGCCTAAAAAAAACTTCTTGTCCTTTCTTCACAAAAATAGAAATTCAAGATCATTTTTTGGCTTAAAAAATTCAATGATACATTTAATATAAAATTTTGTATTTTATGTTATATTTCTCGGTAATTTTCACTTTTATTATCCAACACCTTTGTTAGTAGAAGTCACACATTTTTAAAAGTCAATTTTGTGAGAGCAACAACAATCTATTTTTTCCCAACCTGTTATTTCGTAAACTTTCAGAGGAAGGTTATTATCACTTGTTGGAAGCATCGATCTCTATGGTAGATGTAAAGATTGTTGTCTGAGAATGTGGTGGCTCTTCAAGGCCCCGGGTCTAGATGGATTCACTTTTAATTTCACTAAAAAACATTGAGAGATTATTAAGCTTAATTAATATCCTAAACTTTATAAGACATTTTTAAGCAATCATGTATTATTTCTAAAGGATGCAATGCTTCTTTATTGTTCTTGTTCCTAAGAAATCTGACTCGGTTCATATTGGGGACTATCGTCCAATAAGTTTAATTGGATGTGCGTACAAAATCCTGACTAAAATTTTATCAATCGGTTTATCAACAGGGTTATTAGTCTTAGCAAATTTGGCTTCATTTTTGGTAGGAAAATTTTAGATGAATGTTTGATTGCCGATGAAGTGGTTCATTATGCCCAAAACTCTAGTTTACAACTATTTATCTTTAAAGTTGATTTTGAAAACGCAGTTGATCACGAATCATTGGGAATTTTAATCTGACATCATGTCCTAAATGAGTTTTGATGAGAAGTGGTGTGTGGCTTGATGGCTGTCTAAAATCTGTTACGATGAAACGAGGTTTAATATAAGGGGATTATCTTTCTCCGTTACTTATTCTAATTGTTGCAAAAGCCCTTCAAATTATGGTTTGCAAAGCTTGTAATAAACCAAAATTTAATGGTTTGTTCTTCCCGAATCAGCAAGGGAATCTGTCTCTACTCCAATTTGTCGATAACACAATTTTCATCGGTAGTCAGTCAAAAGAAAATGTTGCAAAGTTGATCAACACGCCTTTTCCAAGCAGCGTGAGGGAGTTGAAGATTAACATAGTCAAAAGTCGAAATTTTGGCATTGGAGTCTAGGCTTGGGGTGTTATCTTCTATGGGCAATGCTTTCAATTGTCTACATGTAAAACTTCTGTTTTTAATCTTAGACTTCCAGTTGGAAGTAATTTTTAAAAAGTGAGTAATTTGAAATGAAGTTTTTGCAAGTTTCATTAGAAGGCTTTCTATGTGGAAATCTAGACTTTTATCGGTTAATTGGGATAGAACTACATTGATCAAATCAGTATTGAACTCTCTTTTAATTTATTATTTACCTGTTTTTCGTGCTCCCGAAAAGATTCTCAAGAGCTTAGAACTGAATTCTTAAACGTTTCTTTTGGTGATATAAGAATGGTGTGAGAAAAATTAATTAGGTGCCATGGAAAACCATAACAACTAATAAAAAGTATAGTCATCTGGCGTCGGTAAAAAATCCTGGCTTACTCGGTAAATAGTTTTGGAGAATATTTATGATGGATTTGGGAAGTATTGTTTCGATATTATTTGTGGCATATATGGTCCTTCTGGTGGATTTGGAAGTCTTGTTTCGATCGATTCCAAAAACTCAGTTTAAGGAAACATAATAAAAAGTTGCATATTTGTTAGGATTTTAACATTTCCCTTTCTAAGTTGGTTATAAAGAAGTGGGTGATGGTTAATACACCAAAATTTAAAATAGTATTCTTTTCGCTTCCTCTTCATCGATTAATGATGTCTGGAATGACTATTGATGACGTTCGGATTGAAAACTTGTTCATAGCTATTCAAAATGTAGCACTCCTTTGGCTAATGAACATAAGTTAAAGGATGGATGCCCGAAAAAATCGGACAGCGTGTCCTTATAATATTGCAACTCAAGTCGGTAGTTAGTTAGTTCTTTGTTCTCTTGTGTCGTCTCCTTCGCGAGTTTAGTGTTGAACCCTAATGGTTTTCGAATGATTATTTAACTAACATAAAACATTACTTAATTATATTTTTAACTTATACTATCATATTTACTTAATTGTTCAAAGTTTGCATTTTAGTTCATATTCATAGAGGATGATAGTTTCCTATTGTTGAATGTTGAATAATTGCACCGTCTATAAATGGTGTCCGACTATAAGCGAACTGCAACATATTCGTAGATCGTGGTCGATCTCATGTTTAAAACCTCCCCAAGATCCATTTTCCATTTTACCCGATTTAAGTCATTCATATTGAATATTAGACGAGTCAGTACGTCCATAAGAAGGATGTATTACTGTTTTCGTTGTTAAATGCTACACCTTCATTTGTTTTTCAGGTAACAATTTTCCAACAACAACACGGATGTCGAAATCTACATTTGTGATCAACACTTCTTATAAAAACATGTAAATAAAATATAAAAAAAATTGAAATCTTTCTATCATAAGTCATAAGTAAATGTCAAAAATGTAAGTAGTGTGGCATAAGTTAAGTACAACAAGGATTATAAAAATAGAATTAATGGTAGGTAAATTTGGTCAAAAAGGTATGCCACATAACCCTTAGAATACAAGTATTAGGTCCCAAAAAGGTCTCCTACCATTAAACCATATGGGAGACAATGGCTTTGTTAGGGTTTTGAGTTGTCTCCATGTTTGGAATGTGAAATCAAGACAAGTGTGATATTCAAGTTTTGATCAATGATTCTATATAAGGATCAACTTTGTTATTTTAACATGTTATTTAGAAATATATTAAATTATAACTTAGATATAATCTTTTTAAAATTATTTTAGGTTTTATGGACGATTACGTTATTTTTCATTTGAGGAAAATGATTTTCATATATTAGGAGTATTTTAATAATTATGGATTCTAAATATACATTTTTTTACGGCTGTGTCTTAAATCAGTCACATTCTGATCTCATACCATATTTCGTTAAGAACATTCATATATTAAGAAATATATAAATGCATATTGGAGTATGGCTTTTGCACAGGTTGATGATTTATTAACAAAAATCTAGTTATTTTGTTACTTAAATGATATATAAAATTATGAGAAAATATTATATGCAATGTTTAAAGAATTTAGAATAGATATTTTATTAATTAAACATTAAAAACAATAAAATACCATCATTAATTCCAAAAAATAGTTTTAATAGTATATTAGAAGGTTTTCACTTTTCACATTCACATGTAGATAACACAAACACAAGCAGGTGGACTAAAATGGTTGAATTAGAATCCCATTGGACTTTAGTACTTATATAATATATTATATTACTTAAAAAGAAAGTGTAAGAAATTAAAAAAATAAAAAATAATAATAAGTATTATTATTATTATTATTCTTTTGTAAGTATTGTGACACAAATGATTTACAAGTGTTCCAAATTGAATGGTGGTTTGCTCATCACTCAATGACATGGTCAATACTCTCAAGGACTTGTAGGCTCTTTAAAGTGTAAAGTTTAATTCCACATGTTGCATAAGATCATGGCTACCAATCCTTTTTGGATTTAACATTTTTTTTTAATTATTTTAATGATATAAGAAGTTTATATTTTTTATCCATCTTATGGGTTATAGTTATTTTTTAGTATAAAGATATTATTTATTATTAGATTTCGGTGAGAATGAGCTTTTTATAATTGTTTTGTTTATTTTAATTTGATCTAAGTGGATTTTTTGGTGAACATCTTACAATTTCTAACATCAAGAAAGTATCCGTACAAACAAACTTTTGATATTTTTCGATTAAGTCTCCGTATCAAAAAAGTTTTCATTAAAGTCCATCAAATTAAAAAAATTTACAAATTTTGTTGTTTTATGAGATTTTTTAAGAATTAATTAAAAGTTTTTCATAAGTTAATGTTAAGTTAAATGACTTTTATGAAAATATTTTATGTGCAATGATTTTTACGAAATCGTTTTTAAGTTGAGAGACTTTTATAGAAATATTTTTGATACATCAACATCCTACTCATCATGGATTTACATGAAATTAATATGAAGTTTATGCGTTTACAATGAAAACTTATAAAATAACATGAATACTATAACTTTTTTAAGAATTTTTTTCATATAAAAACTAAAATCAACATATGAATCACGTAAATCCAATACAGATTTTCTGATTCTTTTACCAATAATGAAAAATGTCATAATATAGCAAAAACTTTCAAGCTTGGTCCGTTTGTATTAAACTTTTGTTGTTATATTTTAATTAAAAATTTTGTAATGAATAATTTTGATGATTACATGGATTTGATTTTAAGTTCTTATTAGTTATATATGAGTATTATTTAGAGTTTTTCTAAAAAAACCTTCTTGCTCATCTCATTGCCTCCTTCATAATTTCTTCTTGCTGATGCTCATCCTCTTAGACGAGTGTGATGAAATATCTGACAAAAGCACCATTGTCTCGAACGAAATCACAGTTGTCATCTCCACTTCGGACATTCAAGAAAGCACCTTCATCGGCTTTTGTGTTCATCACATTCGTACCTTCACCTCTCTTGCCTCGGCCTCCATACTCCTCCACCTCGTTGAGGATATGATGTTATTGAATATCAGTCTAGTTGATCTTCATATCCCTCACCTCCGTTGATGTTCTTTTATACATGTTTCATATTAAAGTTCAAAAGGTTAAAGTGTGTTTCATGAACCCATTTTAGGTTAAAGTATGTGATTAAATTTAGGATTTGGAGGCTAGTTCCCTGATTTTGTGCTTTCTTCCCTTAATGATTTTAAATTTTGGATTATTGTTCGTGGTGATGACAAGATTTAGTTTTTGAGATTTTGAAATGATTTCACATTATGTTGAAGGTTGTGATTTTGGTA
Organism: Centrapalus pauciflorus; assembly: GCA_020465985.1. Classification (NCBI taxonomy): domain Eukaryota; kingdom Viridiplantae; phylum Streptophyta; class Magnoliopsida; order Asterales; family Asteraceae; genus Centrapalus; species Centrapalus pauciflorus. The sequence goes on along the minus strand of JAANYP010007416.1, from coordinate 150,315 downwards.
TTTATCGTCGATTTCTGTTACGATGTTATTGTTCATCATTGGCTTTTCATGAAGGTGGTGGTAAGATTTCAACCAAAAAAAATTTATATCAATAATAATTAACAATTTAGTTTTAAAAAAATAAATGAATTAGTAATAATAAATGCACGTAATTGGTAATGTCAGCAAACAAACATCACGTTAGCTAGAAAATGTCATGGAACTTACATTAGTGATCTTTGAAGCTGTCAAATAAACCACAATGACGAAACTTGTAATTGTTAAAAAAAATAGGCTAAAAATATATAATAATCAAAATAAACCAACAAACAACATACATTTGTATTTATAAACAATTATCCTTACCAATAATTTCATATTTTTTTATCTTAAATTAAAAGTAAAGAAAAAAAAAAGGTTATCTAAAATGAAGCAAAGGGGTTGGCCACGTTAAGCTTGTGAAACCGGACCCATATGACCTCCTCTTTGGGGGGAAAATCAAAACCCCAAATTGGCCCCAATCCCCATTCATTAATCTCAATTTCACAAAAAAAAATTCCGATATAAATCCAAGCCAATTCTTCAATCCCTTTCAATGTCATCATCCAATTCCAATTTCTCATGGAAAATCATATTCATCGCCGGCAGAAACCTAATTCCACCGCCGATATCTTCACTTTTCCCGCCACGGCAGCCTTTGAATCAGAGTTAGCCGATCAGTTATTCTCCAATGGAAAATTCCTTCTTCACGCTTTCCCTGTGCAACCAACGACTTGCGTCATTCCGAGATCCATGATTTTGAGCAGGACTAGCAGTATTAGCAGCAAGGATTCATTAATGTCTTCTCGGAGTAATAGTACAAACAGTCTTAGCAGCAGTTGCAGCAGCGCACGAACAAGCACCGGCAGTGAAGCTTCGTCGTCGAGGAGGAAATTAGCGGCGATTAATCATGCCAGATCTGTTTCAACCAAAACAACCGACACCTGTAGCAGCAGAATTCCTAAAAAGGAATTGCAAAATCGGCAATACTGTAATAATAATTATTATGGTCATTCTCAGAGGTGGCAGTTTATTGCACCGGTTCCGGTGTTGAATCGCCGGAATTCTTCGAAGAAAAGGAGAGGAGGAAAGGGGAAGAGAGACGGTGGCGGTAGAAAAGGGGTTTGCCGGAGATTTTTTGGGTGGCTTGTGTCGACATGCCAAGAGTGTCATGCAATTGAACCTTCCAAGAGACTGAAAGTGAGTATGTGATTTATGATAATTTCTTAATTGCTTCTCTCTTTTTTTCTTTTTTCTTTTTTGATAATTCATGAGATTGATTCTATCTTCTTCTTTTTTGCTTCCTTTTTTCTGATTTTAATTTTTGGGTTTTGAGCATCTCATTGTTTGTTTATTTCAATGGAGTTATGGGATCAAAAAATTTACAAAGTAATTATAAATTTTATTTAATTATAATTTCATATTAAACTTTTTAAACAATACTATAAGTATAAACTACAAAAATTTAAAATATAACATTTTTTCTCATCCCTTTTGATTAGATGGTCGCTTCTCATTAAAACTTCTATCGTTACATTTTACCATTATTGAGAGTTTTTTTTTTTTTTTTTTTTTTGGCTTGATCATTACTCACATTTTATATCCAAAATCAACTTGTTAGGAGTGTAATCTAAGTCAAGTTAATTCGTGAGTTATTTGAGATCCACTTAAAATTAACCTATATAAATCAAATTCGGGCCCGAGATACTTGAGTTTTTGTCAAGTCGAGTTCGAGTATTAAACTACTTGATTTATGAGGCTCGCAGGTTTAATAGAACATCCCGTTATTTAAAATTTAATTATTTTATATACAAATAATTAAGTCGTGTACACCGTCGAGTTAAGTCGAGTCATTAATCCATCGATTTATATATTTATATGTTTTTTAAGAAACCGTCAAATCAAGCTCAAGCGTACAGATGCCCTTATCGAGTTCAAGCTCGAGCTTCAAGTTTCAATCTCAAGTTGACACTACTCGGCTCGATTACAATAAACAATCTGAATACACCCAAAAACATCTTAAATGGTACAATAATATTATCACTTAAAACAAAATTGAAAATATGTTAGTAAACAATGATATAATTCTGTAAAAAGGAAATTTGTTCAACTAGCACATGTAATATTTTTAATAAGGTTTGCGTATACCGTCAACTTACATTACTAGATAATGATATGATTATCAAATTCAAACACGTTTTAAAAATATAATGACTTAATCGGTATGAAAAAGTATAGGACCAACATGAGATAAATAACAACATAGATTGCTATTTGACTATTTGATAAGGGTTCTACTTCATACACCACCTCTATTTATAATTATGACATAATCATGACTAATATATTTTTTATTCAATGAAAAAGAGGAACCATACACCCAATCATAAACAACAATTTAGTTAAATTATTGGTCAAAATTATAGGGTGTGGTGTTGAGAAATTAGAGTATGGTGTATAAAGAATTTGCCATTTGATAAACATTGTTGGGTCATAGTCACTTGTCTAGTTTACCTTGCACTCGTTGCATTTCAACTTTAAAGAGACAAAATCCATATATAAGGGTTATATTTGGTACTTTGGCGTGCACTTTATAAGAGTTTGAGTTTATGATTTTCAAAAGCTTCAGTTCATAAGTTACGTTTGGATGATTTTATTCTCTTTAGCTTTAAAATAAGCTCTTAAACAATAAGCTAATCTAAGTAGCTTCTAATATGAGTTTGGGCTTATGCTAAATAAGATTACAAATATACCCCTTATCTTATTTTTGAAGATTAAATTTTAAAAACTTACTTATCAGTCGTTTTACACATAAAAGCTTCAGCTCTTGCAAATTGTCAAACACATATATATTAATAAAAGTTCCAACTAAAAACTCTATCTCCAGCCGGAAGCTCAGGCGATAATCTAATTTTTTCAGACATACCTAAGAAAGAAAATACTCAAATTAGGTTGGCAAAAAGAAGACCCAGATTCGTAGAATTCATCGGTGCAAATCCATTTTTAGCTTAACCAGATGTGTTCATTTAGTAAAACTCGATTGGTTAACCAAACCAAAAGTGATTGTTTTTCTTATTTGGATTTAGGCTCATCACTTGGCAAAAACGCTTACGACAAATGGGTTGCAATCAATTTTAGTTTATTCTTTATTATTTCCAATGGGCTGGTTTCTTTAATTAACTTATGGGCTGTTGTGTTATCTGTTAATTATTAATGGATGTGTTTTTTTTTTTTTTTTAATCATGTACTTTCAGTATTTTTCGAGTAAGTCATTACACCAAAAACATTTTCATAAAAGTCTCTCAACCTAAAAACGTTTTCGTAAAAATCACTGCACATATTATGTTTCTATAAAAGTCACTTAACTTAACGAAATTTTATGAAAAACATCTGAAAAATCTTAAAAAAATCTCATAAAACAACACAATTCATATAAAATTTCATGTTGAAGGACTTTTATGGAAACGTTTTTGGTACAGGGACTTAATCGAAAAATATCAAAAGTATGTTGGTTTTGTTATAATTTTGCCTTTTTTTATATATATATAAAGTTGAGTTGCTGACATTTAATTGGGTTGTTAAAACTTAACAAGTTAACCTAATCAAACCTTAAGTTAAGTTATTATATATGTCTTGATTTTGATCCATTTGGATGATATTTTCAAAACCAAATTGCCAAAACCATCTAAATTCTCCAAATAACTTTCCAACCATCCCATCCTACCCTAACCAACCCCTTACATGTTTTCCTAATATTTCACAACTTATACCATTGGCTAACCTTAACTATTATTTCATATATCAACCAATGAATATACAATGTACCGTAACTTAATTTTCAATTCATTCAATTTTCATTTTACGACTCAGAACTAATAGTCAGGGACATTGAATCAATAGTAGAGATTGAGATATCAAACCCTGACACATGTTGTCTGTGACACCGGTCGATGAAGACCCTCAAAGGATGGGTTATCCTTTCACTTGTTTTGTTGCCTTCTAATAGTACTCATGGATCCACACCCGACATTTATTTGCGTTTTGTATAGGCTGTTACAATGCTCCTCATCTTGATTTGTATGATTGTAGCAAAACCAGCGTTTTTGGACTTCGACGTTCACTTAATCAGGACGGTCACAACCATAGCAATGCACCAGTAAACATCGATATGTGCATATGCATTTTGTAAGTTGTATCGTATAGGCGTATACGTATATATCAAGAACCAACATTCAGTCATTATGCAAACAGAAGTTAGTTATCCAGGTTAAAGGAAACATAGACTATGTTAAAGTAGAAGTGTTCAACCAACAAACTACGAAATGCAAATCGACAGATAACATCCCTCCATTACATACCCTTGATCTCGTAATCACTCCAAGAAAGTTTCCATGACATCTGTGTACATCGTCGCCTCTGGGTTCCTGTATTCTCCATTCGGGTTATGTTTATGGTGATCGAGCGATGAAGATGATGACGAAGAAGTTGTCATTCGTGCAGGCAACGTGAAGCTTCTCTTGTACTTGTTATGATCCACTTTCCCAACGTTATGATCCGTATTCGTATTATCCAAGCTCAAGAAATCATTTGGGTTCTTCAACTCAGTACCCGGATTCCACCCATCGGGCTTGTTTCCAAGCCCTTCTGAATTGAATAAGAGTTTGGCGTCATCACTTCTTCCCGTGAGGGCGCTGAAGAAGCTCAACCCGTTGGGCCATTTGATGTCGTTCTGGACTTGATCAGGACCCATCATGTTTTCCATCTGGGGTTCGGAGGAGTGAGGGAGGAGGAACATGTGGGTTTCATCTTTTGATGGGCCTGGTGGGTATCCGAGCTGGTTAGGGTTGTGGAAGTTGGGCGATGGCATCGTTCTTGGTGGAGCCCAATTGAAGAGGGGTGGCGGCCGGGTTGTAATTGGGGGTTGTTTTAGTGGGATCGCCGAAGAAGAAGGCGATGAAATGTTGTTCCTAGTTGATGCAAATAGCTGGGAAAGATAGAAACCCGATTGATAGCCAAGCGACTCGAACGTATGCCTCATTCTAAGCACAAAATGAAGGTCTTCGGGTATCTGACCACATAGCCCAAACGACATAACTAGCAACTTAAATCAATTTTAAAGAACCAAAAATAAATTAACTTTATGCAATACTCAAAATATCATGTCCAAAAATCAATGACACTTCCTGACCCGACCCATTTATCGGGTCAGGAAGTCAGCATAATTACATTTTGCTAAGTTATACAAAAAAAAACACATATGAAGGGAATAGATTAAACTCACAATTTTGCATGAACCAAGTTGCAAAAGGCCATGGCCAGCTTGAATGACAGCTATAGTCTGTTAATGAAACAAACAGTATGATTAGTAGCGATTTCGATATTTATTTCCATCAAATTTGGTCTTAAGCTGTTAAAAGAATCAAATCCGAAATCCGAAAAGAACCCATCATAGAAAACATTGAACATTTGTAGCAATATACTTGACTTTGGTGATTTTTTTGGATTTTCCCCATCAGGCATGATGAATGGATCCAAAAACAATGACAACGACATCGATAACAAAAATATTCTGGCAACATTGATTGGAAAAAAAACAGGATACTTGTCTCTAGTCGGCAACAATTGGAACCTTGTGTAAAAATCGTTTAATGTTATTCGATTACTTTTTAATGAAATCATTAAGAGTTTATTTGATCCTTTAAAGGTTTCGTTTAGTAATCATGAATCCGATTTGTTATAAGTTATAAAACTTCAAATTCAAGATTTTATAAAACTGCATCATTTTAGTGTAGAAAAATTTCAAATTCACCTGAATCCCTGAATCAAACTGTTCAGTCCATTCTGGAGGAATCTGCAAAACAAAATCATTCAAAAAACTCAAAAAGGATAACTTATGATCTTAAGAACAATGAACTTTGCCAGTAATCATCAAATATCTGATAAATGAAAGAATAATCATACAGCATCAAAAGAACTTTGCCAGTAATTAGAAATATTCTGTTCAGATTCTGAAGGTTCTTTGAACACCCATTTGTGACATTTATCTGAAGCAACTTTACCCATCAATCTGCACCATCTCAACAACAAAATCAAACACAAATCATCATCAAAAAATTATAATTAAAAAAAAAAAACACACATTACATTTCATTAGTTCTTAAAAAATCATCAATTTACTATATATAAATTAATTAATAAACACCTACCAAGTACCCACCCTTCTCCATAATTATACAGCTGAATGGACATTTTGCTGAATGATTTCTTAACCTGATCTTCATTTCCATCCATTTCTTCAACTCTTCCTCTGCAAAACCCATCTTCCCACATCAACATCCTGCAAAAAAAAAACAAAAAAAATCACTTGAAGTTGAATCCATTTTCTTTATTTCATCACAAAAATTCACAAAAAAAAAAAAAAAAAAAAAAGAAAAAGAAGAACTCACAAGCTGCCATTGTCATCTCCAACTTTACAACCATTACCACCTCGAAGTCGTCTAGAAAACAAACAGGAAATCAAGAAATAATTTTTGAAAACAGAAAAGGAAAAGTAGAGAAGAAATAAATTAGAAAAGAGAAGAGAAGAGAAAAGGTAGGTACGGGCGAGGACGAATGGTCCAAAAGACAGAATAAGTCCAATCAGAGTTAATACAGAGGTTTCTGAGAGTTTCATGAAGAGCCAACATTCCTATGGCTTCTTTGCTTCTATCTGTTGCTCCTGAATTCGCCATTTTTCTTTCTTTTCTTTCAAAGATTTTTGGGGGTTTTTCTAATTCTTCAATGCCTATGACTTCATCTCTGTAATACTTTCTGTTTCTTTGGTTCTTCTTCTTCTTCTCACTCTTCTCTTAATTGACAATTACTCCAAAAACAAATAACACTCACTATTAAAAGTGATAAAGTTGTTGTTCTTCTTCTTCGTTTTTAATTCCGAAAGTCTTTGCTTTCTGCTTTTATAAAATATTAATAAATTTAAAGTTATTTTTTACTTATCAGTAAAAAAATCTAAGGTTTGATTCTCTGTGTTCTTTTTTTTTTTTTACCAAGAAAAGCAACATAACATATAAATTTCAACAATAAGACGGTGTTTTGTTTTGCGTTATTAACGAGATTATTAGCTTATTACGTTACTATAACATAAATAATTGGTTTAAAGTGTTTGGATTATATACGTTAAATAAGTGAGTATTTGCGTTTAAAGTTAATCTTACCACACTTTTTCATAAGTTAAAAATTATAGCTTATTTGCTTAATAAGTGATTATTTGGTCATTTTACAAGTTAAAATAAATCCAAACACTTTAAAAACTGATTATTTGACAATTACGATAGCAAACAGCAGAAGCTAAACCAAACACTAAATTTTCGGCAGCACTTTTTGTTACAGCTATTATCTGATTATTAGTTTTCAAAACGCTGTAGCAATTTTTCAAACGCAAATCCAAACACCCTCTAAATACACCTTATAAACTTTTAAGTCAAAAGAGGATTATAAATTTTAATTTTAGTTAAAAAAAAATGGATACATGTGTATGTTTGTATTTAGACGTGTATGTATTTATATATGTATGTATGTTTGCATTCATGTACATATACATATAAATAAAACAAATTAACTTTTATAAGTTTATAATATTAAAAAATAAGTTTGTAGTTAAAAGAAACGAATAAATTAACTTGATATGAAAATGATTTATAGTCTAACAGATAATGTATTGATTTATGAAAATAAAGGTTTTGGTGTCGATCTCTAACAAAGATTAATATTTTATAAAGTTTTATATAATATATTAAAAAGTATGTTAGTCATTAAAAGAAATAAGTGAATAATTTTATTAACAAAATGAATTCAAGCATGACAGATAAACCTTCAATGATTATATATCTGGAGCTAATGGTTTGGAGTTCAATTCTTAGATATGGCAATGCACCGATTGGATTAGACTCTTCCATGTTTGGACTGGATCGATCTTATAATGGACCGATTTAGTGTAACTTCTCGGAATCAGTTTGAAATGATTTAAAATACACATCTTTAGACAATATACCCTTTGATACAGTTATATTATTGATGATGCATGATTGATGATGATCATGATGGCATATTATATGTGGATACATCTATTCTAGCAATAATGTAGCATGACAAAATATTTGATTTGATTTTGGATTTGTAGGGTGCAAGGATGTAAGTCAAGGTTGTTAGAATATAATATCCAAACATGTAACGATAGATTAATACGACTGTCAAAGATTTTGATAATTTAATTACATCATTAAAAAGTTTGAATTCTAGGATTATGTGAATTGTACTTATGCACAACTTAGATAATTAATTCATGTGTTATCTTTATTATTTAGGAATAATTGTGCAAAAAAACCATCAATTTGTCAGTTTTTTGTGATTGAAACCCCAAACCATTTTTCGTTGCATTATAAATCCCGAACTAACTAAAAATCAGTAAATCAAGGTTTTATCAACGGTTAACCAGTTGAAACCGGTTATTATTACTACGTGGACCGGTAAATCACCTACGTGGAACAAATTTTAATTGTTGAAGTCGGTTGCAAAGTATTACACTTCATATAAACTCTCCTTGATAATTTTTAATCGTAATTTTTAAACGGGATTACATCATCAACGATGGTTTAAATAACGTGTAATACTTGACAACCGGTTTCAACGATTAAAATTTATTCTACGTACGTTATTTACCGGTCCACGTAGGATTAATAACCGGTTTCAACCGGTTACCTATTGATAAAACCTTGATTTACTGATTTTTAGTTAGTTCAGGGTATTCTACGCAACGAAAAATGGTTTGAGATTTTAATCACAAAAAACTGACAAGTTTAAGGGTTTTTCCGCAATTATCCCTATTATTTAACAAAATTAACTCATTTATAAATTTTAGTTTAACTAAAAATAGGATTGAATCTGATCGAGACTTAAGATTTTACAATAGAACTTAAAATTCTTAGTATTCCTACCTACAATAGATCCGTGTAATGATCAATTCGTTTTTGTTGATCATGACTGTAAAATTGCAAGATCTTAAAATTATAAGATCATTCTTTAATCTTGTGCAAAGAATCAAAAACAAAAAAAAAAGTTATAAACCTGAAAAATCATAAAAGGTAAAATCCAAATCGATTTTATTTTACCCATAAAAAATAAACCATATTGAAACTTATATATTTATAGGTTTTTTTTTAATTTTTAGTCAACTTAACGTTCGATTTGGAATTTTGTCCAAATGATTTAATGTTTGATAAAGGTTTTAAATTTACATATTTATTAACCGAGTTTAAATTATTTAACCGAGTTAGCTCATTGCTAGTTGTTTAGGACTGACCAGAAGAGAATCTTTTGGTCAAAAGTTGGACGGGATTTTTGAGGATTAGATTTGGATTTAATATTTTTTTTTGAGTTAAAACATTTTACTATTAATTAAAATAATATAAATGAAGATTAAGTCGTCACGTGGTCACGTGACATTCCCAGTGAGTCGGTGCTCCATTTTTTATAAAAAAAGGTTCTAGCGCACGAGTTGCGGGGAGACTTGCGGTTCCTGCGGGTTCATTATACTGACCCACACGCACATCTGCAGCACGCGCCCCCAACATTTTTTATTTTTTTTCCTAACGACAGCTATAAAGGGTATGTTTGTCACAAATAGTTACAGCTTCGAGCTGAAGCTTTGAATAGTTGAAACTTTTGGGAACTGTAACTTTTTGAAGGAACTGAAACTTTTAATTTTTTTTTAAATGTGTTTGGTAGATGTAACTGTAGCTGTATTAAATAACATAAAAAGACATTAATATTAATTTAAACTTGTATTTTATAATTATTATGAGGGTAAAAAGATAATTTTATTAAACCAAAAGGCTCAAACACTTTTTGAAAGGTACTTCAAGTAGTTTTTCATGTAAGAGCCTTTGGGAGCTTTTATCTATAAATTAAAAGCTCAAGCTTCCATCAAACAAATGAAGTTTTTGAGTTTTAACTTTAAATATTTAAAAGCTTTTAAAAACACATTGCCAAACATACGCAAAGTGTCAATGTGTTTTAATAGTTTTATTAGTTTGGTTCTTTAACGTTATTTTTTATCATCTTAGTCATTATATTATTTTTTTTATTGAAACTATAAAATTCTTTACTAGTAACCTGCTCTTCAAGTTAAATAAAATGAAAGCACATTTAAGTTAATGTTTATATTGAAAAAAATCATTATATTTTCGATTTTTTGTCAGTTTGGTCATTGTGACGATTTTCATATGTAATCCATTATAGATTCCACATGCTTAAGGTTTTATCATTTTGGTTCTTAAGCGTTAAAAACCAAAATGATAAAAACACGAAAGATGGTTTTTTCAACAAAAAAAAAAACTTGAATTAATATGTGACATCATTTTTTTAATCTGAACAACAGGTTACCAGTAACAAATTTCAAAGCTTTAATAATATAAAAATAACATAATGACCAAAATAATAATAAAAATAATGCTGAAAAACCAAACTAATAAACTATAAAAACATGATGGTTTTTTAATACTAAGCCTATTATAAAATAGACAAATTGTGTAATATAATATACATATTTTGACAATAAAAGTAACGTGAATTTTATTAGAACTAAAAATGTAACATAAAATTCAACTTTGACTAAAAAGATATGAACGTCCAATAAAAATTTAAAAATTTAAGTTTATGGCTGCTTTTTCGACAAAAAATTTATTTGATCATCATTTCTTGAAATAAAAATTAAACATTTTCTTTCTCAGAAAAAATAAAATTTTTATGTTATCTATTTTGACCTAAAAAATTTCATGATACATTCATTGTTAAAATTTGTATTTTATATTATCTTTTTTTGGTAATTTTCACTATTAAAAAAAGCCTTAAGCAAGATGTTAAAGACAATTACTACAAAGCCAAACAATGACACAAACGAAAGAAAAATAATCATATCTAACTTGCACAAAATGACTAAAAGGATACATCCGAAAGAGCCATGACCGCGAACTCCAATTTTTAACAAGTTTTCCTTTAGAATTTATTCAAAATATCAACATTGAACCAATTCTAAAAGAGAAATAGTGACTATAAACTTAGTTTTTTAATATGTGAATGTGATTAAGATAGATGAATGTGAATATGTGATTAACAATTGTAACACCCCGATCCCGAGTGGACCAGCGATGTTAATAAACTACCTCATCTAACCGAAACGAACTAAATTATTTATTAAACTTCTAAAGCTTAACATAAATTCCAACTGATCTCAAATAACAAAATAAAGCAAAACCAAACTTAATTAACGTTCGCAATCTCTTTTTATTAAAAAAAATAAAATAGCTAACAATAATTCTAATCCTAAACAACAGTCAACTCTCTGCACACTACCCATCATCACCCCTGAGTACCTGCCGGAAGAAAAAACACAGCATGACCCAAACGCCCAGTACGGAGATCGATTACAAGTGCAACATATAGAAATTCAAAGACTTAGGAATGTTTTGAAAATAAGTTTCTTTAAAAACAAACATCCACCTCCACACCAGATCAAACAAAGAATATAATGGCTGAAGCAACAAAGGGTTGGGTTATATTTACCGAGCGGCCTAACATCATAAACAATAATCCATCTCACAATCACTCTCACTCTCAAGACTACACTGAGTTGCGCCACATCAGTGCATCTGGTCGGAAGGAGTGTATGGCATTACACCTCACTTTCGCAAAACTCATAATATAGCCTAGGATGCATCCATACGCCTCCCTGAAATAATCAACAGCTCATTTCCCGAGCTAACATGATCTCCATCGATCATAAACATAATCACAATCATTCATAATCACAATCACAACAAAAGGGAAACGCCGTAACCGATCACACTGTTACGGAAGTGTCATGCCATTGGTGCCGCAATGGCATGCCTGTGGTACCTCCACAGGTAGTTCACTCGGTAATCCTAGCTCCTGTCTAGTTTCTAAGGTTCAAGCATAACAAAAGGCCCGCATATCATTTCAATTCAAAAAGGGCCACATTTCATAAAGCTTTATCAACAATCACAATACGCCATGAAAATAATCGGTTTCAAAATATGTTTTTCGCAAATGTTTTACGAGCGATAAAAAATCGATATTTGCTTTCGATAATATAAATAAGGAAACTGACACGAGATATAAAAGTTCGACTGTCAAGTATTAGCATGCAATTCACACAACGAAACGACTCAAGAATAACGCTGAAAGAAGTACGGAATCCGTACCTTAATAGCAGCTCCGCAAAATCACGACGACAGACTGAATCCGCTACGAATCGATTCGATCTATAAGAACGAACTTAAATTAGAACTCAACTAGGTTGGTCTTCTAACTACCCATCCCCACTATTTTAATACATACTTTTATATTTAATAATTATTAAGTTCGGTTTACAATTATTGTTTGTTAAACTTAAAATGGTTCATTAGTCATTATTAATCAAATTGGTGTTCCAATATTAATTATGTAATTTCTCTATACTTTAATCGGTATTCAACCGCATATAATTTTAGTGTATTTATTTTAATCTCAAATGAATATTTAAATCAACTTATAAGTGAATCTTAATTAAATAATAAGTCATTTATATATCTATTCCATTTTAATCCTTTAATAACTAGTAATAACATTTAATTGATATTAACCGTAAATATAACCGTGAATAATTAATTGATTTGTTACCCATTAATTATTTTATTTAGAATTCGTTCCGATATATTAGGTTTATTAAATGGGTTTAAAACTAATTATTAATTAATAGGAATAATAAATAAAATATAAAACTAAATTAATAATTAAATTATTATAATTATTTATTTAGATATTAAGGTAATGGGTCGGGTCGGGTCATTTGACCCGGTGCCCTTTTCTTTTCCTTCTTCCCCTTTTTTCGGTCACAACCCACGCACACACACCATTCACACACAAACCCGCTCTCTCTCTCTCTCTTCTTTCTCTCTCTACTCTCTTCTCTCCCCTCTGGCCGGCGACCGCCGCCGCTCACCGGCGACCACCATCAGCACCATCGACTCCTCTCTGCAATCTATCTCCCTCTCGCTCCACCTCGCTCACCTCGTCTCTTTCGCAGACGACTACAACAGCGGCGCATAACCCGACTGCCGCCGCCGCCACCACAACACCACCACGACGCCACCACCGCTCATCCTCACACACTCTCACTCGCTCGATCTCGGATCTCACACCTTCACCCCGCAACGGCCGCCGCTGACCAGGACCATTGCGGTCGTCCCTGGTGCGGCGCCACCGGTCACGAACCACAACCACCACCGTCATCACCTCTTAACCCAATTTCAGATAGGTTTATTATCTTGTATTTATATTTAGATCTGGATTCGGTTACTCTGATTTTCTTTACATATTTCATATATAAAACCTCATATTCATACATTAACAATTATGTAATAGTTTAAGCGAAGTTCATTACCTCGATCTGAAGAAATCGCGAATGAATACTTGGTTTACTTGTGATCTGCTCCCACGGCCGACTAGGGTTTTCCCTTTTCTGATTACTGATAACTTGACTAGGTTTGTTATTATGTTTCAGATTAGTTGTGTGTTTTTTTAAATTTTACGGTTATTACAACTTACCCAACTTAAAGGATTCCGTCCTCGGAATCAGCTAAAGAAACTAAGAGATAACTAAATTATCGAAGAGATAAAGTTAACGCTCTCTGACCGACTCGCAACTAACGGCACCTTGACTTCAAATCAATCTTCTCATCTCCATGGCCGAAACAATTGAAATAATACTACTAGGTCGAAACCGATAGACACAATTAGGATCTTTGAGATCACCGAAGATAACGCGCATAGACATAGGATGTAAACGAACAGTAAAAACATGATTCTCGACACATAACAGACAATCAAGACACGGACAATCAATAACCACATAATTCTCCATGGGACTAAAGATAGAGACCAAACCAACACGCTGAACACGGACGAAGAGATAATAGAATGCGACGATCAACGTAAAAAACCAAAGAGTGAATTGAGAAACAAAATCCTAACCCATGGTCTACCCAATCTCACAGGCCAAAGTCTGTTGTTTACTAAGGAATCGCAACCTGGCTTTGATACCAACTATAACACCCCGATGATGGAATGTACGTATAGAATTGATCGTTTTAAATTACACTCAATACCTAATGTTTTTATGATATATTGTACTTTATGAAATTTCCTTTAAGAATTCACATAATTAATTTTTTGTATAAATAGACAAATACTAAAAGAATATATAACATAAATATATTACAAAATAGGAGAAGTTGTATATGTAAAGGATTAACATAGGAAGCAACTCACAGCTTACATAGAAACTTTTTCAATTTTCAAAATCTAACGAATAACATTTTGATTGCATGAGAGGTAAAATGTCTAATGTCTTATTCTAGTTTTAATTTATGAGAGGTATAGGTGGTCCTGAAAGACTGATAGGATGTTTAATAAAACTGTTTTATTTGTAACTTAAAAGATGTCTGATGATATGTTATTTATCAATATTAATTCTAATAATAAATTTAATAATAAAATCATTTTTGTCTTATGTAAAAGATCATAAAGATTTCAATAAACAAATAGAAACCTTTCATTAATAATCAAGAATGTAATACAATAATCTAGCTTTCAATAATCAAATGCAAACTTGCCTATAAGAATCAATAATGAAATACAAACAATCGGCTTTCAATAATCAATACAAACAAGTCAAATATAAACAGACATAATTATAAGACAAAATACAAACAAGCCTAATTTATAATCAAGAACCAACATGCTTTCAAGAGTCATATAAATAACTTGCTTTCAGAATCATATAAATAACTTGCTTTCAATAATCAAGTGTATGCAACTTGCTTTCAAAAACCAACATCATATAAAGAACTTGCTTTCAATAATCAAGTATATGCAACATAACTAACATATATTCAAGAAACATAAACATAAGCATTTATTCAATTAACAAGAAACATAACTATAAGATAGCAAGATTAAATGGAATAAATCGACACAAATAGAATAAATCAACACAAAATCAAAGAATCTACATAAACATATATTCAAGTAAACAAGGAACATATAAGCAAAAATCAGATTATTTGACTTAAAATGGAAGAAATCAAGACAAATGAAGCAAATATTACAAAGATCACAAGATTAAATGAAGGAAATTAACAAAAACCGGAGATAATCGAAACATAACTCAAAATATAGATGAAATCGACTAGGGTTTGAAGTGACCGGCGCTGCTTTCGAAGTCGGAGTAGGGTGGGCAGCGGCTTCATCGGAGTAGTGTGGTCGGCGGCTGAGTGTTTAGGGTTTGGGATGACTGCAGCATGGACACAAGAGCAAATGAGTGTTTCTTTTATATATATATATATATATATATATATATATATATATATATATATATATATATATATATAAAAGGTGATAAGTGCGGGTTTTTGGTCTCGTCACAAAGGGTGAAGGTAAGAAGTTATTACCTTTCATATTTTGTCAAAATCAAACACATTTATGTTGCAACCTATTACCGAATAAGAATTTAACCTCTGATCAGATGTTGATAAGAGTTATCAAACAGACCATTAGTTGTACTAATAAAAAAGATAGCCCACCCTCTGGAGTCTGGGGGCTCCTACTAACCAATCTCACGACCAACGTGAAAAAAGTAAATCGCGTAACTCATGGTTAATGGACATATACAACGTTTGAACCTTGAACATCTACAATGGATTTCATGTCTTCAACCACTCAGCTATCATCATGAGGACCCCTAAAGATTGGTTGTTTGGAGAAGCCAATAATAACATTAATGATGTGGTAAATGAAATTGTTGACTTGGAACTGAACAAGGAGAAGTCTAGTTCGTTTAAAAGTTCAATTTCAGTTACGGCTATTGATTAGTAATTTAGTGGCCTCAAATAGCTTTCGATGTGTGTTGGATTAATATGTTTTGGGTTAATATCATTTGGAGTTAATTGCATAGATGGTCCTTTAACTGTCCCTAAATTGCAGTTATTGTCATTTCTTCAAAAAAGTTACAATTTGGGTGTTTTATGTACCGAAAAGTTGCAATTAAGGTCCATTCTAACAGATGCCGTTAAATATATCTATTAAGTCAAAGGCATTTTAGTCTTTTTAAGGATAAATGATCTTTTTTGCAATTTTTCTTATTATTATTATTATTATTATTATTATTATTATTATTATTATTATTATTAAACTAATATAAAAAACAACCCACAGCAACCAAGAATAGAAATTTACATTCCTAAACCCTAAAATCCAAACCTTTACCTTCATGTCATTGTTTCAACCAACAGCCACCGCCACCATCTCAAAGATCCGTCGCCACCACCACCGTCTCATAGCTCCGTCGCCACCACCACCACAACACTCCATTGTTATCGCTGTGCTCGGCGGCCGAACAGTTGCAGAGGGAGGGGCCTCTGTTGATTGGGCTCCGTCGCCGCCACCACCGTCTTAAAGCTCCCTCACCACCACCACCATCTCATAGCTCCGTCTCCACCACCACGACACTCCATTATTGTCGCTGTGCTCGGCGGCCGAACAGTTGCAGAGGGGGGGGGGGGGGGGGGGGGGGCTTCCGTCGCCACCACCAGCATCTCTAGTTGATCTTTACTCATTGAGATGTAACGTTGAAGAAGGGTTTAGAATGTGTTCGTCGATTGTAGGACGCGAGCATCGAACGGATCTGGTGATAAGTGTTGAAGAAGGGTTTTGATTCCATGGCATGAAACTTAATTAGTTGTTGATTTGGTGGATGATATGATTAAGCCACAAATTTTGAACTTTGAATGTGTTCGTCAGCCGCATATCGATTTTGGTTTCAAGCCATAAATTTTGAAATCTGAATGTGTTCGTCGGCTTGGTACCAGATTTCAAAATTTTTCTATACAGGTTTGTTTAAGGTCTAGATTTTGTTTAAGATCTGGGTTTTGGATCTCAAAGTTTCTTGATTTCGAATTGGTTTTCTGGATTTTGATTTCTCCATGTTTAGATGTAATGTTTCTTAGTATGAAATCATTTTAAATGGTGGTTTCCGTTGTCCATATCTTGTTTTTGAGATTGAAAGTTACAGTTGCTGGATGAATGTTCCAAATTTGTTTCTGGGTTTTCATTCCTTGGTTGAGGCTCCAGATTTGAATGTTCATGAAAATGATATGAAATCTGGATTTGTTATCAATTAGGGATTTGGGTTGAATTTGTGTTCAAGACCTTGATTAGGATTTTGGATATCGTTGGATTAAGAATCTGAGTTGCATTGAAGAACGATTCAAATGGGTTCCAAAACATTATTGAATCTTGATGAAGTTTGGAGCATGATAAAGTTGGATGAACATTGTATTAATAATAATAATAATAATAATAATAATAATAATAATAATAATAATAATAATAATAATAATAATAATAATAATAATAATAATAATAATAATAATAATGCAAATAATAAGAAAAATCAAAAAAAAAATATCATTTATCCTTAAAAAGACTAAAATGTCATTGACTTAACAATTTGGGGATAGTTAAAGGACCATCTATGCAATTAACTCTATCATTTAATACAAATTCGTGTTTTCGAGTGACACGGTAAAATTCGTGTCGTCTCACGTGTCACTCGAATTGTTTATGTGTTGTGTTCGCGTTTCATATCCAGACATGTTTTATAATTCTTGTTGTGATTCTGTTTCACAAATTCGTATCACGTAAAATCCATGTCCAACATGTAACACGACACGCAGACACGTATTGTCACGTCTAGTCGACAGTCTTATTGCTGGTGGCACAATCTTATATCTTGTGAGGACAACTACGTCACAAAATCCAAAGATGATTTCGTATATTTGAATTTTGATATTTTTATACACGTAAAAGGTTGAAAATATGGCGCGTGGAATCCACGGTCGGTTTCCCGGCATGACCGGCCGAGGAATCGGGTACCGACCCCACGGATCGTAGCATCCTGTGTAGTGTGTACTGTGGGTGATAAATTAATTTATAATATATAATTAAAAATTAAAAATAAAAGGAAACAAACCCTCATTTTCAGTTTTTGGTTCACCTAGTCATATAAGTTTGTAGGATGTGTGGCGTGTCACGTGTTCATCGCCAGATTTTCTTTTTTATTTTATGCCATTTAATATCACAGATAAATTTACGATAATATTTCATTAATATCATACAAATATAAAGTTAGAGGTCATCCAAATATATAAGGAAACATTCAAATAAAAAATATATTTTTACAAAAAATACAAATAAAAATATAAATTTATTAAAAACTTTAATAAAAAAAATTAAATTTTTAAATGATTTTTCAGTTTTCCATTTAAAAAGAAATGTCATAAAATACTCCACAATACATACACACACACACAAAAATTTGATTAAAAAAAATATATTTCGAAATCAAGTGCACCCAAAGGCCGAAGGTACCATTTTTAAAAAATTTAATTTTTTTCATAATCACCATTTAGATTAACGTCATACCCATTATATGTGAATTTCACATACATTTAGATTTTCTACGTCTTTAATAATTATGTGAATGTTCATATTTTATGTGTTCATCATTCATCTTTGATGATGATCCACCAATTGACAATATCATGGTGGTAGTTGGCGCGGCGGTGCAAGGCCGGAGGTCGACTACATGGTGGTTTAGGGGGTGACGATATGATGGTTGTCATCTTTTTTTTTTTCCGCTAAAGAAGAAGAGTGAATTTTGATAGTGAAAACATTTGAATTTTGAATTATGATATTTATGATAATATGGAAAGAGATTTATTTGATTGGTGTTTCTAAAATCAAGTTATTTTTATTAAATAATATCAAATATAGTATTCCAATAATACTTTTAATAAAACTTCTGATGCATCTAGGTCCCCATGTGATGCATAATGGTTTTCTAAGGTTTTTTGATATGTGTGTGTTAAAGAATCTGAATCATTTGATAAAGTTTTTTAAAATGAGAAGAGAGAAAAAGATTTAAAAAGAATGGCGTGTGTCATTCTTATCTTAATATAATCATAGTTAAGCGTATTTTTTGTTTAATTTTTTTAAAAACAAGATTTTTTGATTTATACATTTCTCTTTCATCACACACCCTTTTCCGCTCTCCCCGGTCCACCTTCTCATTTCCTCACCCAAACCCTAGCAAAGTAGCACTCCCTCCAGGCCTCCATGTCTTCTTTGTCACATGCGACTAATCCCATCACTTTCTCAACCACATCGGGCCTTCACCCCTCTCTGACAATTCTATATATGTGGTGGCCTCCACACACACACACACACTCTCTCTCTCTCTCTCTCTCTCTCTCTCTCTCTCTCTCTCTCTCTCTCTCTCTCTCTCTCTCTCTCTCTCTCACACACACCAAAAGAGACGTTTCAAGCTTAATGCAACCATATTAGGTAAACTCAAAGTCGGCTGTATAATTCAATAAACTTTCAATATTAGACTCAAGCTGAGCTTGAAGAACCTAAATTATCTATCAACATTATATTTGAGATATAAACTAATATTTAAGTCACTTATTCCTAATTGGTATAAAAAAGATCTCAATCAAATTCGTATCAATATTTAAGGAAGATTTTAACTTAAACCCTAATGATTTAAGGAAGGTTGTTAGACATAAAAATGGCACAATCAAACTTACAATGTTTTGCAAATAATTAGTTAAATCCCTAGTCCATTTGTTGCTTTATTTGCATCAAACTGACTACCTTTTGTTTCTTAGTGGAACACCTCGTCTTTTTTTTTTTTTAATCTAATGTAGAAGCTTCACAAAATCTCAAATAACCGGGTACAAGACAAAAGGACATTGTATGTATACGTCAAAAATACTTTTTGCATAACATGTCTTTTTGTTTCTTAGTGGAACATATGGTCTTTTCTACTTGATATAATGAGGAAACTTTACTAGGATTCATGTATTTTTACATGAAGATTATAAAAAGAAGTTTCTAAGATGATATAAAAAGTTGTTCAACTTCGAGTGATTGAGCTAGTTTAAATATTCTGAGTGCAAGTTACCAAACTTGATCTAAAAGAAATAATCTACCAAGACTAAATAGAATCTGAATGTTGAGCATGCACCAACTTTAGGGTGCGTTTGGTACTATAAATAGAAATGCAGAGAAATGACAACAGAGAATGAAATTGCTGAGAAATGAAATTGGTCTGGAGAAAGAGAATTGATCAACCTGTTTGGTAGAACAGAGAATTCAACAGAAAATTGTAACAGAGAATCATTTCTCTTGTTTGGTATAACAGAAAATTCAACATAGAGTTATATAATTAAACATTTTCTTATTTGTAATCATAATAATATTTTGTAATAATTAAACATTTCATTGATAAAACAAAAATATTTACCAACATAATGTACTAAAAAAATATTAAATAAAGTACTACAATTTAATACAAACCAAGACAAAATGCAACAATTTGATCCAAACCAAAACAAAGTCATTCAATTTGTTAAACAAAGAAAGATAAATAGTATGCTACTATCCCGTAGAATCTATATCAAATAGCTCAAATGCTTCTTTGATCTTTTTCCTTTTCTGCTGAGTTAAACCATGATGACGTCATCTGGGCTTCTCTTGTCTTGATTGTTCTTCGTAAACACCCTGACAAGCCATTTGTAAGTGAGACCACGAGTTATGAAAAAAAAAAGTAATAAAGGACCCACTAAAATCCACATAAAGACCAATTCTAGACTCTGTATGACGCTGTCGTATACTAGTTTAAACATAGGAAGGTCATGTAGCTTGGTTACTCGAAGTACTTTCCTGCAGAATAAAAAAAAATAGGATCATTTAATTTGGAGTGCAAGGACAAGGAGATAGTAACAGTCATTAGGTGAGTAGATGATATCAAATATGGAAGGGAAACAAAAGAAGCACACAATATGGTTCAGAGATTTATAGAATGATGATATCAAATAACAAATTGCAAGCTTCCATACATGCAAAATAAATCTCATGAGAAGAGTTAAAATCAATGCTTCTTCAACAGCTTGAATTACATCATCAAATGATTCACTTCTGTTATAATGATCAAATTTGTAGCGGCTTTGAACACTGTGGGGAAAAGCACTTTATTAATAAGTCTATATATCAAAAATTCTGCAACAAATTTTCTTTTAGAAGCAATTCTACGAATCTGATATTTCGATGTAAATCAAGCTTCTTGCCTTTGATGAATCAGCCTGAGCAAGATGGTGGGCATTAAGGATCCGATCAGTGCCGAAGGAAGTCTAAAGCCTTGCAAGACCGGCTTCAAGAAGTGTGATAGCGACGTTAGTTTTTGAATCCCATAAAGAACCCAATAAAGTACCAGTTCTATCAACGGTGTCTACTTCAATCTAAAGCCAAGAACAATATACACAATTAGTATAAACAAAGATGGAATAGGTTGAATGCATTGCCTAGAGTTATTAAACACTATAGAAAAATTGAAAAAAGGATTCGATTAAAGCTCCATGATCAAGCATTGAGATGAAGTTTATAGCCCTGGTCCTTCTTAGATTACAACTAAAATCTATCACCTGTCAATCATTATCTAATATATTTATGTTTAAACAACAACACTTTTTGAGGTCACAACATAAACATGAGATTAGAAAAATTAAACAATAAATTTTGAACGCAAATATGAAACTATAATATAATCTGAAAGCTTTCAAATGAAGCATAAAGTTTTGAACATAATCTAGGGTTTGAACCTTGAAACATAATATGAAGATAGGGATTTAACGTAATATGAAACCAAATGACAAGTATCTGAGAGACCTTGATCGATCTGAAAGAGAGAAAGAGATCACATGTCGCCGTCGCTGGAGTTGCTGGAGGAAAGAAAGAGAGATTGACGCCGCCGATAGGGTTTCTAGACGGATTGCCGTCGACACCGCTGGAAGGGCGGTCACCGGCTAGGGTTTGGGAAGGGGGTCGCCGTCTGGAGAGTAGCAGCGCCGGTCGAGGGTTTGGGAAGGAGGGTCGCCGGCTAGTCTTCCAGAGAGAACCACAAACATGGTTTTTTTGCAAATGAGGGATGACAATAGGGTTTGGGGGGAGGGCGCGGGTGAGAGAAGTCTGATGGAAGTCTCTGCTTTTTTTTTTTTTTTTTTGCTGAGAAATGGATAATTCTTTTGGGCTAAAGTCGTACAATAGCAGTGTACTTTTTAAGGTGTATCGATATAGTACGTGTACTTTTTATATTGTTAATATGATACCTCTACTTTTTATGACTGGTTATTTCGTCTAGCTTTGCGCAGTTGTGGGAGAATCGTTGGTACGAACTTGTTTACCGTTGGATCTGCGTGAAATTTGAGGAGAAGCTTCGCAACACATAGTTCTTCGATCTGGACGGTGGAGATCGACATTGGAGATTTCTATAGAGGTCTGTATGTATTTGAAGTTGGATGTGATGTGTGATTTCTCCTACCAGGTTATCACAAGGACGAGAAAGTGTATTTGATGCTTCAATTATGGAAATTTGAACATTAATAAAAAGAGAAATTTCACTCTTAACAGGTTTAGCTAGTAACCGGTTACCAAAGGTATCATATTGGTATGAAAAAATGTAGTACACGTATCAAATTTGAACGATTCACAAAGTACACGTGTAATATGAATAATTAAAATAGTACACGTATCATATCGATACATTTTAAAAAGTACACAACTATTGTACGACTTTAGCCCTAATTCTTTTCTCCCCATTTCCCACTACATTGGAGACAAACAAAAGTAGAGAATAGAATATGTTTTATTTCTCAATTTTCATTTATCATACCTAAACAAACAAGAGAAATAGTTTCATTTCCATTTCTCTCCTTCCATTTGTCTTTACCAGACACACCCTTGGTTTATGTACTTTATGTGTGATCAATTTGTAACTCTTAGTGAGTCAAACACTTAGGGGGCGTTTGGTTCGCTGGAATCCGATGGAATCTGGCGGAAAAGGAATGGATTTTCCATTCTGATGGGTTGTTTGGTAGTCCAAAGATATGGAATGACCATTCCACATTTTTTAAAAAACCCCCCTTTTGAAGGAATGATCATTCCATAGCAAAATGAAAGGAATTTAAATTCCATTCTCAATTCCTTTTGATAGGGGTGTTCACAAAAATCCGAATCCGAGCATTCGAAATAAAATTCAAAAATACAATCCGAAATTATCCGAAATTTTGGATTCGGATGGTAAAATTCCAAAATTTCAGATATTCGGATAATCCGATATCCGAAAATCCAAAAAAAAAATTTATTTTTTTTTAAAATTTTATATATTTGGTATTGATTATTTACATAATATTTGAGTGTTTATTATTATTCTAATGTATATTTTTGAGTTTTATGTTGATATTATAGATTTATTAACTAATATTTTATATATTTTAGTTTTTTTAATATTTTTTTAGTCGTTTTGGGTAAAATAATTCCAGATACATTTAGTTTGTGATCTATATATCTTTAATATGTATTTGGATATATAAAATTTGTGTTTTAGATATTCAAAAATTTGATTTAATTTTTTTAAAAAAAATTAAAAATGTGAATTTTTGGATATTCGGATAATCCGATACCCGAATCCAGAATTTCGGATATCCAAAATTTCGGATTCGAATAGCAAAATTCACTATCCGAAATTTTGGATATCCGGTTTTGAACACCCCTACCTTTTGACAATCATTTAATAACTTTTATATATATATATATATATATATATATATATATATATATATATATATATATATATATATATATATATATATATATATATATAATCAATACTTAAATTATCTATCATAAATGACCAAATATATTACAATCATGTTTTCTGTTGTCTTTTGTACTATATCATATATTATTTTGGTTGTAACATTTTAAGGTATTTGTTTTGTGACTTTGCAATATAAAAAATTTATTTTATAAAGAAATTGATTAGATAAATCATAGTTTTAAAATATTTTTGTACTTCAAGAAAAAAATTCATTTTGACAGATTTATCAACCAAACGGAAAACAATTAAGGAATTGTATCTGAAATCCATTCCTTTCCTGCCAACCAAACAAACTATAGTATCTGGATTCAGACAGATTCAATTCCTTCCAGAATTCCATTCCATTGACAGATTCCATTCCATTCCGTCAGATTCCAGCGAACCAAACGCCCCCTTATAGTTAGTTTGATTTTGAAAGAAAATTAATCGTAATTATAACCAAATTGGGCATCGAAAGACTCAAATTTTGAAAAGAAACTGAATTTTAGTCTATCCATGTTGATATTCGGTAAAATAAAATTTCATCAAATTAGTATCTTTCACTCTCTGTTTTTAAATTAATTGTAGTTACAACGAAACCTGGCATTGAAAGGCTCTGTTATTTAAAAAAAAAAAACTGAATAATTAACCTATTCACCTATCAATATTGATAAAACTAAGGATCTTCAATATAACACAATATGTTGTAAATCTCACTTTGTTGGATGATTGTTATCAGAATTACACATTAAGATCACATACACACATATGTTCGCAAGAGTTAGCAAAATTCCTTTTGAATTTTGCTTTTATACCTAGACCTAATATCTATCATCTAATTACAATCCTAGTCCTTGCACTTATAATTTTATTATTTTTCACCTCTATAATTAAGACCTAACAAATATTTTAATTTTAAGAGAAATACAGTTCTTCTAATTCATATCTTAAACTCTTTATTTTTTAGTAAATCATAGTTACAACCGAATCTGGCATCAAAGTTCTCAGTTTTTGAAAAGAAAACTACGTAATTAATGTATTCGAGTATTAACACTTTGATTTTAAGAGATATACAGTTCATCCAATTTGTATGTTACACTATCTCTTTTAAACTAGTCGTAGTTATAACCGAACTTGGTATCGAAAGAACCAGTCTTAAAAAGAAATTGCACAATTAACCTATTTGACTATGCTTAGATTTTCAAAGAAACACAGTTCTTCCAAATCATACTTACACACTCTGTTTTTTTAGTTAATTGCAAATATTATGAATTGGGCATCGAGAGCGACTCAAATTTTGTAAAAATTGAATAATTAACTTATTCATGTATCAATATTCTGAGTTTCAGAGAAATACAGTTCATCCAATACATATCTTACATTGTCTTATTTTAAATAAATCATAATTATAACCGAACCGGGCACCAAAACACTCTGTTTTTGAAAAGAAACTGAAAGTCTAACTTACTCTGGTATTAATATTCGATATAAGTACAATTCATTTAATTCGTATCATACACTATGGTTTTTCAACTGATTGCAATTATAACCGAATCCGGCACCAAAAGACTCAGCTTTTAGAATAAATAGAAATTTTAACCGATTCGGCTATTAATATTTTAATTTTCAGAGAAATACAATTCTTTCAATTCGTATCTTAGACTCTACAACCATCTTATTTGAGATGTTGTGTTATCTTTGCTTTGAATTGTTCCACACTTTAAAAAATGTTTGTAATTATTTGATATTTTTAATATAAATATATAAACATTGAGAAAAATCTCTGTTATTTTTTATAGAAGTTGTATTCATTCACACCCTCTACAACCATCTTGTAATATTACTGGGGACATATAATTCCAAATTTGGTTTGAACTCAAGAACTCCATGAGGTTTTAGGTGCCGTTTGGATTACATGATTTTAAAATGATAAATTTTAAAATGACAGGATTTTAAAATTATTAGGGGGGTGAGAGCATTATGAAATGAGGAGAAGTGTGGAATGTGAAATCCTAAATGAAGCTAAATCTTTTCATTTTAGGTGGCGTTTGGTTTGCAGAATTTTAACAACTCATTTAGGATTTGGATTTAGAAATCCTTCTATGTCATGTTTGGATGAAAACTAAAATGAAAGGATTTAGCTTCATTTAGGATTTCACATTCCACACTTCTCCTAATTTCACAATGCACTCACCCCCCTAATAATTTTAAAATCCTATCATTTTAGAATCCATCATTTTAAAATCATGCAATCCAAACGGCACCTTAGTTTTTATCGAAACATGACATAGAAGGATTTCTAAATCCAAATCCTAAGTGAGTTGTTAAAATACTACAAACCAAACGCCACCCTAGTTGATATGATTAGAGCTCGAGTTACTCAATGTACTGCTCAAAAAACTTGGTTCTTCAAGCGGCCCATTTCAAACACATTAACAAACCCATAAAGTTGAATAAAAGCAAATACAATTGAAATAGAAATTTAATTTTACAGATTGTTACAAACTTCTATTTATCATCCAATTTCTTTTAAAAGTATTTTTTTTAATTTTCATCTCATATAAAAGTATAAAACAAATAATGTAAAGTTTGGTAAGAAGATGAAACCAAAACCCCTTTTTGATTTGTAAGTTAATCAAACGGAGGTTTTTACGATTTTAATAAAGTATAATTAAGTTGATTGAACTAGAAAAACTTCGATTTTTTAGTTTGTTTATGTGATTCATGATTTTTTTTTGACGAATGATTAAATCTTATGACTTTAAATAACTCTATTTTAGTTTTTACTTTTAATGATTTTAATATATTAGCACAATCCACAAAATCTCTTCAGTTATTTCCTTTGCCAATTGGCCCAAAATCTATTACTATTAGACCCCATTAGTTTATTGGGCCGAAAGAAACCCACGCGCAACATATCTGATCTGGTTTTTTAATCAAATCCCTTTTCGGCCCGGATCTTTAATCATCAAACTTTTCATGATAAAGTACTTATAAGGATTTTCACTTATTCTATAAGTAAAAATATCCAATAAGTCTTTTTACATTAAGTAATTATTTGATCATTCTATGGTGTTGTTCTCTTACATAAGTGATAAGCAACTGAAAGCTGATTGCAGTACTGATTGATAAGTGACTAACGTTTATTACTGAATACTGAATCGATAAGTTTTATGTTGAGCCTTATTAAAAAATTCATTTATAAAATACTATATTGGAAAATTATTAATTAAAAATTAAGTTAATTTATTTATATATTATAGCTAATTACTTTATACAAATACGTTTAAAATAAAAATTAGTATATAAATCATAAATATAATTTACATATTGAGCTTTTCCATCTAATCCTTTAAACCCAATAAGCAAAAAAAAAAGTGGAAAACATCAAAAGAAAAAAACAGCATTGTTTCCATGCTTCCGATGAGTGGTTTTACCTTACTAACCCAATATAAGTAGAAATTTACAAATTATTACTTATGCAAATATCACTTTTTAAAATTAAGTGAATGTTGTGAAAGTCCAAAAAGAAAAGAAAAAAAAAACAATCTTTTTAATTTGTAGAAGAAAGACGCAAAACATAAAAAAAAATCAAAGATTGACTAAAGAGAGAACATAAAAGAGAAAACTTTTAACTTTTATGTTCTCTTTAGACGATCTTTAATTTTTTTTCGTAAGTTCTAAAGTTGAAATTCCAGGTGTTGTTATATGGATTTTGTTTTGGATCAATCCATTTGGGTGTTGGTATTTTCTTTTTGTTCTTTTTTTAATTTTGAGTGAAAAAAGCTTTATCGTTTGATTTTTCTGGGTTAATTACGTTAAAATATAATCTACTGTCACTGTTTTTTCAGTTTGGGTAACATACTAAATTTTTTTCTATTTGAGGTGATATACTTTCCAAATCAAGTCAATCAAGGTAACCGTATCGGATTGAAAGGTAAAAATTATTGACATGAAAGTTTCTTTATCCAATCATTAGTTTTTTTAATTTCTAATATTGCTTAATTATTTTTAAATTTGCTCAAAATAGCAAGATATTATCCAAAAGTGCTTTTAAATTGCACTAAATAGTGCACATCATATAATAGTTAAACTGTTATTTCTGTAAAAAAATGCTGAATGGACAAAAAAACCTATCACGTCAGAAATTTTTATCTTTCAATCCGATATAGTTACCTTGATTGACTTGATTTGGTAATATGTTACCTTAATTAGAAAAAAAAATTAGTATGTTACCCAAATTGAAAAAACGGTGACAATATGTTACCTTTTGACGCAATTAATCATTTCTAAATCATATCTTTGTGTTGTTGTAAATCGATTTTGTTCTTGGAAATTGATTGTGTACTTGTAAATTTCTATCTTTGGATTTCTATGATTATTACTGTAGGGGTGTTCAAAACCGGATATCCGAATTTTCCGATAGTAAATTTTTCTATATCCGAAATTTCGGATTCGGATATCGGATTATCCAAAACTTCATATTTTTTTAACTTTTTTAAAAAATTTAAATTAAATATTTAAATATAAAAAAAATACAAATTCATATATCCAAATACATATTAAAGATAAATATATCACAAACTAAATTTATCCGGGATTATTTTTACTTAAAACGACTAAAAAAAATTAAAAAAACTAAAATATATTAAATATTAGTTAATAAATCTATAATATTAGATAAAACTCAAAAATATACATCAGAATTGTAACAACCCAACTATTAGCCCAACTAAATATCTGATCATCGAACCAATAATGTAATATTATTACAGTACTTTGAATTATAAATTAATTAAGTTTTAGAATATTTAATTGAATAATATAATATTATGAATTATGATTTAATAATTATTAAGATAATTAAATAAAAGATATATAAGATACGAAAGTAATAGTGGGTTAAGTAGCAAACGTAACTAGTTAAGTATATAAACATAGTTGAAGGTTCATTAAGACATAATTCTCTCTCTCTAGACTCTCTCTCTAGATTTTCTCTCTCTACTCTCTCTCTACTCTCTCTCTCTAAGATTTCTTCTAAACCGACCGTCGGATCATCAAGATTTATACGTCATCGGGAAGATTACGAAGAGTACTACAAGATTATGCAATTGCATGTTTGATTAACACACGAAATTGAGGTAATTTTTATTATAAATTCGAAATTTGGTTCGGTTTTGAGAAAAACCGAAACCAAAGAATTATAACATAAAATCTATTGGATGCATGTTGGAAATTTCAATAATAGTTATGTATTTAAGTAATTTAGTGTTAAAGAAACAAGAATCAGAGGTTGAATCGGCATAAATCTGAATTTTTATAAAAAAAATAAGTGTTCTTGACAAAATATGCTTATTTTGGGTGATTTTGATCAAAATATGGTGTTAATGATTGAGAAAATAGTATAAAATCAACCAAATAATGATAATATAACATTATACTAAGTTGCATGTTGATAAAATGAACTTTTGGGAATTTTTATGAAAAATCCGTAAGTATAAAAGATGAACACCAAGAGCAATTTCTGGAAAATTATGAAGACACGGGATCCGAATTCGGATGAGACCGAATTCGGATGTAGCCCCATTTCGGATCTGTATTTCGGACAAAATACTTAAATTCAGATATCTTGGCTATTTTGGATGAAGTACCATTTCGAACGGAAGGTGATCCGAACTCGGATAATCCGAATTCGGATGGCTCATTTCGGATAGTCCCAGTTCGGATGTGCCATTTCGGATGCCAGAATCGAATCCGGGTGATCCGAATTCGGATGGTCCGAATTCGGATGGTCCTAATCCGGATGTGGTTTTTATAATTTAAAATATATACAACAGAATTCCTTATATAAATATGAATGATCAAATATAGAAATCAAGATCTATAAAATCAAGAAATACCATCAATTAGAAATCACATGATTATATGCACGATCATATATGATCAGATTTCAGAAATGTAACTTTATAAGACTTTGAGATTATTACTGACAAAGAATAGAAAGATTCTGATAAGATTTATGAGATTGATGATAATATGATCAAAATATAAGATTGTGAGATCAAAGACCAACAAATGAATCTTGAGCATAAATGATGAACACTGAATATATATTATTCAGATGATATAAGAGCTAATAAATATCAGAAATGATATTAATAACAGATTGAGCAACGAGCAAGATGATGAGCAACTGAAAGTCTGAAATAAGTCAGATTGTGGTTCTAATCCACTACAGATTTTGAGCAACAGAGCCAGATCCAGAAAGTAAAAGAGCACAACTAACCAGTAACTGTGAGTTGTAGATTTTACTTTAACTGCAAATTATGTGAATTGAGACTTTTGTTGCATGATCCTGATTTTATTGGCATTCTGATCTTGAGCTTATTATATATCATCATAGTATATTTACTATGATTTGTTGAGCTGAGCATTTATTCTTCCAGATTCTATTCTTTGACGAGTCATTTGATTGTTAAGCTTAACACCATCACTATTGCTCAGTGTTGGGTTAATGTTAGGCTTATGATGTGCTGATTTACGTGATGAAAGCACAGAGGGTAGCTAGAGCTGAGCATTCCGATGATATCCATATAGAGCTTTTACTGGTAGCTAGCCCAGTACGTGGCTGATCCCCACTAATGATGCGTGTGTATGGATTTATCATCATCCGAGCATTCCTTATGAATTTGTCTAAAAGTCTCAAGAGCAACAACAGTTTTATAACTGGGAGCTGAGCAAAGTCGCGCATCAAAAGAGCATTAATTGGCCAATGACCCTTCGAGATTGAGCTGTGCATGAGCCTAGTGCAGTGCATATAGAGCTGAGACGTGCATGAGCCGAGTGCAGTGCATGTGCTTCCGCGTTCATAATTGCATGTTAAATGTGAAATTCTACATTCTCACTAAGCAAATAAGCTTACCCAGTTGTTGCATTATTTTTCAGGTAAAGGCAAAGGATTGGCTGGACCTAGTTCTTAGGTCGGGACTTGAAAGAGCTT
Organism: Centrapalus pauciflorus; assembly: GCA_020465985.1. Classification (NCBI taxonomy): domain Eukaryota; kingdom Viridiplantae; phylum Streptophyta; class Magnoliopsida; order Asterales; family Asteraceae; genus Centrapalus; species Centrapalus pauciflorus. The sequence goes on along the minus strand of JAANYP010007416.1, from coordinate 119,428 downwards.
GAAGTACATTAGAACCTGTTCCAACATCTTGGTACTTAGCTGATGATTGAGCTTTGGGGTTCGGGTCTAGTTTATATTATGTGATTTAATGTAATAGTCTAGATATTTGTACCTTGCTACTTAAAAATGATCTCTGATTGTAATTAACTTTTAATTCCGCAACTGTTAATTTTATCTTAGTTTCCTGATTGATATTGCGTTGCTACTGGGCCTTGACTTGAGACCTTTGAGAAATCGGAGGGTCTCACAGGATGGTATCAGAGCAATAGTTTGAGTGAATCATTGTATTACATGTAATACATGATCTCAAACTTGTGCAATGCTATAGTATCAATCATGACAGGATGGCTTGAACTAAGATAGGTTTCAGGGACTAGTAGGACGGGGCATGAAAGGGTACAATGTGCTAGGCTAATGATCTAAACATTTAGTGATTTGAATTTCAGAGCTATGTCAGGAGAAGGTGGACCATCAGGTGGCATGACCCCAGAGCAAGTCCTGGAAATGATGCAACAACTAATAACCCAGAATAATGAGCAACAAAACAAGTTTATGCTAGATCAAATTGAATCAATAAAGAAAATTGAAAAGAGAAATAAACATAAAAAGAAGCAAACTGAACAGTCGAGCGAATCGGAATCCGATAATGAGCATGTCAATAAACGAGCTGTGCATCCAAAAGGCTGTAGATTTAAAGACTTCAAAGCGAGTGGTGCCATAACATTTGAAGGCACAGTAGATCCAATACAAGCGTTAGATTGGATAAGTCATATGATGTTGTTGATTTTATACATATTTTTCTTAGCATTTCTTCCTCATTTAAGTGTGTTTTGATAGCTAAACATTCGAATTCGATACTGAAATGAAATAATTTTGTTTCCGAAGGTTTGTAGCGGACATTTGTGAATCAAGGAAAACGAATGATGCAATGTCAAGATTTATTGATATATTATCAAACTATTGGATACAAAGAAGAATATTCCATGGCCATGGAATTTAGACAAGCCATGGATTTGAAGAGAATGTCCGCTAATACATGAAAGACAATCCATGGCCATGGATTTGAAGATGAAAGCATAAAGGAAAACATGGCCATGGAAATCAGACCTTGAGCGCACGCAAGAAAAGGGAAGTGGGGGAAGTTTGTAAAGGAAAGGAAACCCTAGATATTGAAAAGGGAGGCGACGGCTTGGAAAGAGAAAAAAAAGAGCAACGCAAAGCGAGGATCACGATTCCCAGCATCAAGAGACGCTTTTTGTGAAGAACAATTGAAGAATCTTACGAATCCGACTTCTCCATTCATCATTCTAACATTGGTTTGCTATCTTTCATGGATTCTTTTGTTAGTGTTTTGATTGAGATGATGGTAACCCTAACCATGGGGTGATTTTCTTTTGCATTTACTTAGATGATTGAACCCTAGTTTAGATGATAACGTTATTGGATTGAATCATTCATTTGATTTCATTGGTTTATTTGGTTACATTTGTTTGGTAAAAACATGGGATTTCATTAATATACAATAGATAGTCAATTCAATCTGTGGCGAAAGCCTTTTGTTTTGAATATTTATTTCGACTAATTGTTTTACCAGTTAATCGTTTCTTGAAACCGGAACCGGTAAAAAGAAGTGGTTATGGTTTTTCAAGTTTATGACTTTACAAGTGAAGTTACATTGAGATGAACCATCTTGCGTAACTTGGATTATTCTTAATCAAATAACTTCAATAATCAAAGTGGTTGTGTTTTAATTGCATGTTTTGAGGTGGATATAGTGAAGAACTTCACGCGTCTTTCCAATATTCATAAAGTTAAATAACCTGACCAGGAAGTTTAATTGGCTTAAGAATCACATGAGTTAAATTCAATATCGGGCTTAAATGCTATCATCGAGACTAGTGGGATTGATTATAAGTGAATGCATTGCTTTGACATTAAACAATCCACTGCTTTTGTTTGTTCTGCTTCATAGTCTAAGCTAGTTCATTTGTTTCATTATAATAGTTATTTAGATACAACTACTTATTGTCCATGATTAATTAGTAACCAAAGACTTATTATCATCATTCTGCATCGTTTCCCTGAGATCGATACTCGGTTCTTACCTAAACTATTCTACTATACGATAGGTTACACTTGCCTATTGTCTATTAGTTTTAGTTTGGATTAGTTCCTATTTTTATTATAAAATATGTGTTTAGTAAAATAGACACCATCATACTGAAGAGATCTTCAGTATCTCAGAATGTCTGGACAGCAATAGAGTTAAGTTTGCAACAGCACTGTTCGTTGGAGCTGCTAGAGCCTGGTGGAAAACACAAAGGAGCATCTATGGTGAAGAAGCGATTATGACATTGGACTGGGAGTAGTTCTTGGAGATGTTCAACGCCAAATACTGTCCAACAGACAAACAAGACGAACTCGAGATGCAGTTGATGCAATTGAAACAAGGAACCAAGACCGTTGATGAATACGAGCATGAGTTCTCGAGACTTTGCGGCTACTCGTCATATCAAGTAGCAACCGAAGAGCGTAAGATAAACCGATTCAGACTGGGTCTGAATCCAGCATATAGAAGACAAATGAACAGCATAAAGTTCACGACGTATCTTAGTATAGTGGAAGCAGCAAGGATGGTGGAGCGGGAATTCACAGATTCGAGTTGTGAACCGGTTATGATGGCTATAAATCCTACATGTCCATCTCCACCTAAGAAACAGAAATCCAGTAGATTTTTCGGTTCATCAAAATCCAGTCAGCAGCAGTCACAAGCATCCTCTACACCTCAGAAGACTAGAGTGTATTCCATACAGTCAGGAGCGCGACCGTGCAAACGTTGTAACAAAATTCATAGCGAACGCTGCAACCCTATAGATGTGACCTGTTACACTTGTAACCGAATTGGACATGGAAGCGACGAGTGCCCAGAAAGAAGCGACGTATGCTACAACTGTGGTGAGCGTGGACATTATGCCAAACATTGCCCGAATACACGCATGCTTACTAATCCTGAACAACCCGTTGGCAGAGCAATTCAACAGAGTACTACAATGATACCTACAGCAAAGGCGCGAGCTTTCCATATAACTGCTGAAGATGCTGAGGAGACACCAGAGACGCCAAAAGACCCCAACGGTAACTAATAATAATAAATTTCTTATATGATAAAATGATTTAATTCCGTTGCCAGCTGAAAATCAATTCCAAAAGTAAATACTGAGTAAACTGTATAACCCTGTCATCGATAGTGAATAATGCGGATGACATATGGGTTGTATCAGTTGAAGCTATGATACAGATACTTTCCTAATCAGAAATTATACCTATAAACAATATAGGTATTGTAATTTGAATCGTGTATGATTCAAAAGCTCTAAGAAATCAAAATATAATCCAAAACACAAGCTACTTCGTAAATCCTTGTAATCTAAGTGATTACAGCGTGTCTTATAATGAGACAGAGGTAGAAGTTGCTAATTAAATAATAATAATAAAACCTATTGAGAAGATGATCTTTGAACCAAATTGTTAAGCACTCAGTGACAACTTGAGTAAGAATCAAAGAAGTCAGAGGCACAAAGCGAGAGTGATAAAGAAATAGATTGAGATCTTTGTGAAATCAAGCGATTGGTCATAAATGACCAATGAAATGCCGTCAAATACCAAAATAAATGTAAGAATGGATTCTCACTATGTCGACGTGAGACTAGTGAGATACCTAAAATGGAATTCCTATTCCATCTAACTGCACATAAAATAAAAGCTTCCGCCAAAATAGTAAAGTAATTTAAATTCAGAAATTCGCCGATGAAAATTCAAACATAAGTCTTTACGTATAATTAAACTAATAGAGGAAGGCGATGACGATAAAGTAAAAGATGATGTAAATGGTCGTGGAGACGGTTTTGAAACCCTAGTAATTTGAGACCTGACTTCAACAACAGAATCTGCCGTCTTATCTAACGAATCACACTGAGAAAGCCTAAGTCAATTGTCGATTTCTATCAAAATCGTTTCCTTGGAATTCGATTCGATATAGTGTTTGTTTTCTATGTCGTTAATATTCCTACTCGCTAGAAGATTTGAAAGCGTATGATCTCTTCGAGCTCGGGATCATATTTGACTTGTCTGAAATATCCATCAACCGCTGAAGCCGTTGCGAAGAAGATAAGGACGATTGTAACTCCAAACTTTAATTCTCTGTTCGAACTCCTGTTTTGTTCGACAAGTTTTTATACAACATTTCAACATTTTTGTTTCAATCTCTTTTTCTTAACTTCTAAACGCTCGATCTTCTTGGAGGATTTTGCTTCTCGAGAGGCTGCTTACATAAAAGATTTGATGGATATAACAGCACAATTGGAGACCAAGGTAGGTGAGGTGGAGTCGTTACACGAAGAGTTGACTCCGATTGTTGCGCCTGAGAATAAGTTTCATTTGTTTGATAGAGCAAAGAAAATTATAAGTCTTCATAACAAGACAACATAATCAGAATTCAGTTAAGCGATTGATGATTGAAACATCATCAATAAATGAAACATAAAAATACAGATTTCAGACTTCCGAAAAGCTCTGTATCTATTTCAAGAGCAAATGAAAAGAGATATGAGCAAATTGTTATATATATTGAGCTGCAAGTTAAATTGAAAAGAGATATAAAGTTAAATCTCAAAAGTCCACAAAATGAATATATAACTGATAATCAGAAATCTTAAAAATCTCTTATGTGATTGCATAAGATAACAAATGAAATTTTACAATACAGTGAGAGATTTAAAAAGCCATAACTGGCTCAAGATCGAACGAAGGAGATATATGAGCTAACTCATATATTGAGTTATTATCTGGATTGATTATGGCGTAAAACATAAAGCTCATATATATTAAGAGTATGAATAATAATTCAGAAATTCCTAAAATGATCAAACGACAATTCTGAAAAGAAACTTGAGTTTTGTTCTTGTAAATCTCAAAGAAATAAAAAAGAAAAGAAGATATGAAATACAGATGGTGCTCGTTCCGTGGAAACACCACAAAAGTTCGCATCAGTCTTGGGAATTAAGTGATATCATAAAAGCTATCTGCCCAAGTCTGTTCGAACATATCTAACTTCGAGGACGAAGTTTGTACGTGGTGGAGCCCATTCTGTAACAACCTAACTTTTGACCAAATATATAAATATCTGATCATCGAACCAATAATGTAATATTATTACAGTACTTTGAATTATAAATTAATTAAGTTTTAGAATATTTAATTGAATAATATAATATTATGAATTATGATTTAATAATTATTAAGATAATTAAATAAAAGATATATAAGATACAAAAGTATAGTGGGTTAAATTCAAATATGACCAATTTGATATATAAAAGCCAAATTAATGATCACTTAAGATCATTATCACAAAAACCACTCTCTCTCTTCTTTCTCTCTCTACAAACCGGTTTCTCAAGAAATTGTCAAGAAATTTCTTTAATTCTTGTATTAATTGAAGATTCAAGACCAAAGAAGGTTACAACAAACATCAAACAACAATTATCTACAAGATTTCAAGGTAAAACTCATCTAAATTTCGGTATTTTATGATTTTGGTTGTTTTTTAAAGAAAAACCGAAAATCAAAAGAATTATAACATGAAATTGTGTTGCATGTTAGAATAAATGAATTGAAATCATGTAATTAAGTAATTTGAAGTTATAGAAACAGAAATCATGAGTCGGATTGTCCAAAATAAGCAAGAAAATGTAAATTTTTGATAAAATAGTGTTCTTGGCAAAAGGTGCATATTTTTGGACAATCTTGATCAAAATAAGGTGTTAATGATAAGGAAAATAGTATAAAATCAACCAAATAATGATAATATAACATTATACTAAGTTGCATGTTGATAAAATGAACTTTTGGGAATTTTTATGAAAAATCCGTAAGTATAAAAGATGAACACCAAGAACAATTTCTGGAAAATTATGAAGACATGGGATCCGAAATTCGGATGAGACCGAATTCGGATGGAGCCCCATTTCGGATCTGTACTTCGGACAAAATACTTAAATTCAGATATCTTGGCTATTTTGGATGAAGTACCATTTCGAACGGAAGGTGATCCGAACTCGGATAATCCGAGTTGGATGGCTCATTTCGGATAGTCCCAGTTCGGATGTGCCATTTCGGATGCCAGAATCGAATCCGGGTGATCCGAATTCGGATGGTCCGAATTCGGATGGTCCTAATCCGGATGTGGTTTTTATAATTTAAAATATATACAACAGAATTCCTTATATAAATATGAATGATCAAATATAGAAATCAAGATCTATAAAATCAAGAAATACCATCAATTAGAAATCACATGATTATATGCACGATCATATATGATCAGATTTCAGAAATGTAACTTTATAAGACTTTGAGATTATTACTGACAAAGAATAGAAAGATTCTGATAAGATTTATGAGATTGATGATAATATGATCAAAATATAAGATTGTGAGATCAAAGACCAACAAATGAATCTTGAGCATAAATGATGAACACTGAATATATATTATTCAGATGATATAAGAGCTAATAAATATCAGAAATGATATTAATAACAGATTGAGCAACGAGCAAGATGATGAGCAACTGAAAGTCTGAAATAAGTCAGATTGTGGTTCTAATCCACTACAGATTTTGAGCAACAGAGCCAGATCCAGAAAGTAAAAGAGCACAACTAACCAGTAACTGTGAGTTGTAGATTTTACTTTAACTGCAAATTATGTGAATTGAGACTTTTGTTGCATGATCCTGATTTTATTGGCATTCTGATCTTGAGCTTATTATATATCATCATAGTATATTTACTATGATTTGTTGAGCTGAGCATTTATTCTTCCAGATTCTATTCTTTGACGAGTCATTTGATTGTTAAGCTTAACACCATCACTATTGCTCAGTGTTGGGTTAATGTTAGGCTTATGATGTGCTGATTTACGTGATGAAAGCACAGAGGGTAGCTAGAGCTGAGCATTCCGATGATATCCATATAGAGCTTTTACTGGTAGCTAGCCCAGTACGTGGCTGATCCCCACTAATGATGCGTGTGTATGGATTTATCATCATCCGAGCATTCCTTATGAATTTGTCTAAAAGTCTCAAGAGCAACAACAGTTTTATAACTGGGAGCTGAGCAAAGTCGCGCATCAAAAGAGCATTAATTGGCCAATGACCCTTCGAGATTGAGCTGTGCATGAGCCTAGTGCAGTGCATATAGAGCTGAGACGTGCATGAGCCGAGTGCAGTGCATGTGCTTCCGCGTTCATAATTGCATGTTAAATGTGAAATTCTACATTCTCACTAAGCAAATAAGCTTACCCAGTTGTTGCATTATTTTTCAGGTAAAGGCAAAGGATTGGCTGGACCTAGTTCTTAGGTCGGGACTTGAAAGAGCTTGAAGTACATTAGAACCTGTTCCAACATCTTGGTACTTAGCTGATGATTGAGCTTTGGGGTTCGGGTCTAGTTTATATTATGTGATTTGATGTAATAGTCTAGATATTTGTACCTTGCTACTTAAAGCTGTCTCTGGTTGTAATTAACTTTTATTCCGCAACTGTTAATTTTATCTTAGTTTCCTGATTGATATTGCGTTGCTACTGGGCCTTGACTTGAGACCTTTGAGAAATCAGAGGGTCCCACAGGATGGTATCAGAGCAATAGTTTGAGTGAATCATTGTATTACATGTAATACATGATCTCAAACTTGTGCAATGCTATAGTATCAATCATGACAGGATGGCTTGAACTAAGATAGGTTTCAGAGACTAGTAGGACGGGGCATGAAAGGGTACAATGTGCTAGGCTAATGATCTAAATGTTTAGTGATTTGAATTTCAGAGCTATGTCAGGAGAAGGTGGACCATCAGGTGGCATGACCCCAGAGCAAGTCCTGGAAATGATGCAACAACTAATAACCCAGAATAATGAGCAACAAAACAAGTTTATGCTAGATCAAATTGAATCAATAAAGAAAATTGAAAAGAGAAATAAACATAAAAAGAAGCAAACTGAACAGTCGAGCGAATCGGAATCCGATAATGAGCATGTCAATAAACGAGCTGTGCATCCAAAAGGCTGTAGATTTAAAGACTTCAAAGCGAGTGGTGCCATAACATTTGAAGGCACAGTAGATCCAATACAAGCGTTAGATTGGATAAGTCATATGATGTTGTTGATTTTATACATATTTTTCTTAGCATTTCTTCCTCATTTAAGTGTGTTTTGATAGCTAAACATTCGAATTCGATACTGAAATGAAATAATTTTGTTTCCGAAGGTTTGTAGCGGACATTTGTGAATCAAGGAAAACGAATGATGCAATGTCAAGATTTATTGATATATTATCAAACTATTGGATACAAAGAAGAATATTCCATGGCCATGGAATTTAGACAAGCCATGGATTTGAAGAGAATGTCCGCTAATACATGAAAGACAATCCATGGCCATGGATTTGAAGATGAAAGCATAAAGGAAAACATGGCCATGGAAATCAGACCTTGAGCGCACGCAAGAAAAGGGAAGTGGGGGAAGTTTGTAAAGGAAAGGAAACCCTAGATATTGAAAAGGGAGGCGACGGCTTGGAAAGAGAAAAAAAAAGAGCAACGCAAAGCGAGGATCACGATTCCCAGCATCAAGAGACGCTTTTTGTGAAGAACAATTGAAGAATCTTACGAATCCGACTTCTCCATTCATCATTCTAACATTGGTTTGCTATCTTTCATGGATTCTTTTGTTAGTGTTTTGATTGAGATGATGGTAACCCTAACCATGGGGTGATTTTCTTTTGCATTTACTTAGATGATTGAACCCTAGTTTAGATGATAACGTTATTGGATTGAATCATTCATTTGATTTCATTGGTTTATTTGGTTACATTTGTTTGGTAAAAACATGGGATTTCATTAATATACAATAGATAGTCAATTCAATCTGTGGCGAAAGCCTTTTGTTTTGAATATTTATTTCGACTAATTGTTTTACCAGTTAATCGTTTCTTGAAACCGGAACCGGTAAAAAGAAGTGGTTATGGTTTTTCAAGTTTATGACTTTACAAGTGAAGTTACATTGAGATGAACCATCTTGCGTAACTTGGATTATTCTTAATCAAATAACTTCAATAATCAAAGTGGTTGTGTTTTAATTGCATGTTTTGAGGTGGATATAGTGAAGAACTTCACGCGTCTTTCCAATATTCATAAAGTTAAATAACCTGACCAGGAAGTTTAATTGGCTTAAGAATCACATGAGTTAAATTCAATATCGGGCTTAAATGCTATCATCGAGACTAGTGGGATTGATTATAAGTGAATGCATTGCTTTGACATTAAACAATCCACTGCTTTTGTTTGTTCTGCTTCATAGTCTAAGCTAGTTCATTTGTTTCATTATAATAGTTATTTAGATACAACTACTTATTGTCCATGATTAATTAGTAACCAAAGACTTATTATCATCATTCTGCATCGTTTCCCTGAGATCGATACTCGGTTCTTACCTAAACTATTCTACTATACGATAGGTTACACTTGCCTATTGTCTATTAGTTTTAGTTTGGATTAGTTCCTATTTTTATTATAAAATATGTGTTTAGTAAAATAGACACCATCATACTGAAGAGATCTTCAGTATCTCAGAATGTCTGGACAGCAATAGAGTTAAGTTTGCAACAGCACTGTTCGTTGGAGCTGCTAGAGCCTGGTGGAAAACACAAAGGAGCATCTATGGTGAAGAAGCGATTATGACATTGGACTGGGAGTAGTTCTTGGAGATGTTCAACGCCAAATACTGTCCAACAGACAAACAAGACGAACTCGAGATGCAGTTGATGCAATTGAAACAAGGAACCAAGACCGTTGATGAATACGAGCATGAGTTCTCGAGACTTTGCGGCTACTCGTCATATCAAGTAGCAACCGAAGAGCGTAAGATAAACCGATTCAGACTGGGTCTGAATCCAGCATATAGAAGACAAATGAACAGCATAAAGTTCACGACGTATCTTAGTATAGTGGAAGCAGCAAGGATGGTGGAGCGGGAATTCACAGATTCGAGTTGTGAACCGGTTATGATGGCTATAAATCCTACATGTCCATCTCCACCTAAGAAACAGAAATCCAGTAGATTTTTCGGTTCATCAAAATCCAGTCAGCAGCAGTCACAAGCATCCTCTACACCTCAGAAGACTAGAGTGTATTCCATACAGTCAGGAGCGCGACCGTGCAAACGTTGTAACAAAATTCATAGCGAACGCTGCAACCCTATAGATGTGACCTGTTACACTTGTAACCGAATTGGACATGGAAGCGACGAGTGCCCAGAAAGAAGCGACGTATGCTACAACTGTGGTGAGCGTGGACATTATGCCAAACATTGCCCGAATACACGCATGCTTACTAATCCTGAACAACCCGTTGGCAGAGCAATTCAACAGAGTACTACAATGATACCTACAGCAAAGGCGCGAGCTTTCCATATAACTGCTGAAGATGCTGAGGAGACACCAGAGACGCCAAAAGACCCCAACGGTAACTAATAATAATAAATTTCTTATATGATAAAATGATTTAATTCCGTTGCCAGCTGAAAATCAATTCCAAAAGTAAATACTGAGTAAACTGTATAACCCTGTCATCGATAGTGAATAATGCGGATGACATATGGGTTGTATCAGTTGAAGCTATGATACAGATACTTTCCTAATCAGAAATTATACCTATAAACAATATAGGTATTGTAATTTGAATCGTGTATGATTCAAAAGCTCTAAGAAATCAAAATATAATCCAAAACACAAGCTACTTCGTAAATCCTTGTAATCTAAGTGATTACAGCGTGTCTTATAATGAGACAGAGGTAGAAGTTGCTAATTAAATAATAATAATAAAACCTATTGAGAAGATGATCTTTGAACCAAATTGTTAAGCACTCAGTGACAACTTGAGTAAGAATCAAAGAAGTCAGAGGCACAAAGCGAGAGTGATAAAGAAATAGATTGAGATCTTTGTGAAATCAAGCGATTGGTCATAAATGACCAATGAAATGCCGTCAAATACCAAAATAAATGTAAGAATGGATTCTCACTATGTCGACGTGAGACTAGTGAGATACCTAAAATGGAATTCCTATTCCATCTAACTGCACATAAAATAAAAGCTTCCGCCAAAATAGTAAAGTAATTTAAATTCAGAAATTCGCCGATGAAAATTCAAACATAAGTCTTTACGTATAATTAAACTAATAGAGGAAGGCGATGACGATAAAGTAAAAGATGATGTAAATGGTCGTGGAGACGGTTTTGAAACCCTAGTAATTTGAGACCTGACTTCAACAACAGAATCTGCCGTCTTATCTAACGAATCACACTGAGAAAGCCTAAGTCAATTGTCGATTTCTATCAAAATCGTTTCCTTGGAATTCGATTCGATATAGTGTTTGTTTTCTATGTCGTTAATATTCCTACTCGCTAGAAGATTTGAAAGCGTATGATCTCTTCGAGCTCGGGATCATATTTGACTTGTCTGAAATATCCATCAACCGCTGAAGCCGTTGCGAAGAAGATAAGGACGATTGTAACTCCAAACTTTAATTCTCTGTTCGAACTCCTGTTTTGTTCGACAAGTTTTTATACAACATTTCAACATTTTTGTTTCAATCTCTTTTTCTTAACTTCTAAACGCTCGATCTTCTTGGAGGATTTTGCTTCTCGAGAGGCTGCTTACATAAAAGATTTGATGGATATAACAGCACAATTGGAGACCAAGGTAGGTGAGGTGGAGTCGTTACACGAAGAGTTGACTCCGATTGTTGCGCCTGAGAATAAGTTTCATTTGTTTGATAGAGCAAAGAAAATTATAAGTCTTCATAACAAGACAACATAATCAGAATTCAGTTAAGCGATTGATGATTGAAACATCATCAATAAATGAAACATAAAAATACAGATTTCAGACTTCCGAAAAGCTCTGTATCTATTTCAAGAGCAAATGAAAAGAGATATGAGCAAATTGTTATATATATTGAGCTGCAAGTTAAATTGAAAAGAGATATAAAGTTAAATCTCAAAAGTCCACAAAATGAATATATAACTGATAATCAGAAATCTTAAAAATCTCTTATGTGATTGCATAAGATAACAAATGAAATTTTACAATACAGTGAGAGATTTAAAAAGCCATAACTGGCTCAAGATCGAACGAAGGAGATATATGAGCTAACTCATATATTGAGTTATTATCTGGATTGATTATGGCGTAAAACATAAAGCTCATATATATTAAGAGTATGAATAATAATTCAGAAATTCCTAAAATGATCAAACGACAATTCTGAAAAGAAACTTGAGTTTTGTTCTTGTAAATCTCAAAGAAATAAAAAAGAAAAGAAGATATGAAATACAGATGGTGCTCGTTCCGTGGAAACACCACAAAAGTTCGCATCAGTCTTGGGAATTAAGTGATATCATAAAAGCTATCTGCCCAAGTCTGTTCGAACATATCTAACTTCGAGGACGAAGTTTGTACGTGGTGGAGCCCATTCTGTAACAACCCAACTATTAGCCCAACTAAATATCTGATCATCGAACCAATAATGTAATATTATTACAGTACTTTGAATTATAAATTAATTAAGTTTTAGAATATTTAATTGAATAATATAATATTATGAATTATGATTTAATAATTATTAAGATAATTAAATAAAAGATATATAAGATACAAAAGTATAGTGGGTTAAATTCAAATATGACCAATTTGATATATAAAAGCCAAATTAATGATCACTTAAGATCATTATCACAAAAACCACTCTCTCTCTTCTTTCTCTCTCTACAAACCGGTTTCTCAAGAAATTGTCAAGAAATTTCTTTAATTCTTGTATTAATTGAAGATTCAAGACCAAAGAAGGTTACAACAAACATCAAACAACAATTATCTACAAGATTTCAAGGTAAAACTCATCTAAATTTCGGTATTTTATGATTTTGGTTGTTTTTTAAAGAAAAACCGAAAATCAAAAGAATTATAACATGAAATTGTGTTGCATGTTAGAATAAATGAATTGAAATCATGTAATTAAGTAATTTGAAGTTATAGAAACAGAAATCATGAGTCGGATTGTCCAAAATAAGCAAGAAAATGTAAATTTTTGATAAAATAGTGTTCTTGGCAAAAGGTGCATATTTTTGGACAATCTTGATCAAAATAAGGTGTTAATGATAAGGAAAATAGTATAAAATCAACCAAATAATGATAATATAACATTATACTAAGTTGCATGTTGATAAAATGAACTTTTGGGAATTTTTATGAAAAATCCGTAAGTATAAAAGATGAACACCAAGAACAATTTCTGGAAAATTATGAAGACATGGGATCAGAAATTCAGATGAGACCGAATTCGGATGGAGCCCCATTTCGGATCTGTACTTCGGACAAAATACTTAAATTCAGATATCTTGGCTATTTTGGATGAAGTACCATTTCGAACGGAAGGTGATCCGAACTCGGATAATCCGAGTTGGATGGCTCATTTCGGATAGTCCCAGTTCGGATGTGCCATTTCGGATGCCAGAATCGAATCCGGGTGATCCGAATTCGGATGGTCCTAATCCGGATGTGGTTTTTATAATTTAAAATATATACAACAGAATTCCTTATATAAATATGAATGATCAAATATAGAAATCAAGATCTATAAAATTAAGAAATACCATCAATTAGAAATCACATGATTATATGCACGATCATATATGATCAGATTTCAGAAATGTAACTTTATAAGACTTTGAGATTATTACTGACAAAGAATAGAAAGATTCTGATAAGATTTATGAGATTGATGATAATATGATCAAAATATAAGATTGTGAGATCAAAGACCAACAAATGAATCTTGAGCATAAATGATGAACACTGAATATATATTATTCAGATGATATAAGAGCTAATAAATATCAGAAATGATATTAATAACAGATTGAGCAACGAGCAAGATGATGAGCAACTGAAAGTCTGAAATAAGTCAGATTGTGGTTCTAATCCACTACAGATTTTGAGCAACAGAGCCAGATCCAGAAAGTAAAAGAGCACAACTAACCAGTAACTGTGAGTTGTAGATTTTACTTTAACTGCAAATTATGTGAATTGAGACTTTTGTTGCATGATCCTGATTTTATTGGCATTCTGATCTTGAGCTTATTATATATCATCATAGTATATTTACTATGATTTGTTGAGCTGAGCATTTATTCTTCCAGATTCTATTCTTTGACGAGTCATTTGATTGTTAAGCTTAACACCATCACTATTGCTCAGTGTTGGGTTAATGTTAGGCTTATGATGTGCTGATTTACGTGATGAAAGCACAGAGGGTAGCTAGAGCTGAGCATTCCGATGATATCCATATAGAGCTTTTACTGGTAGCTAGCCCAGTACGTGGCTGATCCCCACTAATGATGCGTGTGTATGGATTTATCATCATCCGAGCATTCCTTATGAATTTGTCTAAAAGTCTCAAGAGCAACAACAGTTTTATAACTGGGAGCTGAGCAAAGTCGCGCATCAAAAGAGCATTAATTGGCCAATGACCCTTCGAGATTGAGCTGTGCATGAGCCTAGTGCAGTGCATATAGAGCTGAGACGTGCATGAGCCGAATGCAGTGCATGTGCTTCCGCGTTCATAATTGCATGTTAAATGTGAAATTCTACATTCTCACTAAGCAAATAAGCTTACCCAGTTGTTGCATTATTTTTCAGGTAAAGGCAAAGGATTGGCTGGACCTAGTTCTTAGGTCGGGACTTGAAAGAGCTTGAAGTACATTAGAACCTGTTCCAACACCTTGGTACTTAGCTGATGATTGAGCTTTGGGGTTCGGGTCTAGTTTATATTATGTGATTTGATGTAATAGTCTAGATATTTGTACCTTGCTACTTAAAGCTGTCTCTGGTTGTAATTAACTTTTATTCCGCAACTGTTAATTTTATCTTAGTTTCCTGATTGATATTGCGTTGCTACTGGGCCTTGACTTGAGACCTTTGAGAAATCAGAGGGTCCCACAAGAATAATAATAAACGCTCAATATTATGTAAATAATCAAAATTAAAGATTTAAAAATTTTATTAAAAAAATATCTTTTTTGAATTTTCGGATATCGAATTATCCGGATATCCGAAATCTCGGATAGTTTCGGATCGGATAGTTTTGGATTTTTATTCCAGATGCTCGAATTCGGATTTTTATGAACACCCCTAATAATTAGGTATAAAATTTGTAGATCAATTGTGTTCTTGTGAATTTCTATCTTTGCACGCAATTGGCAAACCATCCAATAAACTTTTATCCACTAATCAAACAACTTTTACCCAATTAACTTCAATTTAATAACTCAAGTTACCAACATAATGTAACTTATTAAAATAGTCTACAAGCCTAATTTAAAGTTATTTTGATTGATATCTCAATCAATTACATATTAACACATAATAGCAGCATACTTTGTCTAGTTAAACATAATTAGTCAATTAGACTTAACCAACTCTTATGTTTAACACTTAATAATTATTAATAAATTTCACGTACTAGCTACTGTTTCTCAAATGCTATACTATTATGTTTCTCGTCATTCTCTCTACAAAAATCCTTCTCATGTGTACCGGAAGTACCACTTTTATAGGGTACAAAAGTACCACTTAAAATGATTTTTATAAACTTCTTTACATAAAATAATGTTATAAATTAATATAAATTTACAGTTAGTGATTGTATGAAATATAACTATAAGACAGGAGAAAAAAGCATAACTTATTTCGGTCTCATAGGTTACCTTCCGATGTTTCTCAGTCATGATGCTCCTAAACTGATCGTTGGATCAACTGTACCAGGCCTTTAATGGCATAGGAGTCGTGCATAGGGGTGTCAATTTCGGCCCGTTCAAGCAAACGGGTTGATGACTAAAAGTCATAAATTTTACATAATTGTGAATTTTTTTTTTCAAAAAACAATTTGTTTAATACACCATTAAATGTTCCTTTTAAAAAAAAATTTATGTTCTATCTTACTTTTTAACGATGTGTCAATTTAACAATCTCATCCGTTGGGTCAAAATTGTCACCCTTAGTCGGACACTACCTTTATCCTATTATTAAATCTAAGCATTTGTTTACTATGAGAGATTTTCAAATAAAAAAGTAAGTTTTCGTGTGGAAGGAAAGTCAAATTAAAACTTTATTCTTCGTTACAAAAAATATTTTATTTTTAATACATAAAATAATAAATGTTACTTTTGCATAATTTCGTCTTCATAAACAAACTTTTATGCATATAAACGGAAGTTTACTAATAAATAAAATTTTGTATTTTAGTTTTACGTATCAACAAAAAAAATTTATGTAAAACAAAAATAATAAAAGTTTAAATTGACTAAAAATATTTTAATCAAAAAATGAAAATTTGAAATTGTTCAAAACGAGTTATTGAACATCCGCACGTGCTACGAGGTCTAAAATATTAACTACAAAAATAAATATAAAAACAAATAAATATAATACTTTTAAAAAAATTCAAACAACGAAACACAACTGAACCACGATCGGAGAGTGATTTTGCAATTAGTTGGTTCTTATCATTGGTTTTCTAGATTTTGTAATGCTAAAATTACAAACAATGCTTTATTAAACCATGTCGGAACCAGAATTAATTAATTAATTAATTATGACCATAATATGAAAATTTTACATTGATTAGGTTTAATCGTTAATTTAATTTGTTGGTTTTACGATCAAATCAAATAAATTTATAACAGTAATGTCTCTAATACATCGATTAGGGTTTGTCAACGTTATTATAGTAATGTTGAAAAGTTATGCATGATCATATTCATTAAAAAAATCTAAATCTTAAATAGTTACATTTAAATTATAAAACGATTTCATTAGAATTTTGTATAGTGCATTTGAATAATAAAGTCTTTTTTTATAAAATTAACATAACACGATAGTGAAAAAATTTATATATAATTACCCATTTAAAAAGAATGTCTAAATAAAAGATAACAATAAGATAATGGTGTATTATGAAAAAATTAAATTAAAAATTAAAAAAAAGGGAAAAACAAGTCATTGGATAAATACATTTGATAAATGTATGTATATATAATTACCAATTTAAAAAGTTTGTTACTGAACTTTCTCTTACATACATACATATAATCTTGGATTATACATGTTTATGTAAAAAAAAAATATGTGAATGATCATTCAAAATGAGACGTGTTCAGTACTCTCGATTATTTCGGGTACACTCATAATCCAGATTGAAAATAAAATGGAAAACCAATTCTTCAAAAAAAATCGTATAAACTTACTCAGTAGTCGTGTAAACTTACAAATGTAATCATCGTACAAACTTACTCAATAGTAGGTGAATAAATAATCAATTCTCATCAGTGGCGAATCGTCAAACGTGCACCCCAATCATTTTTTGGTTTGGGATTTAGGAGACCAGTGAGTTTTTTGTTTGTGTTTTGGAGGGGCACTTTGAGAATTTAATTAATAGAAAAGTTAAACAGATAATTTTTTTTAATTTTTAAATGGTTTAATAATAATTATATAGATATTTGGATATATATAAAAAGTTTAAAAGTTTAAAATTATATAAACTTAATAAAAAAGTTTAAAATGATATATGCGTAATAATAAAGTGTTACGAGAACATGTATGTAATTCTCCTTTAACTGTGAACCAAACTTTTGATTCATGATTAAAATGGTTAATTAAACCGAAGATAAATCATCAAAAAAGACTGACAAAAGGTTATGAATACAAAATGATTCAAAACATAATAACAAGAGATGTGATTTGTACATAACACATTTTTGTTATACACAACAACTTTAACTAAAATGATTATTTTAACATTAATCATAAGCTTATCATATTTGTCTTGTACCTCCAAAAATAAGTATGATTTTGTCATTTTAAGTAAATTGTTGTGTAAGACAAAAATGTTTAACGTACAAATCACTTTTGGATAATAAGTGTTTATGACGTCAGCGTTGCATGAAATATAAATGAACATTCATCCCACATTCCCACTTTATTTGTCATTTTTAGAAGTTCTAATTCAAAAGGTAAACAATTAACAAAAGCACATGTCGTTGTTTCGTAACTCATACAAACAATTTGGAAAGAAATCAAAAATACTTTATCAAAAATAATGATAATAATATAATGTTTTGATGAAAGTATAAGTTTAAGTTTAACTAAACTTCCTTTGTTAGCAAAATTTTTGAATGATATCGATGTGATATTAGACGGATGTCAATTCGTATTCTCGATTTATTATAATAATAGTTTATTTACCACAAATTATACGGATATGATTAATAAAAATTATTTATATATAGGAAAAATTACGTAAAAAACAATCAAAGCACACAAATTTTTCGATTAAGTCATCATTTCATTTTTTTCCTGATAAGTCCCCAAACTGTTTAAATCTTTTAAATTGATCCGTTAACATGTTATAACAGGTTAACATGCTTAAACATGTATTGCAAAAACCATCAAAGCATAAAATTTTATTGATTATGTCTCCATTTAATTTTTTTTCCTGATAAGTTTCGATAAAAGAAAACGAAATTTTTTCAAAATTTTAAAAACAACGATGTTTATTTCGATGACAGAGAATGTCATGTTTGTCTAGACCAAAATAAGTTGGTTTGAAAATAATATTTTTCCAAAACAACGATGGTTGTTTGAAAATAATATTTTTTTAAAAGTCCTATATTCCGGAAAATATAAGTTAGTTTGATATAAAAACATAAATGATGATTATTTCGATCACATGTTTGTCTAGACCAAAATTTTTAAATATATTTAACTAGTTCATTTATTCTGTTTTTCATTTGTAATTAAAAAATTACAAATTGTTCAGCTTTAAAATAAATTCAAAATGAAACGGATTACAATCCTTTTAGGTTTTAGCTTTCCCGAATGGCAAAAATTATGACTCATTCATGTTTAAGATATTTTTTACAAAAACCGTAAACCATTCTGATTTTTCGTTTTTTCTAACAAAATAATCGCAACTTATTTATTTTTGTGTTTTAACAACGAAAAATCTATGCACTATTCTGGTTTACAGTTAATTCGAATGAAAATATTGCAACCCACATTTAGACTGAAAAATTAAAAAACCAAAATGTTCATTTTTTTTGTTTGAAATTAAAAAACCACAAATATTCAATATTTTAAATTTTCCAGATAAAAAGTACTACGAACCATTCAAGTCTTTAACTTCCTTGAACGACAAAAACTACAACCCATTCATATTTGAGATTTTTTTAATTAAAAAAATTTATGAACAACTCTGGTTTTTTTATTTTTGCTAACGAAAAAATTACAACCCACTCATTTTTTTAATTTTTAACAACAAAAAACTATGAATAATTGCAGTTTATAGTTTTTCTGAATGAAAAATATTGCAACGCATTTTGATTTTTAGTATTTTAAATAAAAAAAACTACAATCCAGTTAGATCAAAAAACTAAAAAACCAATATTGTTCATATTATTTTGTTCTGAAAAACTAAAAAAAATGGTTCATAGTTTTTTCGTTTGTAGAAAGTGCAAATTAAATTATTCATAGTAATTTTTCGTTCAATTATATATAATAATGAATAAATAATCAAATATTATCTAATCGTAGATAATATTTCAGAATATATATTTAAAATTTATAAAGTCATGAAAAAATTAAAGTTATACTAAATAAATTTAATGAAATTAAAAAAGAGTCTCTAAAGATAGTAATAATGTAATTAAACAAACTTTAAATAAATAAATAATAAATAAAATAAATAACTAAAATTTTATTATAAAAGTTCACAACAAATATGAAACATAAATTGGGTTAATTTTGATATTTATGAAATCTTAGAAAAACTTAAAAAATAAATAAAGTTGAGTTTAATTTGAAATGTTACTATTATTGATAAAAATATGAGTAGATGTTAATATTTCTGATTATTGAAAAGTTGTTGGTGACCTGCTAAACAAGTTTGCAGGTCACCAATTACTATTATTGATAAAAAAAAATAAAAAGTTGTTACTATAAACGATAAAAAGTATAAAAGTCAATGCTATTAATGATAGAAAATAAAAAATGTTGTTAATAATTATAAAAATGACAAAAGTTATTACTATTTTTGGTCATTTGCCTAGAATAAAGTTTTTTTATGCAATTAATGTTTTTAACTTCTATAACTATGCTTAAAAAAGGAATAATAGTAGTAACTTCGATGTTTTTCTAGAAATATATTGAAATGATTTTTTTAAATCTTAGTTAAATCTACTTATTATAATGATAGAGTATAAATAAAATCATATTTGATAACTTATTTCTTATTATAAAATATGTATAAACATTAGGTTTTATGTAAATTTAAAGGGTTTATTATGAAAGAAAAACCAACATATTTTCATATTTTTTGCGTTTTCGTCCCTCAATGTTATTTTTTTCCATAAAAGTCCTCAAGCTAATTTTTTTTCTATTTTGATTTAGTGAAATTTGGACATTACAACCCGGT
The DNA here is from genome assembly GCA_020465985.1 of Centrapalus pauciflorus. Taxonomy (NCBI): domain Eukaryota; kingdom Viridiplantae; phylum Streptophyta; class Magnoliopsida; order Asterales; family Asteraceae; genus Centrapalus; species Centrapalus pauciflorus. The sequence goes on along the minus strand of JAANYP010007416.1, from coordinate 98,796 downwards.
TTTTCAGTTTTTAAAAACTCGGTTCACAAATTATAATCGGGGTCTAATCTCCAAATTTCACTAAACCAAAAAGAAAAAGTTAACTTAAGGTTCTTCATAATAAACCCAAATTAAAATTTCAAATTATATCGATTAAATATATATAAATTCAAGCATAATTTTCTTTAAAAGAATGTTAAAAAATAATTATTGTTCATTAATATTTAAAAAGATAGATAAATTATATACATGACAAATATACTTTTGTTTATTTTTTTATAAGAATTAACATTATATGGTTTAGTTTTAACTTTACGTACGTTTTATCTAATCAATTATTTATTAAAAATTATTCACATAATACATATGTTCCTAGACAAGTAAAATATATATGTGCCCGATAAAAAAACCCAAATATCAAGTTCGTTTTATTAGTGATTAACTCAAAACAAGGACAAATTGTGTTTTTTTTTTTTTTTTGAAAACTAAAGGTTGGTTCTGTATATAAAACCCGAGATCAAAATGTTTTTGACAATATATAATACAGTAAAAGGATTTTTCTGTATCGCTTGACCTCAAGAATTCTACATAAATCTGTCTTAACTTTCTAATAATCTATCTATTCTGATAAATAAATAAATAATTTGTCGCTTGTCATTTAATTAGAATGTCCATTAGCATGACATGCTTATATATATATATATATATATATATATATATATATATATATATATATATATATATATATGTGTGTGTGTGTGTGTGTGTGTGTGTGTGTGTGTGTGTGTGGTGTGTGTGTGTGTGGTGTGTGTGTGTGTGTGTGTTGTGTGTGTGGTGTGTGTGTGTGTGTGTGTTGTGTGTGTTTGCGCGCGCGCGCGTTCAATGGAAAACCTATATGTATCGGAAAACCCGGAAACCACTTTACAGCCATTGGATCAGGTGATACATCACGCAGAAAGTCGATGCATTACGCTGGAATTTGATGCATCACGTAGAGAATTGTGATGCATTTGTGGTGGTGCATGGAGGTTTTCCAATATTTTCCATTGAACCTCTCTCTCTCTCTCTATATATATATATATATATATATATATATATATATATATATATATATATATATATATATATATATATATATATATATATATATATATATATATATATATATATATATATATACAAGGGTTAATGAGAACCTAAGAACCATTTGTAATCATTAAATTAAGAAGATTTATGGCTGAAAATTGTCAAATGACATTTTTGTAATTATTTAAAATTTTGATAGTGAGTAATCTTGAAAATGTGTGCAAGTTGTATTTTTTTTAAGAAAAAAATTTGTTTTTTTCTTTTTCTTTCTCTTCCTTTTTTTCATTTTCATGAAAATTGATTTTTATAGTAAAAAACGTTTTTTTATTTAAAAAAAATTCTATATAGAAAATTATTTATCTACTAAAAATATAATATATTTTATATAGAAATAGTATGTATCTAAATAGATTGTTATATAATTCTATATCTTTTTATGTAGATTAACACTACTATTCATAAATTATGTAGAATGTTATGTTTTTATAGATTTCATATATTTTTTTGTTCTTGTACAATTTTATATCTTTTTATGTAGATTAATATTAATATTCATAATCTATGTAGAATGCTACATAGATACTATGTATATTATCATGTATTCTATGTAGAGTATCACATATTCTATATAGATTGAAGGGTAAATTACAAATTTCGTCCCTGTGGTTATACAGAAATTATGGATTCAGTCTTTTTTAAGACGAAATTACAATTACAGTATCTGTGGTTGGTTATTTGTTTTGGTTTTGGTCCTTTGACCGGTCATTTTTTTATAAATGACCATTCTACCCTTGATAAAATAATTAAAAAAAGACAATCAACTTTATTTTCATATTGATTAAGTAATAGAAATTAAAAAAAAAAATAAACTCTCCTTTTCTCCATCGTTGCTTCATTACAAGCTTTTTCATCATCTTCTAAAAAGGTTTTGACTTTTCCTAAGTCATCTGTCATCAATTTCTCCTCACAAACATCATCTAATTCCTCTAAGCTTTTACTAGAATCAGATCTATTTTGCTTGCTCTCAGCATTTTGCACATCAATATCTTCAACTCCTTTTGTTGACAGCGACTTAACTTCCTCAATTCCATCACTTAATTCACTGCTTATACTCACTTTTCTTGATAAAGATCGAGTTTTTATGGTTCTCTGTACTGGGTTTCTCTCTATTCCATCAATGGAGACACTCTGTTCCTTATTCCATTCCGGTCTTGCTTTCTTAATCTGAATTGGGCTTTTCTTGATCCCATTTCCATCCATGGAAACACTCAATTCTTTGCTTAAATCACTCAATAGCTTCTTGTTTTCAAATCTAGCCTTTGGGATATTCTCGAATCTCTTGATCCATTCGCCTCCTGGATCTTCTAGTGTTTCTTGGCGAACCCACATCGAGATGGGTTTTTTGATCGCATAGCAGTGGGCATCGACATGAGCTTTTGATCGTATAGCAGTGGACATCGAGATGGGTTTTTTATCGCATAGCAGTGAAAGGAGAAATGCAGTGGATGGCCGAAGGTGACGAAGACAATGGATGGCCGGAGGTGTTGGCCATGGTTGTTTGCCAAAGAGTTTCTCCCCTTTTTCAATCTTGATCAAAACATACAGAGAGAGAGAAATAAAGAGAGAGAGATTATATTTTTAATTATGTTACTCAATTAATATAATATTAAAGTTTATGTCTTTTTTAATTATTTTATCAAGGGTAGAATGGTCATTTATAAAAAAAATGACCGGTCAAATGATCAAAACCAAAACAAATAACCAACCACAGATACTGTAATTGTAATTTCGTCTTAAAAAGGACTGAATCCGTAATTTCTATATAACCACAGGGACGAAATTTGTAATTTACCCTAAATTGAAATACATTAAAAACACAGTTTTAACAAATTAATCGGCAAACATATTCTATGTAGATTATCATGTAATCTATGTAAAATATCATGTATACTATATAGATACAACGATAACAATTTACTAGCAGAACAATAACCATATTTTAAATAGATACAAACTAGCTACAATCAATTTTGTATAGAGTATCAAGTATTCAATATAGATACAACAATAACAAATTACTAGTACAACAATAATAATATTCTACGTAGATACAAACTAGCTACAATCAATTTTTTATAGAATGTTATTTATTCTATACAAAGTATCATATATATCTATAAAAATACAAACCAAATCTAGATAGAATACATAAAGACGTTGAACCTTCAAATACACAACCATCAGGAACCAGAACATTCGACGAACCGATGAACGTAATCTATGTAGAAGGTCAAGTATTTCTATGTAGAGTATCGTGTAGAATGTCATGTATTCTATGTAGAGTATCGCGTAGAATGTTAAGTATCATATATTCTACGTAGAGTATTATAGACGAACTGAAACAAAAAAAAGATTTCATTTAGACATTTTATCAAACACTTGGTATGCAACTGATATAAAATATACGAAGAACACATTTTATGTAGATACCAAGTATTTTATGTAAATTATCGCGTATTGTATGTAGAGCATCGCGTAATCTGTGTATAAATATGTAACATCCCACATCGGTGGAGAGGAGAAACCAAGATGCCCATATAAGGCTAATGTTGTCTCTATCCACCAAGACGCTTTTTGGGGCGGGCCTATGACTTGGCTTCCAGAAACAAAACTGTGTGGCCTTTGTTAAAGCGGACAATATCTTGTTTCGGGGTGGTCTGAGCTGTTATAGTAGGTATCGGAGTCAGGCACCGGGTTGATGGGGAGGGATTGTAACATCCCACATCGATAGAGAGGAGAAACCAATATGCTCATATAAGGGTGAGCTTGTCTCTATCCACCAAGACGCGTTTTGGGGCGGGCCTATAGCTTGGCTTCCAAAAACAAAACCGTGCGGCCTTTGTCAAAGCGGACAATATCTTGCCTCGGGGTAGTCTGAGCTATTATAGAATATCCCAGACGAATTGAAACATAAAATTTTTTTCATTTAGACATTTTTTATCAAATATTTGGTATACAAATTATACAAAATACATAAAAAAAACGCAGTTTTAAACAAAAAATAATCATTCGAATCTTGTGAATCATAAACAAAAAAAAATTTTAACAAAAAAATTGTATATAACTATTACAATTATTCTAGATCTAATATCTTACAAAGAATCTTCATTTCTTTACCGTCGAGCTTCTAGGTCTTCATTTCTTGACCATCCGACTTTCAAATCATCATTTCTTGACTGTCCGTCTTTCAAATCGTGAGAAATATAAAGGAGAAGAAAAAATCATCGAGGCACCGGGCGGTGGAAGCGACAGAAGGCCATTGACGGCGGCGGCAATGAAAGTTTCTATGATTGAGAAAGAGATGAGAGATAGCTGATTTTGTTTTTTTAGTGTTGAAATGAAAGAGGGGGAATAAGAGAATATATAAATAGGAGAGATAATTTTTTTTCCCAAATTGCCCTTCTCAAGTTCTCATAAAAAGATAGGTTATTAAAAGAACTCATATATATATATATATATATATATATATATATATATATATATATATATATATATATATATATATATATATATATATATATATATATATATATAGATTGAGATTCTATGGGGCACCATATGTATCGGGAATCAAATGGGAACCAAAAATGCATTGCTTGTTTACAAATGGTGCATTAAGGGCATTTTGGAATGCTTAATAATATATTATTAAATTATAAGATTTAATTTAATATTTATCATTTATTTAGGAAACTAAATAAAATGATCAACCACCTTTCCATAAATTCATCCCATTTTCTCTCTCTTTCCCTTTCTCTTTCATGGCTAGCCTCTCTCCATCTCTCTCTCTCAACCAGTTTTCACAAGACAACCACTACTACTACCGCCAGACCCAGCACCACCATCGCTGTCCACCGTCGGTATGCAACTCTGCACCATACCTGTGCATCGATGTTGACGAGAATTTGCTTGCGTCTGTTGATCATTGTTTTTAAGTATCAGTTTTTTCACAAACAGTTCATTCTACGATTCTGTATCATGTTTATAGCTAGTCAAAGAATTCTAAGATTCTTTATTAATGTTGGTGGTTATTGCTTCCAAGAAATAGTTGGAGCATATGGTATTGGTTGTTTCGAACATGATGCACAACAGCAATGCATCACGACAATGATGAACACATTGAAGACGTTGATGAACACATTTAAATTTCAGAGATGCATCACGAAATTAACACGTTTAAATGTCGAAATGCATCACGATTTTGGTGATGCATAATGATGGAACAAAGACGAGGATGAATATGGCCGAAATGCGTCACGATTTTGGTGATGCATAATGATGAAACAAAGACGAGGATGAATATGGTCGAAATGCATCATGTTTGAAATTGAATTGGATGAAGATGCATCGTGTTTGAAGACGAATCCAATAAATTGGATGAAGATGCATCATGTTTGTTTAGATTCGGATAGAATATTTTCTGAATCCAAGCATCTTCCGATTTTGCTCTTCCGCGCGCGAGAAGTTATGCACCCGTGCACCCATTTTCAAGTTAATTACCATTTTGCCACTACAATCTGAACCATTAAAATTCAAGATCTAACGGTGCATACAGGTTCCCAAAGTGCACAATGCATACAGGTGCCCCATAGAACCTTTGTGCACCCTTGGTAGATAGTCCGATGCACAAAAGTTCTCAATGGTGCCTCGATGCACAAAAGTTCTCAATCGAACCCCAATCTATATATATATATATATATATATATATATATATATATACACACACACACACACACATACACACACATATATATATATATATATATATGTATATATATATATACATACATATATATGTGTGTATGTATTTATTTTGTTAGATAAGATGTGATGATATGATTTGACAATTTGTGTTCTCATTTATAATATATAATAATAATATAATAATAATAATAGATTTTATAGATAGATTTTCTAATAATATGATTTAGTACATGTAATATTAAAATATTTATAATGCCTAAAAATTTGCACAAAATAAGTTTTAAAATGTTTGATTAAAGCTCCACGTCAACTCGTTCAAGTATTCAACAAAGGTAGGGTATGTTGAACCAGCATATAAAGTCAAATGACAAAAAATAAAAAAATTTATTAAATTGAAAAACAAATCCGAAACAATCCCATAAAAAAATATATAGACTAAATTACAATAAAGTTCCTTGTGGTTGTAATTAACAAGTTGTGTCGTGTACGTGCATTGCGACGAGATGTATGAATTATGAATAGGGTTATTTTTACATTACAATATATAACAATTCTCAGGGGGAATTGCACTGTTTTCAAGCTATTCACAAGTCACTATTTATAAGCTCTTTTTTTTTTTTTTTTTTTCACAACTCATTTTCCTTTGGCTTTTGTAGACTTGTGCTTCCTCTCTCTTAGGGGTAAGCAAAATGCGGTTTGGGTAGGTTTTCCTTAAAAACCAATATCCGAACCAAGACTTTCGGTTTTGGATTTTAGAAACCAAACCATTTGGTTTTTTTTTTCGGTTTTCGGATTTTCGGTTTGAACTTCGGCTTTTTCGGTTTGGATTTCGGTTTTTTAATTTAATCTTTTATATTTCATAATTTTTTTCTTCATTCATAAAACCTATTGTATATTAGTACGTTTAACAATAATAAATTTAATTATTGCATAAATTCAATAAAAAATAAAATCTAGGCTTAAAAAAACAACACAAAACATATGAAATGGTTATTAAAAGAGAAAAATAAAATAAAAGCCAATAATCTAAAGAATGAATCACTAAAAAATTTCTCAATAAGAATAAAAGAATATTCAAAGAAACAAAATTTTAATATTTATATAACTTTCGTTTCGGTTTGGAGTTTTTCGGTTTTTGTGTATATGACAAAACCGAAACCGAACCAAAATTTTCGGTTTTAGAAAATCCATCGTCCAGACCAAAGTCCAAATCAAATGGTTTGGATTTTCGGTTTCGGTATTTCGATTTTTTTCGGTTTTGGTTTTTTTGCACACCCATACTCTCCTAATAGCACCATGCGGCCATCATTGCTCTCTTATAGCAGCACCCATCTCAATTTTTCACTGCAACTGCCGCCATCTTTCCTCCTTGCATTAGTTTGAAGTTTAAATCGAGGTCTAACCATCATCTTCGACAACCAGTGGTGCTAATTTGAAATTCAATTGCAAGCAAAACGATGTGTTTGAATGTCGAGGGTTTCGGTATCATGGTTGAAGGTTTCTGGTTTAGATCGATGGGTTCAAAGGTTAAAGGTTTTCTGGTTCAAATTGGAAGTTTTAGGTGTAGCTCAATCATCATTGAAGGTTTTATTTTTCAGATGTTCTTTAGGTATATGAGGGTGAGTTGCCGTTTGAAGTCACTACATTGTTAAATGGTTCGATTTCTTTTCAACTTTTCGTTTTCAATTGTTGTTTAGGTATGAGGGTGAGTTGCCGTTCGAAGTCATTACCATTGTTAAAGGGTTTGGTTTCCTTGCTGCTACTACTATATATGAATGGTTCGAGCAGTTATACCTTGAGGTCGTGAATAAGGCAAAGAAGAAACCACCAAACTCATATTTTATTATTCCAATTCTATGTGCTTTCAAGTTTCAACTAATTTTATTTAATTGGTTATAAACAGAAGCATTTGAAGAATCAAGATCGGGTTCGTCTAGATTACAATCAAATTATGACAAGTTGATAGTAACTTTTTAAACAAAAATATTATAATATGAGAAACTGATACTGCACATTGCGTTTTCCAATTTCATGACGTGTTTAATTTTGTTAGATATCATGTTCTGTACCCATTTGTTTAATGATTTGAACCTATATAACATGGATTGTCTCCTACTTGATCTTAATCCTAATAGTTGAAATATTTTCTGCACACCATTCGTTTGAGGAAATGGTTGTACCTAGGTGGCAATCTTGACCCAACGGGTCAAACGGACCGAAGGGTTAAATGGACCCATTGTAGAAAACTAAGATAAAACATAATTTTTTTAAAAAAAAATGAAAATTTATAAAACGGTGTATTAAAAAAAATTGTTCTTTGAAAAAAATTCAAAATTATGTAAATTTTACACCTTTTGGTCATCAACCCGTTTGCTTGAATGAGCTCAAATTGTCACCCCTACTTGTACCAAATTCTATTACTAAGCTACTAATTTTTATGAATTCGATCTTTTGGTAAATGTGTTATTAGTTGTTTCAGAGTCATTATTTTTGTGTCCATGATTGACTTCAATTGTCATTTATACGTAAATACGTTGCTTTTCGAATTTCGATTATATTAATTATTCATTAGAACACAAACTTATTCCCGCCACAACGTGCGGGCTCTTTTCCTCGTTCAACTTTAAATGAAACATAATTGTGAAGCGTTAATTGGCCACCAAGACTACACCACATACCATTATTGAGACGTTATATGATATAATCTAAAGAATAAGGGTATTTTAAAGAATATGTGCGTGTTTGGATGTGGGCTTAATGTTTCTTATTGCAACTTATGTATATATTATATTTAGATATAGGTATGTCACTTATATTTGTTAGGTTTTAAGGTGATGCAAAAACATTTTTAAAATTTTATATTGCATATGGAAATGATTAGAAACATATAGAACTAGTCTATATTCAACCACTAACAAGTTAGTATGCAACTACTTCAATAACGAAAGCAAAACAACAAGAACAATATAAACATGATGATCATATCTCGAGAGCGTTTTATGAGTGTTTATGCCCTGATCTGATGAGAGACGTCTGTGAAAGAAGATAGTTTCAGCGCTGCAAAACAATCGAAGGCTTGGGTTAAGGGCACAACAGGGGAAACCTGGGTGGCCACTCCGATGCTTAAGTCAGTACAGTGAGCTCAAAATTACAAGGTGCTTTCAAGTAAGAATTATATCAGAGATTTGTGGGGTATTCTGTGTGTATCACTTGGAGACGATGAACAGTGACCCATCATCAGTCATTCCCATTCATTATCCAATCCGTGCTTGACACCTAACCTATCAGTTATAACTAACTTTGAGGGGACCTCACCATGCATGAACAACCCTATTTGTGATTCATCCTATCACGCGATCGAATGCTGACTTGGGTCTCCACTATTGGTCCTTTTGTACACGTGAGATGCAGTTGACAATGACCTTTACACGTCACCTACACATGTCATCAATGAGGATTCTGTTGAAGCTTTGCAACAATTAGTCAATCACCAAAGTATGTGATCTCTAAGTTTCACACAATATAACTATCCTAGAGTTTTCTAGAGAGAAAACTTTGTAATACTAATTTCAACATTTAGGCCGATAGAGAGACCAAGGTAGACAAATGATAGGCGATCTTGCAAACACCAAAAACTTTTTGTCATCGAGATAACTCGTTCTCCACCGATATACCAAACAGACGGCTTTTTGCAACTTTGATTTTCAGGTCAAAAGCTTCATGGAACATATCCAGGATATTAACTAGCACCGAAATTCGCCTTAGACCACTTACCAAAGATGGCATCATCTGTATATTGTAGCAATGACAAAAATAAAATTATCATTAGATAAAAATAATCCATTGAACATCTTTTTAATGAAAGCTTCAACAACTAGCACTTGAAGTGCTTCGGCAAAGATAAAAACAATAAAGGTGATAAAGGATCGCCATGTCTAAGACCCTTCCCCATGTTGAACTCCAAAGTTGGTGAAAATTTGATCAAAACGAAGATCCATGCTGAGTTGAGACACCCTTTAATCCATCGACACCACTTCTCATTGAAACTCATTTGTCTCATGGAGTCCAAAAGAAAGCACCAGGCAACACTAAATATCCTGTTGGCATAAAGGGCTATCTGCCTATGAGCTTAATCGGTTGTTGGTATAAAATTCTAGCTAAAGTACTTGCGAATTGATTAGGCAAGATGATTCATAAATTAATTTGATCCAATCAAACGAGATTCTTGGCAGGGAGACAAATCTTAGATGGATTTTTGGTTGCTAATGATATCGTTTCATATGTATAGAATTTTGGGATGAAACTCTTTCTTTTCAAGGTGCCCTATACAAAATACCAAGACTGCAGAACATAATTGATCATACAAAGACATTTTAAATTGTCACATATATTGTTTACGGTTAATATTTGTATTCTAAATTGTCTCTCTCTCTCTCTCACATATAAATTCAAATCATGATGATAATAAATAATCAAAAGTTCGTTGTCAAAATCTCTTTTACACACACACACACACACACACACACACACATATATATATATATATATATATATATATATATATATATATATATATAGAGAGAGAGAGAGAGAGAGAGAGAGTAGACCGGCTAACCAAATAACATTTTTTCTTTTTTTTACAATAAAAATACGAAACTAGAAATAAATGAACCGAAAATGAAAATAATTTTTTTTTTGAACGCCAAATTATCTTACTCCTACTCATAAACTACTACTTTGCCCTAAATGGGGACTTCAGAACTTTCCACCACCTAAATTCCAACTTGCCTTCGACGGGAGTCGAACCCATGACCTCACACTTACATCACACCCCTCTTACCAAATGGGCTAAAATCTCATTGGGCTAAAATGAAAATAAATGATATCGGTTTCAAGGCATATATATATATATATATATATATATATATATATATATATATATATATATATATATATATATATATATATATATATATGTATATGTATTCGGGACTTCGAGTCTTTTGGGGTGATAACAATGCCGTAGCTCCTTGACTCGTTTCCTTTTGGCTGTTTAAAAAAAAATCTATTCAATATATACACCCTTATTAGAAGTTACAAGTTACAACTATAAATCATAATAACTACTTTAAATGCATATCTAACAGTCCTGTGATTCATTGAAAGCATTTATTATGAGTTAATTACATTACCTTATAATTATACAAACTTTAAGAACTGTGAATCAAAATCAAAATTTTTTTTATCCAAACTCAGATAATAGTATGCTTGGTCAATTCTATTATGACATGGGTTAGAATTTTTGGTAGCTCAAGCTTTTGAAAGTTATAATTTTACATTGGATCGGAAGGTTTTTAATTTATACAAGTGCTTGATAAAGTAATTTTAAGTTTAAAATAACATAATGACATTTACATTAAATAAGTACATATTTGACCAATCAATTATCCATTTGTCCGGATAGATTTAGTCATTAAATTCAAGTTAACCATTCTATTTTGGAGAAAATGATTGGTTAAACAGGTCATTGTGATGATGTTGACGTCATGTATATAAACATGATGTTTTGTGTTGTACAACACTCTAACCAACTATCAATTTTGTCTCATTTCAGTAATTAAACTGTTATTATAGGGATAATGACATATAATAGATGTGTGTACTTTTATTTTTTGATTTTATTTACGCATTGTACTTTTTATTTTATTTGATAGTTACACTTTTCATTTTGTTTCCTATATTTTATTTTTGTTTTCATTAGGTAATTATATCTTTTCTTTTGTTTTCAATAAATATTTTTTAACATGTAAATGATATATAACAGGTAAAAATCTTGGGGCAACCATTTCATATTGATTTTATATAAATTAGGGATATGCAGAATTTGGGACTGGCTTGAAAAACCGACAAATTACCAATAATCGAATTGGATGGTACCTGTTCCAGTTTGATACGGTTTATCTGTTTTCGGTCCAATGCCAAGTCCTGCAAATCTCAAATTTCATAATATCAATATAAAATATATGCGTAGAGATTTTATCAAATTGGATGGTACCTTGAATATGTTTTTCTAATAACCGAACACACAAACACCTCTTAATCTTACTTTAAATCTACATATTTGTCTATAACGTGATTCAAGTTTTATAAGCTTAGCAAAATTACAAGCCTTGAATGTGTTTTTTTTACAACTATAATATACAAACACCTCCTAATCCTATTTCAAAATCTACATATTTGTAACAAGAGTGTCTTTTAGGGTGTGTGGGAGGTTCAATCGCACAGAGCCTCCAATTTCGTAGAGTTTCACGGTCATGATAAAGATCTAAGTTTGGGATAATAATTTTTTTTTTTTTTTTGCATTTGACGCATATACGTTGTGCATAGGTACGCTAAAATGGAAATCATGTCAAATTTAATTTTATTCGTATTATGCATATTAATTTCCACCAATCATTTTCTTGTCGTTTACGACTTTCAGTTTACCTGGCAAATTTGAGTATCAAAATGACCAATTTAAAATAGCACAGAGCCTCCGAAATTCATGGGACCAACATCTTTGTCCGTAACGGGATTCAAGTTTTATAAGCTTAGCAAAAATGCAAAATTACAAGCCTTGTATATATGTTGGTGGGGTTTATTTTCACATAAACTTAAAGAAGACAAATTAGTTTTTTGAATGGTTTAGTTTTGTTTCCAACACGTCTTGCATGTAGCGCGTGGGGAAGTGTACACCACAAAGGAGAGTCGTGAATTCGTGAAAGATTACTTTGCTGCTTTTCATCAAGATTTTGTAGGTTTTTTAAGCTTATAAACCCGACCTCATAAATCACTCGAAAACCCCACCACACAATCACTTGTGAATCTGCATCTCCATCTCCATCTCCGTCCCTCTCCCCCTCTGTAATTTCTTCATCTTCAACACCCCTTTTTAAGTTTTATCCATGCACAATTGCACATGCCATCAACACAGTCAGTAATAACTGATTTTTGATTCTGTTAAAGAAATGGAGAATGGTGGTGGGATTATGAACATGGAGACACCCACAAATGTGACTATAAAGGGGATTCTTGCTTTATTGATGGCAAATCTTGATGATGAGAAGAAAAAGAGAACGATTTCGCTTGGAATGGGTGACCCAACTGCTTTTTCTTGCTTCACAACTACTTCTGTTGCAGGGGATGCTGTTGTTGATGCTCTTAGCTCTAACAAATTCAATGGTTACTCCCCTACTGTTGGCCTTCCTCAAACAAGAAGGTATCCTTAATTTCTGCGATTAGTTTTCTATTTCCATCTGGGTTTTCTTGATTTTTGTCCGCAGAGTCTTTTTCTTTTTCTAAGTGTTTAACTCCATTAAAAGTTTGAGAGCCGTGAATTGAATAATCAGCTCCACTAAAAAGATGATTGGAATCATGAACACAACCTGTTTGTAGAAATGCATGAAAGTTTGAGCTTTTTATATTTACGAGGAGCTGAAATAATGATTTTTTTTTTCTAATCAGATCCTATGAGAATTACATTTGTGTGCTACAAGTTAGATGTGTTATACTTATATCCAACAACAGAGAATCAATTTAGGAAAAATATTATACTTTGCTGAGTTAATCAAGCCTAAACGCTTGATTATAGGGGGGAAAATATGGATTTCACACTAGTTAATTAGTTATGTTCAAAAGGGAATAGAAAAAGTAAAAATCTAGTACTAAATTAGGGAAAAGTTAAGAACTCTGTCCGAACAATGGATTTTGAGCTCAAGAATGGACCAAAGTGGCGAACCTCTTTTCCATGGTGTACATTTTTTCGCTTTCTAACTCCACCAGGACCGAAAGTTATATGTGGTTTTTTGAAGTTGACATGATTTACCATGTTCCACTGTTTCGATATATGAATCGGTGAATCGTTTTATTTATTCAATTTTTACCTCAGGTTCAAATGACAGATCATGGCATCTCACCATTCCAGAATCCCTACACAACCCAAAACTCTTAAAAAAGGATGCTAATTTTCCACTTATAACATCTATATCATATGGTCGATGCAGGGCAATTTGTGAATATTTGTCGGTAAATCTCCCATACAAGTTATCCCCAGATGATGTGTACATAACAGCAGGCTGCACGCAAGCTATAGAAGTTGCTATATCAATTCTAGCAGCACCAAATGCAAACATCTTGGTTCCAAGGCCAGGATTTCCAATCTATGAACTTTGTGCCGCTTTTAGAAACGTTGAAATCCGCCATTTTGACCTTCTTCCCGACAAGGGTTGGGAGGTTGATCTTGATGCGGTTGATGCATTAGCTGATCAGAATACTGTTGCTATCGTCATTATAAACCCCGGGAACCCATGTGGAAATGTTTATAGTTATCAACATCTAAAGAAGGTATTTTCATTCAGCATACATGATCTTTGTTTTGTTTATATGTGTGATTGGCTAATGATTCGAGGTACTAATATGGATTTTGCTGGTAAAATGTAAGTAGATTGCTGAAACTGCAAAGAAGCACAAGATTGTTGTTATAGCAGATGAAGTTTATGGGCATTTAGCGTTTGGAGCAAACCCGTTTGTGCCAATGGGTGTTTTTGGGTCAATGGTGCCGGTTCTGACCCTTGGGTCTTTGTCAAAAAGATGGATAGTGCCTGGTTGGCGGCTCGGGTGGTTTGTGACCACTGATCCTAATGCCATTTTCAAAAATGCAAAGGTACATAAACCTCATATTTATGTAAATCCTTTGCCTAGAAACAGTAAACTATTAATACTTGTTAGTCGGTATAACAAATATTAGCGGAACCAGCAAATTGGATGATCAACACACTGCTCACAATTTTATTTGCTATTATTTTTCCAGAGGGCAAATTTAATTAAAGTTATGATTTTTTACTAATTTTTTTTATCATCTTTATTAATTACCAGATTTGGAAGAGGTGACAACACCTGTTAACCCTCCGCCTCCATCACGAAACCAAAGTTTTTTCTTGAAAACTTGTACCAAAAACTTTAATTGCAGTTGTTTAAATGTAGATTTATAAACTAAATTAATCCTGTTTTGTTTCATTTTCTTTGTGTGGACTATTTTAATGAGAAGTGAAGGCAAACGAATTGAACGAGACTTGTTGGGAAATTCGAATTATTGTGATGATTTGAATTGATTATTTTCTTTGGTGACCAGATAAATCTCACTCAAGCCAACTTTGTTAACTTGATTCTAATTCTTTTCCTTTTTACTTCCTCAGACCGTTGAGCGCCTTAAGAAGTACTTTGATATATGTGGTGGTCCGGCAACCTTTATACAGGTTGGTAATCCAATAGTTTCCTATATTACTGATTCAGGGCATTGTATATATTTGCACTTCCTATTTTTAGTTTTTTACGGCATGAAAATCCCAAAAAGAACACACTGAGGTTATGCAGTATCCACGCGTGTAATTTCTTGCTTTTGCTTGATTAATTCAATTAAATGAGTCTGCTTTCGGTTTCATAACATGCATATTTGATGTTTCAGGCGGCCGTACCTCAAATTCTCAAGGAAACTAGCAATGCTTTCTTCACAAGAACTCTCAGCGTATTGAAACACACTTCGGATCTCTGTGTCAAGAAAATAAAAGACATCCCTTGCTTAACATGCCCAACAAAACCACAGGGTTCCATGGCCATGATGGTGAAACTGAACGTTTCGCTACTAAAAGATATTAGCGATGACATCGACTTTTGTTTCAAACTAGCCAAAGAAGAATCGGTCATCCTTCTACCAGGTGATTAAGCAATAAGATTTCAGCTTTCGCCCGTGTACCGTTATGCATCAATGACTACTGTATCATAATCTTCGTGGTTTCTCGGGTTTTACAGGGCTTACAGTCGGACTAAAGAATTGGGTCCGGATAACTTTTGCAGCGGATCCATCTTCTCTTGAAGAAGCTCTTGGGAGAGTCCAGTCCTTTTACCATAGGCATTCTTATGAAGCAAAAGGTTCAAGTTTGATCCAAGATTGAAGAACTGGACACTCCACCCACAAATACTTTTATCTTCTTTTTTTTTTCTTTCCCTTTGACATCTCTTTGTTGTATATAGCCAGTTTAATTATAAATGTGCCATGATTACATGTATTTTATGGCATACTGTTAAACATATATTTTCATAAATGTGAAAAAGTTCAAAAAATGTATCTCTTTGTTACCTTTCTTTTTTTTTTTTTTTGTTATAGTTAATAATGATATATGATCATTTAATACGGAAATCCAGACAGCATTTGGTTCGTTAGAATGTTAAAAGGTTATGAGATTTAAAAAAAGGGTTAATTGCTGAAAATAGAAACAATTTTATGTGTTTTTAGCATTTATAACAACATTATTCATTTTTTATCATTAATAACATTAATTTTTACGTTTTTTTATCATTTATAGCAAAACTTTTCTGGTTTTGCTATAAATGATAAAAAAATGTAAAAGTTGATGCTATTAAGGATGCAAAATTTAAAGTTGATGTTATTCATATAAAAAATGCAAAAGTTGATACTATTAGTGATAAAAAATAAATAATGTTGCTATAAATAATAATAAAAATAAAAAAAAAATTATTACTTTTTTTTTAGTAATTGACTCTGTAAAAAAAATGTAATCAAGTTGAAGAACTAGACACTCCACCCACAAATACTTTTATCTTTTTTTTTTTCCCCTTTGACTTCTCTTTGTTGTATATAGCTAGTTTAATTATAAAAGTGCCATAGTTACATGTATTTTATGCAAAACTGTTAAAACATATATTTTCATAAATGTGAAAAAGTTCAAAATATGTATGTCTTTGTTACCTTTCTTTATTTTTATATAGTTAAAAATGATATCATTTAATACGGAAATCCAGACAGCATTTGGTTCGTTAGAATGTTAAAAGGTCATGAGATTTAAAAAAAAGGTTAATTGTTAAAAATAGAAACAAATTTATGCATTTTTACCATTTATAACAACATTATTCATTTTTTATTATTAATAGCATCGACTTTTACATTTTTTATCATTTATAGCAAAACTTTTTTAAGTTTTGCTATAAATGATTAAAAAAATGTAAAAGTTGATCCTATTAAGGATACAAAATTTAAAAATTGATGTTATTCATATGAAAAATACAAAAGTTGATACTATTAGTGATAAAAAATAAATAATATTGCTATAAATGATAAAAAATCAAAAAGTTGTTACTATTTTATGTTTTGCTATAAATGATAATAAAAGTAAAAGTTGATGCTATTAAGGATACAAAATTTAAAAATTGATGTTATCATACAAAAAATACAAAATTTGATACTATTAGTGATAAAAAATAAATAATGTCGCTATAAATAATAAAAAATAAATAATATTGCTATAAATGATAAAAAATCAAAAAATTGTTACTATTTTTAGTAATTGACCCTTAATGTAATTAAGATGAAAATTTGCCCCCATGCAGGATCGAACTACAGACCTCCAGTTTACAAGACTGGCGCTCTACCACTGAGCTATAGGGGCCTACTTGAAAACCATTTCATAGTTTATAAACAAATACAAATCTGTCTATGGATCGTTAATTCGTTAAACCCTTTCCGATCATCTTCGTCTTTCTAAACATTTCCAGATGGAGGTTTTGAAGATGGCGAATTCTAGGGTTACTCTGCTTCGCCATTCTTTGAATTCCTATTTTTTACCTTCTGCTAACTCTACTTTTTCATTGTCTATCTTACCAACCCGAAGATTCATCGTCTCCGCTTCTATATCTTCAGAAGAAGCGTTGGTTGCTTCGCTATCTTCCCAAGAAGCTGCAATTCCATCAACTGAGACTGCAAACCCTAGTAAGAAGGATCGATGGAAGCCAATGTGCTTGTATTATACACAAGAGAAATGCACACTGGTAAAATCGCCGCATTCATTTTCTAAATTTATGTATGATGTACCTTAGTATATGTATACGATTTATTCTTGTGGATGAATTTTACAATAGTGTTTCTTATCGTGAAGGCGAACTCTAGGATTGATAATGGCTTATTTTACACTTAATTACACATGTTGCATCTTTGATGTTATTATTTAGGGAGTGAAATATGTGTGGCTTTTTGACAAGTTTGGAACACATTATCACCATTCATAGATTTCTGTGATCGTTGTTGTAAAAGATACTGTTATATGCATTTACCTTGATATGCATGACTTTGTTGGATCAGATGAAAGTGCCAAAATAGTTTCAAAAAGTTCAAATTAACCTTGTGATTGCCACATATTAAATATTTGAGATATGAATTTTGTTTCTTCCAAATCCTGCCTTCGTAGGAAAAGTAAACCTTCTGGCATTCATGAAGAAATTGGAACCATGAACTTTTGTAATGAAAGAAGTGGCATCAAGTAAATGTCAGTGTTCATTCAAGTTTAATCAAATATCATGATAAACAGTCTTTACCGAAGGTTATAACTTCTACCAATCACAGATTCAGAGTGAAATAGTTATAGTACCATGATTTCTTCTTCCTCTATTTCACATTGTTCCCAAATGTTTGTTTTATTAAGCAAATAAGTTTCCTATGTGCGTAAATTGGGAGGTTTACATCTCGGGGATAATCTGTTTTGAAAGGCCCTATGAACATGAGTGGAATCAAACAGCAGATGTTGGAAACTAGTCACTTTCAGTTTTCAGATCTTACATTGATAGCATGCAGATGGAGATGGATTATGTCATTGTCTTTCCAACCTCACAAAAGTAATAAATTTTATGTGAATCACAATTTGATTCCTGTTGAATTCTTTTCTTGGGCATCAGATGCAAGATTCTGCTCACCTGCAGAAATTCAATCATAGTTTCTCTTTGGAGAATGCAGTAAATGCTGCTGAGTACAAGAACAAGCACTCTGAGCATTTGGATTTCTTTCTTGTGCTTGATTTGGAAGGGAAAGTTGAGATTCTTGAATTTCCAGTTCTGATGATTGATGCCAAAACAATGGATGTTGTAGCTTTCTTTCACAGGTAGTGCATTGTTTTCATAGGTGTCATATGGATTGAGATTGAAAAACTTCTTATGTGTAAATTAAATCTCTGATACCAATTGTTAAATTGTAATCAAGTACAACTTACAAAGATGCAAAGCAAAGAATCACATATTTGATATAAAACCGTATGAACAAAATATGAACAGCAGAGAGCAAATTTACGGGTTTCAATTTCTTTTGAAATGATATAACAATACAAGTTACAAACAAAACCCTTGGAAAAGTGTATTTGTACTACAGCATTACAACTTTGAACATATTACATTTAGACCCCTTAAACTTTTAACTACAAAATTAAACATGATTCTAACAATTCATCATATGTAATTGTACTATAGATTTATTTATTTCTGTTTTGCATCCTTATGTTGATGCTGAGAACAGCCTTTGCTGCATCTTTCTTATGTAGTTTGCTCAATATTACCAATTTACCATAACTTTAAAACAGGCATGAATGTAGATATAGCAGACATAGAATCCAGTCTTTTCTTTGTAGTTTCAAATTGTGATTTGATAACAAAAGCTTTGTTCCTATTTCGAATTTATCCATGTTGTAGCCATATAGTTCAAGAGTGTTGGATTGCATTCATGTCGTTTAGGTTCGGTCATCATTTCAACAAATATACATCATCTTGTTGACTTCCTGTTACAGGTTTGTTAGGCCTTCAGAAATGACTGAAGAAAGAGTTAATCAATACATTGAAGGAAAATATGGAAAACTTGGAGTTGACAGGTATGATCGTATGCTATTTGACTGTGGATGACTCATCAATTATAATGTTCTTTATAAAAGTCACACCATTGCTATTGCATTATAAAGCATCTGGAGGAATTTATGAACTATTTTAAAAGAGCGCTTCCAAAGTTTTTTTATCCTGGGAATTTGACGAAGAAAAAACAGATATGTTCATTTTTATTTTCTGCTTGTTGAAGTGGAAAATTTTTAAGCATACTACCTTTTAAGTTCATTTCATTTCTATCCCTAGGCAACTAACTGTAGGAGAGGAAAATTTTATTGGAATTTTTTTTTTCAAGAATACTAACTTTTTAAGTTCATTTCATTCCTTATAAATAGTTTTTCATATCAGAGCTGGTATCTTGTGCTAGTTTTTTTAAATTAAATTATCTTAATATTTCTCAAATATTGGAACCATTTGTTTTGACACTTGTCTGGTACCTTTGAGGAAAGGAATATTACTGGCTGTGTGTTGGTGTGGGAATGCGATAGGATTAATGTGTTTACAGGGTTTGGCATGATACAGCCATTCCGTTTAAGGAGGTTATCTTACAATTTGAAGAATGGATGATAAAACATAGCTTGTACAGCAAGGATCTTGGTGGGCCACTTCATCGAGCTGCATTTGTAACCTGGTAAGTTCATAATTCCTCGATGAAACCAAGGAATTTGTTTTGTGCGCTTTCCATTTTCACCAAATTACTGCTTGTTGCCATTGGTGCACCTTGGATATTTTTGGCCCAAGACTCTCCTAAAGCCGAAAAGCTACAAGAAATATCTAGGCAAATTACATGAAAAGTAACAATCATTTTTGGGATCATATTTCAGAATTTACTTTATAAGATCATACTTTGAAAAGTGTATGTTTTTGGGATTCAAAACCGGTTGAACGGGATCCAGAATTGGTAAGTGGTGTTGAGGGAATGTCACCAAGTAGCTAATTACATTTACATGTCATTTGTTTTGATTCCATTCACACTCAATTGGTTTTCTGGGTTTTATATCCTAAATGTACAGTGATGTTTGGATGTGTGTTCTCAAAAGTGATTTATGTTCAAGAAACATAATCAAATATTAAGTTGCAACAAAGTAAACAAAGTTAGTGACGTATGATTAATTAGTTAATTATAAAATACCCCCCCCCCCCCCCACACACACACACACACAAAATAAAGTCAGAATCAGAGTTGGATTTTTGAAACACTGTAAAACTGATCATTAATGTGTATTTTACCATATTGAATGAATGTTTGATGCTAACTGCAGAACCCATAAATATTATGTTATAAGCTGTTCCTCGATATTTCTACTGATCAGAAAATTTCTAATTTCATTATGGTTATGTGTACCAGTGGGAATTGGGATATAAAGACAAAAATACCCCAGCAATGCAAAGTCTCAAAAATGAAGCTACCGTCATATTTCACGGAATGGATCAATTTGAAGGACATATATCTCAACTTTTACAATAGGAGGGTGAGTTTGCAGACCTCAAAGTAGAATCTGTAATATCCTAATCTTGCTATTTTATATAAGGGTTAAGTGTCATTTTGACCATTCAACTTTCAGATTTTTTTTTGAAAGTTAAATGGTCAAAATGACACATAACCCTTTATATAATTCTCCTTACTCTAAATTAAGATGGACACAGTTTGAATTTTGGCATGAAACCTATTACTTCTCTCAGTACGAGATAGATTTGATTTTGCTACATTAAATATTTAATGTCTTACGATGTTGACATCATCAGTTTCAGATTTTCCTGAGAATATGAACAAATTCCAGTTTATTTCGGTTAACAGTTGATGTGGTATCTGTTTTGAGGTCAATTTAACGAGCATTTGCTTAGGCCATGATTATGAACATGCTAGATGTTACTTGCTCTTGGGTGCCTGTCTTGCCTTAATTTTAAGCCATATTCTTTTATCTAACGATTCTAGGCTACTGGAATGCGTACAATGATGAACGAATTGAAGATACCGTTGTTAGGAAGTCACCATCTTGGCATAGATGACACCAAGAACATAGCAAGAGTGTTGCAGCGTATGCTTACGGATGGTGCAGTTTTGAAGATTACTGCAAGGAGGAACCCTCTAGCTCCTGATACTGTTGAATTCCTTTTCCAAAATCGGATCAAGTAGGCGCCAAAAAAGACACGTGTTCTTCTTTAAGTGGCTCGTTGAATTTTTAGGGGAGGACAAATCTGTTGTATGACTTTCACCAGTTGTAATAATGTTATTATATAGCTTTTAGCCGAAGTAAGAAATGTATTCATCTTCTATCATCGAACCATGTAACTAATTTCTGAATACCGATGTGTTAGGTTTTTTTGTTTCAGATAATCTACGGGTTCTATACAAAGCATCGTCATTACATGATCCTGAAAAAAGAAATAGCATCCATAAGGGTGAAATGAGTGGTATGACTCCATTTTTTGTACCACTAACCATCTCAACATCACATCAGTTTTTTTCTTTATACCCGTTCCATCTTCTTGTGCCATTGAAACCATTACAGTTATCAATCTTCTTGTGCCATTGAAACCATTGCAGTTATCATCCTTAAAGATACACACGTTAAACTTTATAAATGAGTTAGCTACTATTTGATGTTTAAAAAAAGTTAGTTGCTAAAACTTTGATAAATAAAAGAGTTTGTTACCATTAATCCTTTTTAAATATAAAAATAAACTAAAAAGAAAAGAATGCATCTATTTTCAAATTATAAATTAAAAATGATTGTCTATGTCCGCTACATGTGTGCGTGCAACATGCTCCACGATATCAGAACAAAGGTAATCACATGTCTCCCTGCAATGCAATTCACGAAGAGTTTAATAATATTCGTTAGAAACTGATTCTTGTTAGAAAGCCGGAGAAGTCATTTATTTTATTGGATGGATCATGTTGCCTTCATCATGTAATATGATACAAACATACATTATGTTTTTTTTTTTTTTTTTTTTCTCATGGTCCATGGACGGACAGAGTTATGTACTATATGGAACCGATTGTTGATCGAGTACGCCAAATGTCTGTTCCGGGTCCATTCATGCCATACCTATGCTGCCTTAATGCTTCTTCCTACGAACACATAAATGACTTGATAAATGTAGCCCGATTATGATATATTTTGTCGGCAATATATATAATATCCATGCTTGTATTGTGCTATGTTTACTTTGAATAGACATTAAGATGTGTTGATTAAGGCGGCTAATGTCATTGTTAGAACTTGACACACCAAAGAATGCACGTCAAAACCATAAATCTTATCAAACTATCACTTCTAACATAATCGTCGAATGATTGTGATCACCTTGCATGCATTGACCTCGTCATGCAATGAGGCAAATCTTCCACTTCCAATGTGTACACTGAGCATTCCGGGAAATCCATGTATGGATTCATGTGCGAGGTACAGAAGTTGAATGTCATCGTAAGTATGTTTACATACATAATGTTTGTCATACAACTTTATAATATCTTCACAAAAGTTGATTTATATGGTGTGAATTTGATTACCTAAATTAATATTACTAGACATGATTATATAGTTCGAGAATTCAGATGATAATTGAAGTCATAGATTAAATCATTTGTTTTAAATTAATCTAACTTGTTTTGGACAAAAAGGTAATGTAATGAAGGTAATTTGAGAGAGTTAATTACAGTTACTACTGAAATATAAACTTTAAATAGCCTATTAATTATAGACATGTTACTACTCTTGCTTCCTTAACCACAAGAAATATATATGTTTGACGTATAACTTATGAGAGTTTAAGTTTATGATTTTAAAAGATTAAACTTTAAGTTTCGTTTGGCTAATACTTTTTCAAAAAGCTATTTGAAACTATAAACCTTTAAACAAGAAGCAGCTTTTTAAAATAAGCACTTATCAAAAATAAAATTATAAATATACATAAGAATATGCGAAAACTTCAATCACGAGAATTTTAAAATTTTAATATAATTTTATATTTGGAGTATTTCAAACACTCATAACATCCGATATATTGAAGCTTTAAGATCTTCCAATCAATGTTGTCATGGCATTATCGTTGTGTATTTGTTGGAAACATAAAGTTGAAAAAATAACAATTTCATAAAATTGTTAATATTATAAATAGTTCTTTTCCTACCAGATCAACAGAATCCTTTTTTTATTTTCAGATCTAAAAATGCTTGTTTTTTATAATTCAAACTCTATTTTATAAAAAGTTTATTTTTGAAGGAGAAATTCATATGTATCCTTTTTAAACTTTAAAATATCATATATATATATATATATATATATATATATGAGTGGTATGACTCCATTTTTTATACCAATAACCAACTCAGCATCACATCAGTTTTTTTTTCTTTATACCCATTCTTTCTTCTTGTGCCATTGAAACCGCTGCAGTTATCATCCTTAAAGATACACACGTTAAACTTTATAAATGAAAAAAAAATGTGATATGGAATGCATGTATTAAGGTTTTGTTGTGTTAAGATACCAGCAATAGTCGTCCAAACATTTCGTCAGTTGCCACATCCCACAATTCCACAAACAACTTTTTTTAAAAATAACGTGATATGGAATGATCGTCGAATGATCATGATCACCTTGTATGCATTGACCTCGTCATGCAGTAGGACAAATCTTCCACTTCCAATGTGTAGACTGAGCATTCCAGTAAGTCCATGTATGGATTCATGTGCGATGTACAGAAGTTGAAATATCGTCTCCGCGATGGTAGCCTAGTGGTTGGGGACATGAAATCTATAGTGGAGGTTAAGGGTTCAAACCTTGCACATGTCCTTTAACCATGAGTACGCGATTTACATCAACAACGTTGGCCGTGCCCCCCCCCCCCCCCCCCCCCCAGAGGGTGGGTTACCCTTTTTTTTTTGTCATACAACTTTAAAGTTGATTTATATGGTGTAAATTTGATCACCTAAATTAATATTACTAGAAATGATTATATAGTTCGAGAATTAGATGATCATCGAAGTCATAGATTAAATCATTTGTTGTTTTGGACAAAAAGTAATGTAATGAAGGTAAATAAATTGAGAAAGTTAATTACAATTACTACTGAAATATAAACTTTAGATAGCCCTATTAATTAAACACATGTTATTTCTTGTGGCACCATTGCCACAATAACCACAATCACATCACCCAGGATTAATCACAACATACAATACATTAATGATCTGAATACTTAATAAAATGCGGAAGCAAGATATTACAAAATTAAAATATAAGTGTCAAACACCCTACGGTGCTACAAGGATTCAAATCTAAGTCTACATGCTCAATAATTATTACAATATCCCAAATATATTACATAACGTTCCCATGTTTCGGTTACCAATGAGTAGTAGATATTCTTCCAAAACTTCAAGTGTTGACCTAACTAGATGGTCCAACAGCAGATTTTCTTTTTCCTGTAAAAAGTAAACAACTGAGAGGGTAAGCAAAACTTAGTGAGTACAAAAGGTTTTACACATTCAACAAATCTTTATGATGCCACCCAAGAGTAACACCGGCAACACATGTCGTATATTCTCTTCGTACTCAAAGTACGGACCCGAGCCGCAGCTCCTTCGAGACGACGCTCAGCATAAAAACCAACCATCTGAGGTAGAAAGTCATCAGGGATGTTACAATGCTGTTCAGGAACTCACTCCGAGGTCATATAGCCTTAGTAACACCAGATCACAGATGCGACCCGCAGGTCCATCAAATAGATGCACAACAAAGAAACAGAAATGCAACAAGCAACAATGTGCATCAAACATATAAGCAAGTTAGTAGAGTGTCAAATGAAAGTGAATCAACATGCCTCAGCATCAAATATTACTCACTTTGATTGTGTTTATTAACTTCAAGTTATATTATCTCTCTTCGAAATTTCAACCGGATTCACAAAGTACCCCACTGTGGGTTAAACAACACCACATGGGACCTGTTACATTTTCATGGAGTAAACATATCATCAATATATGTTCGTTGACAATTTGCTTCAATTCTCTACAATTAAAGTGTTACAACATTCGGGACCGACGTTCGAAACTCGTGTTTAAAACCATCGGTTAGTGTGTTATTATTTCCAAATAACCCTTCATTATATACCTTAACATAATACAAAAGATATCCCAAAAGATTGATTAATTAACCAGAATTTCGGATCCTTAAAACTCCATCCGAATTTCGCATGATCTGGTGTCGACTCGTCGAGTCGAGGTCCGAATTTCGGATCTCTTGCTTCCTAAACCACAAGAAATATATAAATATATATGTTTGACATACAACTTATGAGAGTTGAGACTTTAAGTTTATGATTTTTAAAAGATTAAACTTTATGTTTCGTCTGGCTGATACTTTTTCAAGAAGCTTTTTGAAACTATAAACCTTTAAACAAGAAGTAGCTTTTGAAAATAACTTTTCTATTATCAAAAATAAAATTATAAATATACATAAGAATAAGCGAAAACTTCAAACACGAGAATGTTAAATCTTTTAATTAATTTTATATTTGGATATTTTAAACACTCATAACATCCGATATATTGAAGCTTTAAGATCTTCCAATCAATGTTGTCATGCCATTATCGTTGTGTATTTGTTGGAAATAAAAGTTGATATAATAACAATTTCATAAAACTGTTAATATTATAAATAGTTCTTTTCCTACCAGGTCAACAGTATCCTTTTTTATTTATAGATCTTATAATGCTTGTTTTTTATATTTTAATCACTAGTTTATAAAAACTTTATTTTTGAAGGAGAAATTCATATGTATTCATTTTAAACTTTAAAATATCATATATATCTAATTCAATATTTTAATATCATTATCCCTCTTAAACTTTTGATCAACTCAACATTTTAATATCAGATATAACCTTCTTAAAATCAATAGTTCACATATACCCAAATCTCTAATTTAATTAGTTTTAAACGTAATAACAAATTAGGTGGAGTAAGTCTGGTGGTAAAAAGAAGTAGTTTAGGAGTAGGAGTAGGATAGTTTGTCGTTCAAGAAAAAATATCAAATTTTAATAAATGATCATTATATCCTTACTTAAAACTTTGACATAAGTTTATTTATTTATTTACTTGAATTCTATTATTATTATTATTATTATTATTATTATTATTATTATTATTATTATTATTATTATTATTATTATTATAAACAAACAACCAATTGCCTGACACTGTGTTCCATTTGGTGGAAATGAAATGATAGAAAGGAGAAGAATAGATAATGAATAAAATGGAAATGATAATAAACATTTCCATCATTTTCTCTCCAATATTGGAAGGAAGAAGTACTAACGTTGTGTTCTTTAAAATATTCATTAAAATAAAGGAAAGTGAAGAAAACGAAAGAGAAGAAGAGAAATAACAAATAGATGGTTGAAATCACAAAGTTTGGAGAACATTTTTCTTTTTCTTCCTCTCACACCTTCTTCTTTCTTCCCAGAATTGGGAAAATAGAAAATCAGGAGGATTTCCCACCTTTTCCTTCCCTTTTCGCTCCTTAAAAAGCTCCAAGAACACACTTGATTTTGCATTTCCTTTTGTTTCTCTCACTTCTCTCCCTTTTCTCTCCATATTCACTCTTAAAGAACACAACGTAAACAAAATCTATCTGATTTCCATCATTTTCCTTCTTTAAATGAATTTATGGAACACGACAGATTTTATATTTCATTCCGATTACATTCCATTCTCTCGTTAAGTGAGGTTGTGGAACACATCGTAAATGGTTATATATTGAAATCCTGGATTGAAGCCTTTTAACTTTTGTACTAATCAATCTTATATCTTGTTTCTACCACTGAAAATTACTTTGTTTCTTTGTTTATTACGCTATCTCCGATCATCGTCTCAATCTTGACCACCATAGATTTCTTCGACATAAACAAGAACATCAGACGAACCATCATATGAGATTTGTTTAATGTTTGATTTTAGGATTTTCGATCAAGAATGATTTTCAGTATTGGGTTCAACTTTTTTTAAGAGCTTCTGATATTTGATTGTGCTTCGTCTGAATTGAATTTGGTCTCATTTATGAGATTTAATTGTATTTCATAATGTTCGACTTCTTCGTTTGAGAAATCAAGTTTCGATTTCTCATTTCATCATGTTCAAGCGTGTTTGGTTTTGATGATTGAGTTTCAAACATATTCGTCCCCTCATTGTGATTTTGTTAGTTTAAATTGAGTTTGAATATTTTGATGTCAATCAGGTTTTAAAATCTATGTTCAGATTTGATTTTTAATAGAATGTTTGATTTCAAATTGTCTACTTTCGAGTTTGAATTTGAAATGTCGTTGCCGGACGACGGTGAAGGCTCATCCGATGAACGTTTTCTGTAATTTTGACGTGAAAGGCTCCGATCTGAGATTTCATTATGCCATAATAATTTAGGCAATTAGTTGTTTTTCTTAATAATGATAATAAAATTCAAATAAATAAATTACATGATTTATATTTGAGTTTTAAGTAATGGTACAATTGTCATTAATTAAAAATTAATATTTGTTATAATGTTTACAGATAATTAAATTAAAGATTTGGTTATGTATATGATATTTTAAAAATTAAGAGGGATATATATGAAATTATTTCAATTTTTAAATACAATCAAGAGTTTAATATGAAAAAATCAACATGTTTTCATGTTTTTTTTTTTGCGATTTATTCATTTCGTGTTATTTTATACTAAGAAACTTCTCAAGTTACGGTTTTTGAAAAAGTTTTGTTTTTTTCATAATTAACCCTAACTTTTTCCACAAAAAACCAACATGTTTTCGTAATTTTTTTTCCAAAAAGTCCACAAACTTGAAGACTTTTTAAAAAATAAAAAAAAATTATAAAAATCACAGACAAATATATTATTTAAGGATTTTGTTGGTAAAAAATAACACGGAGGGACTAAACCGTAAAAATATAGAAAATATGTTGTTTTTTTTATATTAAACCCTACTATCAAAATAAAACTAGCTGAATACCCGTGCGTTGCTCGGGTGATGTGTGATGAAATTAATATTTATAATTAATTTTTTTGAACGTCAAATTAATCTACTCATATTCCTAAACTACCATTTTGTCCCAAATGGGGACTTCAGAAGTTACTTTCACTGCCTAAATTTCAACTTGTCTCCGACGGGAGTCGAAGTCGTGATCCGACACTTACACGTAACCTCTCATACCAAATGGGCTAAACCCCATTGGTATTAATAATTAATTGATGACACAACAAAAGTTTTTTTTTTAAGAAAACTATGCATTGTTTGCGAAAAAATGTTACTTATATTAGTATTTAATATTAATTATTACACATAATTATATTTGAAGTCTATACATATCTATTTAAATACATGTGAGCTGATCAAAAGACTGATTTTAGTTTAAAAAATCATGTATAAGAATGAAGTATATAGGAAAAAATAATAATAATAATTTACAAATAAATGAAAACCCATCATTTTCCCATCAACTAATATACAAACACGTATTTGCAAAGTATTACTTAATTACAATATCGTCTAACATAATTTTATAATAACAATTTATTCAAACCAATTAATAAAATGTTATCAAACAAAAGCAATTATTATAAAAATTTTTAATAAATCTTAATAAAATCACATTGAACAATTTAAATGGCAAATGACATATCCCATTGGCTAAATATTTATTTAAAACATTATCGTTTCATTATTAACGGAGATCTTCATTGTTCTTCATGATATACTGAAAAAAATATTAAAACGTGTGTTAATTTTGAAGCATTAATACATAAACAACACAAAATAATGAGAAGGTTTAACACTATGTTTGGTAAAGAGAATTAAGCATATGGAATTGGAAATAAGAGGATTTCCCATGTTTGTCAACATGTGTCAACATGGAAATTCCTCTTATTTCCAATTCACTATACTTAATTCTCTGTACCAAACGCACCTTAAATGTAAAAAAAAGTATATCAATGCGACGTTTTTTCTGAGGTTTGAATTAGGGATGACACAATTTTGACCAAACAGACAGGACAATAAAAATGGCTCGTAGTAAAAAAAACAAGCTAGCACATAATTTTTTCTAAATAATAAATGTTATATGTTTACCTATTTTATAATATATGCTGATTAAAAAACTACTTTTATATGTTTATCTGTCGTATTATATATGTTTATTAAACTGAATCATCAATAAAACTAAAATCTAAATGTAAATGTTATCCCATCAATACTTATCTATATATTTAATAAAAAAAACTCTATTTGCTTATAAATTTATTAAAAATAAATAAACATTATATAAAATTATTAAATTTTAAAAAAGTAAACAAACGATATATAAAAATATAATTTATATATTTTGTTTATTATTTTATTATAATAAAATATAAAATATTGTTTTATCTATAAACTAAAATTTTAATCTATATTAATTAATATATATATATATATATATATATATATATATATATATATATATATATATATATATATATATGGAAAATTATGCAAAAAACCATCAAAGTACAAAAAAATTTCGATTAAGTCCCCATTTCATTTTTTATTTCTGATAAATCCCCAAACTATTTAAATCTTTTAAATTGGTCCGTTAACCTGTTATAACAGGTTAACATGTTTAAACCTATTTTGCAAAAACCATCAAAGTATAAAATTTTTTCGATTAAGTCCTCATTTCATTTTTTTTCCTGACAAGTCCCCGAACTATTTAAATCTTTCAACTTTTCAATAAAATAATTCGAGATTTTTTTTATACTTTTAAAAACAACGATGTTTATTTCGATGACAGAGCATGTTATGTTTGTCTAGACCAAAATAGTTTAGTTTGAAAATAATATTTTTTTTTCTAAACGACGATGGTTGTTTAAAAATAATAATTTTTTTTTAAAAGTCCGTTATTCCGGATAACATAAGTTGGTTTGATATAAAAACATAAATGATGATTATTTCGATCCCATGTTTGTCTAGACCATAATTTTTAAATATATTTAATAGTTCATCCCTACTAAACTTTAAACAGCAATAAAAATGATCGTTTTAATTTATCATTTTGTTTGATTTTTTTGCATTATGTGTGACGTAAGTGTCAATTGAACAATCATTTAAATTGATAAAACAACAAATAACATAAGTTTTATCAAGATAATGGATTTATGTGGCAAAAAAATTTAGTTGAGGGATTTATAAGACAAAATAATTTAGTTAAGGGATTTATAAGACAAAATAATTTAGTTGGGGACTTAATCGAAAAAAATCATAGATTTAAAAAATCAACGTCAGCAATTGCAACCCGCTCAACAGGTCACCGGTAACTTTTCTTGAAAAAAACACCAAATTCGTGATTTTTATTTAGTTAAGGGACTTATCAGACAAAAAAATTGATTGAGGGCCTAATCGAAAAAAACTTGTAGTTTGATGGATTTTTGCGAAATTTTCCCATATATATATATCTATATATTTATAGATGAAAAATTTAGAATAATCAACTATTCATATCTATTTTATAAAACTATAAAATAATAATTTTGAATAATTAATGTTTAATTGTAGTTTGTATATGTAATAAATATCCCATTATTTTAGGCAAGTTTGTTAGTTTGATAGGATTGCTGATGCTATCCCATTATGTTTTGAATTTTAGCAAACTTAATTTTCTGAATTTTAACCAATCATATTGTGACAAATCAGCCATAAAAATAGGAATTTCTACCAATAATATTGTGCCACGTGAGAATTTTTCTCACTGCTCCGTCGGCAATATATATATAAAATTAGTAGGAATACGTTACTTTTTATTACATATATGTAGATTTGTAGACAATAATAATAAAGGAAATGTATGAAAGAAGTGTATATTTAAGGCATTGTATATTTATTGGGGTGTTTCAACTATTTAATTGAAATCCAAACATCAAATGATTTGCATATATATATTTGGCGGTAACGTTTGGTGGGAGTGCCAAATATCAAAAAGCCCAAAATACTTGCACCAATATACCCAATATGATCCTCTACTATTACTAAACTTCCATTCTTCCCCTCATAAAGTGCATTTTTTCACCTATTTCCTATATTATAAAATAAGTAACAATTTTGGTCATCTTCAATTTTGACTAAAACATTATTTAAACAAGTTATTATAGAAATTTAGGTATGAATAATCTATTAAATGGTCAAACTAAACCACACCTTTTATTTTGGTCTTCTTGCATGATTGAAGAAAGGCATCTATTCAAGTATTTACTGAATTCAATATGCGTAGATTCGATTAGGAGAAGAGATTCTTTCTTGTAAGAACATGACAAGCTCATAGCAGCAAACTAGTATAAAGGGGCCCCAGATGCAGGAGCCGCCAACCGGATCGACCAACAAATGATAGGCCAGAGGGATGAGCTCATTCGACTAATCGTATGTAAGTTTTTATTATTATTATATCATCATCATCATCATCATTTAAAGTTAGTGATGGATTTGTTGTATTACAATACAAATGAGAGAAGTAACAAGTAAATAAAATGATGAAAAAATTAATAAAAAGAATTAAATAAGTATGCATGATGTACTAGATATGATATTCTACGCTATTACTTTATTCCGGCACACACACAAATCATGCAGTTTATGATTATTAATACTATCGACATCATAAATATGACATGTAACAATAATTTCTTACGACTTATTTATGTGGAGCTAAAAAACTTCATATAGGTAAAAATTATTATAATGACCGTGTCATTGGATTAATGTTGATAAGAATGACAGTTTGTTATTTGACATTTCAAAGAAGGATTAAAGTAATGGGAATCAAAATTATTATGTTTGAACATGTATGAAGGAAAAAATTGAAATAAATGTTTCATGTTTCATGTTTGACTAGTGAAGAAAATATAAATAACATCTTATACGTAGTCACACTATTGTCCATTTAGAAGAAAGTTGACCAATTTGAGTCTAAGTAAATTAGATCTTATAATTGAGTCACAGGACTAGCCGAGCTCGTGCTTTAAATGACTCAACTCAAGTTTTTATCAAGCTTTTCGAGACTTCAACATATGTTTTAAGGCCATCTATATATGTATATATTATCTCAAGCTTATCAAGTAATTTGAGTATCGATCCTTATATACATACATATTGAGTCGAAATTTATTAAGTAATTCGAACTTTTCAAGATCGAGCTGAGATTTTACAGAGTTCGAGCTATATGCCAAGAAAAAGAACTCAAAAATAACTTATAGAACTTCGAGCTTTTCGAGCCGAGCTAGAACCCACCATTTTGAAAGCTCGTTGAGCTATAGAGCAAAGCTCGAACATACCCAAAAACAAATCGAGCCGAGCCCTATCAAGTTCGAGCTTGACTTGACTCGTTTTGCAGCCCTTGAGTCAATTCAAAAGTGGGTATTATGATTATACAAAAATATGTATAAAGGAAAAGTACTAATCATACAGGAATGAAGCCAAACCGATCAAGTTGTTGGTTATTTTATTTTAAAAATTTTAGTAATACCTCAAAATAAAACGAATAAACACAGGACAAATTTAATCAAAGAAAAAGTAACCAACTTACTATGAAAATACTTTTAGGGACTAAAACTGTAAGTATTTTTTCTTTAGTGATGAAAAATGAAGATTAGAGGATAAACAAGGGACCATATTTTATTAACTAAATAAAAGAAGCAAAATCCATTCTAAATAATTAATCCCCACTTCCGTCAACAAGCACGTCTACTCTACAAACCGTCGGACCCCATGGCCCGTATATTCAACGCGCGCGTACGTATCACGTCCTCACAAAGCGAGTGGTCAACATCCTACCCGAAATTTTCCGTTTAAAACTCCGAAACCCAAAAAACCCTTCTCTACAAGAACCTCCGCCCCTGCCTCACCTTCTCCTATATGACTCAGTAAAACGCCAAAGATATATACGTCCAGAGAGAAATCCAGACATTCAGAGAGGGCAAAAACCTAATCGGAGTCAATCGGCGGCCTTATGAATCGAAGAAATCGAATCAGAAGGTTAATCGTTGGTTTCTAGGGTTTCGTTTTTTGTATCGTCATCAAACTGATCAAAACGAGCAGTTGTTAAGGTAAGTGACTCTGTTTATCTATTTTGAGCTATCACAGATGAATTTGAAGTTCTGATAGCGGATTACATTATTTGAAGAGTTTTGAATCGCCAAAGGGATACATGTATACAAGTGTGGAGATATAAGTATACAGGGAGTTATTAATACATTGACGGTTATTGTCATGCGATTGTCTCGTACTGCTATTCTTTCTAACCGGAGGAAGAACGAGAGAGTGATTAGGGCTAAACAAAAACACAAGAGGCTTGATGCGATATGTGAAAAGACGTATACTCAGAACCGTGATAAGATAGAATCTCCTAAATTGAGTGAGGTTAATGGTGTTACATCGGAGGTTAGGAGGAGTTCCAGGGTGCGACGAGCTCCGTCGGTGCTGGATGCATCACCTCCTCCTCCTAAGAAGAGGCGGAAGGTAAGTGAACGAAGTAGTAATGGTTCTATTAAAAGGTTTGGAGACAGGGACCAGGCGAATTTGAAAACTGAATCGCCTTGTTCCACCGCATTGGGTTTAGATGAGGAAGAAACGAGTGAATGGAGGTCTAGGTTGAGAGCCAGGAGAAGGAAGGTGACTTTTGCGAATTCTTCTCCCTCTCCCAGAAGTAAGAAGAAACTCTTTAGTCATTCAAATGGGGTTAAGGAACCATCGGATCTGGTGGATTCACGATTAGATGACAAGAAAGGGGGATTGATAGGCAAGACGTTGATGGTAGTGCAGTCAAAGCGACCTGGTAGAATTAAAGCTTCTAATGTTGTGAGCAATGGGCTTGGAGAGATTGGTTTGGGCAATAAAGACGGGGAAGAAACAAGTGTTCTGCAGGTAATAAAAGAGAAGAGTAAGGGTTGTTTGCCGGAGGAAGGAGTAACAGATAATGGTGCAGCTGTTGAATTACTGGAGCAGGGGAATGAAACTCTATATAGCTTTAATTCCAAAGACAAAATCAACAACGTGGTACAATCTGTTGAACAGAGTAGGCCAGTGGAGCAACTTGAATCTGAGGAGAGAGAAAACCTAAGTTCTAATCAAGAAGTCACTTGTGCTCCTGACAGTCATGTTGGAGATGGTACCATCCATACCAATCATTCACAAGATGACACTTCCAAGAAGGCCGGTGAAGAAAAATTTTCTCCGGCTCACAGACACCATAAACCACGGATCAAAAAGGGAAGGTGTTGTGGTCTGTGTGGGGGTGGAACCGATGGCAAGCCTCCAAAAAAGTTAGTTCATGATGGCGCTGGCAGTGATAATGAGGCATACAGTGGCTCCTCGTCTGAGGAACCCACTTATGATATATGGGATGGATTTGGTGATGAACCTGGTTGGCTTGGACAACTCTTGGGTCCCATAAATGACCGTTTCGGCATTGCTGGAATATGGGTTCATCAGCATTGTGCTGTTTGGAGTCCAGAGGTATGGTTTATTCATCAAGTGCCTTTAATAATATATGCATATTGTTTCCTTTACTGTGCATACATTTTCAAATGGTCCTTTAGAACATTGACCTCAATTGTTATTGATTAGTTGTTTTGTTATTTGATACCTAGTTGATGTGTTTAGCTATTTGTTCAAGCATATCCAGATTGTGATTAAGAAAATACTCTAACATACTTGTGAGGCTACTTATTTGTCATCATAGTCTTTGAGGTGATCTAGGGTGAAGTGTTGTAAGATGGTTATGTAGATTCATTTTGTGTATCTAGCATGTTCATTTTGTGGGTTCACTTTATATCCTATGATAGCATATAAACTATAAAGACGTGACAAGAAATGAAGATGAGACTTACAAAACGGAGAAGAAAGAGGGGTAGAAGATTTTGTAAGTATAATCTTAATATCTGACATGAGTCTCCAAATACCTTTAATGCTACATCCTGATATGTTTTTAGAATATTGTTTTAAATGCTTTCTTAAAGACTCTTAGGGGGTGTTTAGCAAGTGAGAATTTTCGGTTTTAAGTTTTTAATAAAACTAAAAACAAGATAGTTTTTTTAAGAAAACATATTTTAGAGATCAAAATATGTTTAAATATGTTATAGATATGCTGTGTCTTTTCAATTTTTCACTTCCCTTTCTCACTCGATTATAACTATAAATTGAAAACTATGATAGAAAACATCAAATTGGAGTTTCAAATTATAACTATAAAATGAAAACTGGGAATCGAAAGCCGAAACTGAAAACATGAGAAAATGTTGGATTTGAAAGTGTTTTCTAAAACCCATTGTTTTCTTTGAAAATTTTCATTGAAATCATGTAACTAAACAAGGGCTTAGTTTGGCACACCATCTTGAAGGATGCGACTTGTGGCAGTGTTTATTGACGGTAGATTCTATTACCTTGCGATGGAATTTGATATGGTGGCAGCACTGATCTTTGAATAACGAGTATAGCATAACGACCAGTTCTTGGCTTCTTTTTGATTCTCATATATTTGGATTATTCTTTTTGTCTTTTGCTCTGGAACAATCAATGTATAATTATATGAAGAATTTTAGAAGAAAACAGAATAAACTAAAGACACTAAACTTGTCATGAAAGAAGTAATTGAGCTTAAATAGCTTATTCCTCCAATTTTTTTTGAATAATCGATCACTTATGATGGATTGTACTTAGTACCAGGATTCAATAGCTTTGTCTTTGAGATACTTTTGGCTAAATACAGCGTGGCGGCCGTGGCCTTGGGTTTTTTTGGCAGCATACATATGGAATATGGACGGAAGGAATAACTTGAAGGAGGTTATCTAGGGAAAAATATGTAATTATTCTTTATTTAATTAATAAATTTAAATAACATTTCTTCACTTTTTCAATTACTTGGAAATTGGGACGATGTGGTAATCATACTCAGTCAGTGATAATTTAGGACCATGTTTATTATGATTCATGCATTGATCGTCAAAACTGAGATGTGTATTGTTTACCCAAGAAACATTAATTAGCTTTTAAGATTGTACAGCCTGACATCCCTTAATTTTTTTTTTTTAAATTTCTATTTAAATAGCTCAAGGTGCTGTGCTTGCCATGATCATGACACTTTCGAGGTGAAGCTTTATTATGGTCTGTTAAGATACCTTTTGATGTAACCCCAATGGTAAGTTGGTGACCTATTAGCCTTTGCCATGAGGATGGACTTTGGTGAAGTACGGGTAGGAAATGATATTTACATGTGAGAGTGTGATCATGATTGTCATGTATTGGTAGTTTAAGATTAGCATGTGAGGATGTTGTCAAGTGAGATTTGCACAAATCACATATACTAAAGGACTTGATATTAGTTAGGGTAGCTGGTGCGGATGCCAATCATCTTCTAGAGTAATATTACTGATTAATTTTTTATATTAATCATGAATGGCCATATAATCTTTAACTAGTGTAGGACTGTGGAACAAAGGCCCTTTGTCTCACCTGTTTTTTACTCATGGATATAGGGCAATAGGGCTGATCATTTCTTTATATTTCTTCTATAAAGTGTTGTTCTATGTTTTTAAATTTTTTGTCTGTCTTTTCAACTAGGAGTTCAGGAAAATGGAACTCTATCTTTGTATGCAGAGATTCATGTTACTAAAATGTCTTGTTCCCTCGCTCTTTATTTTTTTCTTTTGGTGTACTGCTTATTCGTTATACTTTTGCACTGGTTTTACCTTCAGAATGGATTCTATTGTAATATCCATTGATTGGAAACCATATTTATTTGTACCTGTTGCTAGTGTATATTCATGCCAGTGGAGGTAAATTGACTACAAACTTCAATTAATTGGTTGCTTGAGGTTCCATGCTTAAATATTTTTCTTTACAAGTTAGATTTCTGTTCAGTGTTCACTGGTTCAGTAGCATCTTGGCTTGTGATTGCAGGTTTATTTTGCTGGTTTGGGATGCTTGAAAAATGTGAGATCAGCTCTTTGCAGAGGAAAGGTATTGAAATGCAGCCGGTGTGGAAGGCGAGGAGCAACAATTGGATGTCGTGTGGACAGGTGTCCAAAAACATATCACCTGGTAAGCATTTTGTTGGGTTTTTTCTCATATTCCTGCATCTGAGTTTTCAAATTTGTGGTTTTTCTTTTTGGATAAATTCGTCTCTTTGTATTTCTTTTCTCTGCTTTCCATTTATTTTTAGTAAGCAATATAATCTTCTTATTTCTCATGGCCAGTCGTTCTCGTTTTTATGCAGCCTTGTGCTCGTGCCAATGGTTGCATCTTTGATCATCGTAAATTTCTCATAGCCTGCACAGACCATCGGCATCTATTTCAACCTCATGGCAGCAAGTATCATGAAAGGCTAAAGAAAATTAAAGCTAAGAAGATGAAGTTAGAAATGAGAAAGCTGTCAAATGATGCCTGGCGCAAGGATCATGAAGCAGAAGAGAAATGGTTAGAGAATTGTGGAGAGGATGAAGAATTCTTAAAACGTGAGAGCAAGAGGCTTCACCGAGATTTGTCTAGGATTGCACCTGTTTACATTGGAGGGTCGGCATCAGAAAATCAAATGCCTTTCCAAGGTTGGGATTCTGTTGGTGGGCTTCAAGATGTAATCCAATCTCTGAAGGAGGTTGTTATATTGCCACTGTTATATCCGGAGTTTTTTAATAATATTGGCCTTACTCCTCCTAGAGGTATCCTTTTGCATGGATATCCTGGAACCGGTAAAACTCTGGTTGTTCGTGCATTAATTGGTTCATGTGCTCGTGGCGATAGACGGATAGCTTATTTTGCTCGTAAAGGTGCGGATTGTTTAGGGAAATATGTTGGTGATGCTGAACGCCAGCTGAGACTTCTGTTTCAGGTTGCTGAAAAGTCTCAGCCCTCTATAATATTCTTTGATGAGATTGATGGGTTGGCTCCTGCACGTACCAGGCAACAAGACCAGACACATAATTCGGTTGTGTCGACCTTGCTTGCTTTACTGGATGGTCTAAAATCTCGAGGTTCGGTTGTCGTAATAGGTGCAACAAATCGTCCTGATGCTATTGATCCAGCTTTAAGGCGCCCAGGGAGATTTGACAGGGAAATATATTTCCCATTGCCTTCAGTGAGGGACAGGGAAGCTATTTTATCACTTCATACACAGAAATGGCCCACCCCTGTAGCCGGGTCATTGCTGAAGTTGATTGCGAGAAGAACTGTGGGATTTGCTGGTGCAGACCTGCAGGCTCTTTGTACTCAAACAGCCATTGTTGCACTAAAGAGGAGATGTCCCTGGGAGAAACTTCTTTCAGCTGCTGAAGAGAAAGGTTCTTGCGGTAAACGTCCTGTTCTCCCCACCTTTGCTGTACAAGAGAGAGATTGGTTGGAGGCTCTTTCAAGTGCACCGCCGCCATGCTCTCGTAGAGAAGCAGGAATGGCAGCAAATGATATAGTGTCATCTCCCCTTCCCGTCCATCTATTTCCTTGTATGCTGCAGTCACTTTCCAAATTGCTTGTTTCGTTGTATTTAGATGAACGTGTTTGTTTGCCACCTTCTCTTTCTAAAGCTGCTGCAACGATCAAAACTGTAATTGTTGCTGCCTTGCACAAAAAGAAAGAGAACAGTGACTGTTGGTGGTCCCGGGTTCAAGATTTGCTCAAAGAAGCTGATGTTGCAAGAGATGTGGAATCAAATCTTTTACTTGCCAATGTTTTAGTTGGAAATGGAAACTTTTCTGGTTTTGATGACTTTGATGATGATACGAATGATGAGCGTATGAAGTTTGGATCATCTAAAGTGCACAATGGATTCTTGCAAAATAGGTTGCTACATGGTGTATCTCATCAAGCGGGGAAGAAACCAGGCTTTTGTGTTTTGATTTCTGGATGTCCCAGAAGTGGCCAGCCGCATCTAGCTTCTTGCATTCTTCATTCTTTCGTTGGAAATGCTGTGATTCAGAAGGTTGATTTAGCTACGATGTTGCAGGAAGGAGCTGGGGACATGGTTCAGGGGCTGACTCAAATCTTAGGTAAGCATCTGTTTCTATGATTGGCTTATAGCTGTAGTGCATTTGGGCAGGCTCACAGTTCATTTATATTTGAGAAATCAGCATGTGCTTATAATTTTGTAGGATATTATAGGGTGATGTGGAATCATCTACTTCTTTGACTTTGCATGTCAAACAAACTACTTTGAGTTCTAAGTTGTTATAAATATTACCGTTTTTAGGAAATCTTCATGGCTACATTAAATTATATAAAACTATGAATTGGTAAATATCAGTAGCATCAATATTAAGGATATTAAAAATTATAAAGTACTGGCAAATACAAGTTTGGCACCCAAAGTGAAAAGCTGATGACTAATAGAACATGTATAGTGTATTTGTAGGCATGTCGGCATGTGTGTCTTCATTGTTGCAGTTGTATGACAAGTAGCAATTTTCATTAATTTAAGGTTAAATTTGGAATGCTTGCATGAATGTTCAGCACCTTCTCTCTGCTGCTTCTTCTAAAGTAGAATGTGCTGACTGCTGAGACTATTTTGCTATCATATAAAATACAAGAACAAGGTTAGTTACTTAAAGGATTGAGAAGCATAATTTAGATGTTGTGATAATAACAAGATACATTGGAAGTTTTCCTTTACTTGAGAAAGCTATCTGAGACTTCATTCTGAGTTTGT
This sequence comes from Centrapalus pauciflorus, assembly GCA_020465985.1. Taxonomy (NCBI): domain Eukaryota; kingdom Viridiplantae; phylum Streptophyta; class Magnoliopsida; order Asterales; family Asteraceae; genus Centrapalus; species Centrapalus pauciflorus. Next base: position 58,501 of record JAANYP010007416.1, on the reverse strand, counting down.
GGTTTAAAACTAACTGTGACAAGATATATTTACTTTGAAGCTTTTGTACTACTGTTGTTACTAAAGTTAATGCTCATTTTAAGTAAAGTCAAAATATTCCTTGAAATTTGTGTGGTATTACTCATTCCTATTTAAGTATTAATGGCACAAGTTTTGTTGAGTCATCTAATGTCTTACTTCAGTTGCTTGTTCTAAAGAATAAGAAAGCAATTGAATACTGTTTATTTCTCAACGTCCCAATTCAATGCAACAATTTGGTTTTTTATTTCACCTTTAAGTTTGAATCAATATTTACAAGGTCTTTTATGCGTTTCTATATTTTGAAATTGAAATCAACCATGATTTACATTAGCCTCTATATAAATTATTGTCATAAACATCTAGTTTATTAGTTATAATGAGTGTCCATTAAAATATTTTCAAAAAATGAATATAATTTCTGGTTTGTCTAATCAAAATGTTCAATTGTGATTTGTGTGGACTTTTATTTTGTTGGCAACAAATTTTAATTGACACATGCTGTTTCACATCAACACAATAATATTTCCTGGTGCCTTGGTTTTTAAGAGAAAAAGGTTCATTTATATTGGGTTGGATGGTGTGATAGTTAGAATTAGGACTTTTTTTTATTGATACATCTTACATTTTAAAGCATTTCATCTTCTGTTCCACTTAGTTTTACTGTATCAATTTTGTATCATTTATATTAGTTGATTCACTCCTTGATGCTAATGATTTGTGCATGAGCTCATTATGTTGAATCATTATATGTTGTAACACCAAGTTTATTTTGTCATGGAGACTTTATTTGAATCATTATGGGGCACCATACCTTAGTGGCTCTCGGATGCATTGGACCAAAAAAATGAGTACACTTCAGATTATTGACATTTTAGTCTATCACCATTCACCACTTTAAACCGTATGAGATGCTATGATTTTTCATATCTTTTATTCATCTATGTTTTTTTTGTTTCACTAATCATGCTAGAGTTGGATGCCGAGTAATTTTAGTATTGGAAAGGCTTGCACATGATTGCCATGTGCTGATGTAGGAAAATACCTTATTACTGGGTTTATACTAAGACTGGCATGTTCTTTGCAGTGAAATGTGCCAGTGTTGGTTCCTGCATGATATTCATGCCAAGAATCGACTTGTGGGCGTTAGATGCAATTCATCAAGTTGATGAAGAAGAAAACTGTTTCTCATCAAGAACCATTGGATCATCCAAGGTTGACCCATCCTCTCCAATGCAATGTGAGATTATGGATGAAGAAAAGGGATCCTTTCCAAGATCTGTTACATCTTCCGATAGCATGGGTAAATCCAATGGCCCAGTTTTAAAGGCCTCTGACCTTTGGAGCTCTTTTGTTGAGCAGGCAGAGTCCATATTCATCTCCTCATCCTTGATAATCCTGGTAAGACCATTTCTCTACGTTTCATCTCCACGTCTTTCTTAAGAATTTGTTACCCTGCCACCTTGTGATTTGGTCCCATCACATAAATAGTATGCATGTTGCCTGCCACCTTGTGAAGTGTCAAATTTGTTACCTCTGTTTTAGTTGGTAGCCTTCTTAAGGCGTTTGTCCCCTTTTTATGCTTTTGGAATATAATCTTTTTTTTCGCAAGTTCTCCATAAAGACTGCATTATGCTGTTTCCAATTTGTCTAGCATTTTACATTGTCTGTTAACATTAACAAAGCCATGTTTAAAAGTTTCATCTAATGTCATATATTTTACATATTGTGGTATCCTCTGATCTAACTATTATTGTTATTCCTAAACAGGCTACAACAGAAGCCGAATATGAATTGCTCCCCCCAAGAATAATGGATTTCTTTGGGAGAAACAAACAGGACCTCAGTCCTTCAAATCACATGGGGAGTAGTACTGTACCAAGATTTTCTGTACATGTTGATGGGAACTTCAACCGTGATATGGTTATTGATTCATCCGCGACAAAGCTATCATATGACGTGGCTCGATATTTTGTTGAGCTGATTCATCATACAACTCATATTCATGAAAGTTTATCCAATGCTAATAAATCTTTTGACACCATTGATGCTGATGTGAATACAGTACACCCTAACCTAGATTCTGACACAGCTCTTGAGTATAGGTCCAAAAATCAAAGTTTGTCACTCCTACCTAACAAGAAAGAGGAGAAAGGGAAATCAAACTTGCTGTTAGCAATTTCAACCTTTGGTTATCAGATATTGCAATATCCACATTTTTCTGAACTTTGTTGGGTAACATCCAAGTTAAAGGAAGGCCCCTCTGCAGAGATCGATGGGCCGTGGAAGGGTTGGCCATTTAATTCTTGTATTGTTCGACCTAGTGATATCTCGGAAAAAGTAGCGGTTGCTAGTAGCTCCGGCAATGTTAAAAGCAAAAAATACGGTTTAGTCCGTGGCTTGATTGCTGTCGGTTTATCAGCCTATAGAGGTGTGTACTCATCACTACATGAAGTTTCGGCAGATGTTCGGAAGGTTTTGGAGCTTTTAACTTTACAAATAAATGCTAAAGTCGAGGGTGGGAAAGATAGATACCAATTCATTCGTCTTCTGTCACAAGTGGCTTATCTTGATGATATGGTAAACAGCTGGGCATACACTTTGCAGAGGTAAGTGCATAAGTTTTATACAAATATTATTATTTGTTTTCAGTTCTTATCTTAGTGTGTTATCATTTCAGTCTGGAGACACCTCAATTGGTGGAGGCAATCCCAAAGCTCGACAGGATAAATACTTCGAAGAATGCTCTTGTTCAGGTTGAAGATTGCACAGACAAACCCTCACTTTCAGAATCTATGAAAGAAATTAGTGAAGGATTTGTTGATAGGGCCATCGATGCCATTCATTCGAAGGAAGGAGATAATGGCACTGTGCATATGGCTTCTGTTGATGAATCCAACCTAGTCATTCAGACTCAAGAGTCTACCTCTTTCAAGGATCTTGCAGAAGCTCATTCAGTGCCGAATGGGGTTGGTGTGGAACGTCCAGAGCTTAGATTCATGGAACATTCTAATGGATATGTGTGTGAAGAATCATTTGCCTTTCTTGATGATGGTCCTTGTAACTCAGTGGATTTGGATGGTAAAGGGTGCAGACAGGACCAAACTTTATCCTCAGCAGTGGTTGATGTTTCTTGCAAGAATAATTCAATCGATAATGGGGCAATTACTAATATCGATCCCTCTGGAAACCATCTCTCCAGGCTTCAAGCTACTCCAACCAGTGTATGTGTGTATCGGTTTTGCTCCAAATGCCTGTTAAACCTCCAAAGCGTGATGCGAAAAACTCTAGTATCTCAGTGGGATGTAAAATCAAGTAATTGGAGAACGGAGGATGTTCATGATGTTGTAACATCGTTATCTTTGAATCTCCATACAGCTGTAAGGGAATTTTGTCTATCTTACGGTAAGAACCTACAGCATGAGAAGGATATTAGGACAATTTTTGAAGGTCGGGAAGCAGGGATGGCGGTGGAGTGTGGTTGTCATTCAGAAAATAGCAGTGTAACTGACGTGGACGCTTCACGGTTTCCTCGAGATGGGGTTGCTTTGGAAATAATATACAAAAATGGGGTAGTGTCTATGTTAGACCCTGAAACCGATCTTTCTTTTCACTGTAAATTTCAGACACTATGCCTTTGTTCTCTTATAGAGTATATAGTAATGACCAAGCAGCCTTCTGGTTGATGTGATGTTGTCGCAGCTTTAGATGGCTTCAAATTTGGCAAGTTTTGATATGATTGGCGGATATAGATATGTTAAAACTTCCCTCAAGAGATAAAAAGGTTTAAAAAGACACAATTTTGATTTCAAGTCTCTGTTGAAGATCTTGCAGAATTTGCTTTTGGATTTTGATATCTTTTGACACAAGCTAACCTGCATCTTGTAAGTAGCATCTGCACCTTCTTTAGTTATTTTCCATTCGTTCATCTAATCTGTTATTCGTTATGCGCGTCTTTTTTCTGTTAGTATGATGCTTGCCAACTTTTAGACATAGTTATGATTTTCTTCTGTCTCTGGTCAGCCTTTCTGATTGTTCTCAAAACTAAACAAAACACACACACACCCAGCCAAAAGAAATCCTAGCTCTTTCTGTCTACTAAATACTGATGTTGTCAGGGGGTAGTTTGCTTAATGATCACTAGAGAGATGCAGATTAACTGGGCCTTGTATGAAATAATCAGCCCGGGCCTAATATTTAGCATGTGGGCCTGGTATGGCCTGAGCTGAGCTTAATTGTTTAATAGTTTAGTTTTTGTATATTTTATTTTACATGCAATAAGTTACTTAACCAATGAGGTTTAGCCCATTTGGTATGAGGGTGATATGTAAGTGAGAGGTCACGGGTTCGACTCCCGTCGGAGACAAATTGAAATTTAAGTGGAGCAAGTAAGTTCTAAAGTCCCCACGACAAAAGAGTAGTTTAGGAGTAGTAGTTCAAAAAAAGAAACTTAATAAACTATATTAGTAAGAAGTATCCAAAAAATTTTCTAATTTCATTGACCGACCTTATCCGGGCTATTTATTGACCCCACTTTTTACTAAATATTTCTAGTTTAGCATGGGACTGTGATTTCTTTCTAATTGACCCCACTTTTTACTTTTTTAGCCAGACCTTAACCGGGCTTTTTATTCTAGATTTTGGATTGAACAAGGACTGACAAGGCTTGGTCTCGGTTCTTTAAAGCCTGTCATTCCCTGTTCAGTCCAAGACTGAGGTCAGTCCCAACCAATTACATGTTTGTAGGCCTGGGCCTAAAATTGCATCTCTAGTGCTCACCTGTTCTTGTGTTGTCCTTTAAGTTTTATGTTATATTATCATTTTTGCCTTTTTGCTGGTTATGCAGCATTTTCAGGATCCTATAATTTTGGGTAGTATCAATTGATATTTAATGCGATTTTGCAAGTATCAGTGATGAGCAATATAGTTTTAGTTGCTTCGTATAGTTGTATTATTAGTTAATTACCCATACCCAGAAATTCATCCGTTTCTTTTTATCTTTGTTGGTAATATGGTATTCACTTTCTATCATATTCTTGGTAAAAAGTTATAAAAATTTATTAATATTCTAGTGTTCTCATGTACTTCAAACTCTTAAAAATCATATTATAGGAGTTGGGGTTATCTTTTTGTTATTACAAGGGTTTAATTGGTTCATATGTTTCAGGTTTACATCAATATAAAGCTGACATAACCTTTTATTTTTTTTCTAATTCAAATATCAAATATGATTGTAATTTTGAAGTTTTGACTATTTGTTTACATGGATTATAAGTTTCTGAAAATTATGGTGCGGATAAGATTCATTACTATTATTATTACAATTTACTTTTTTTTAGTGTTTATGGTAAAGTTTAAGAACCCATCGGCTATCAGGGAATTTCATCGATGAAAATGAAACACCAAATCTCCATTGGCGACCTCCCCACCTACAATCCTAACAAACACAATTTACAAGATCAAGCCCCAAATCGATTCGAGAGCTTCCCCTTGTGTCGATTCGAAAACTTCCATCTCTTTTCATCACGTATTAACGATATCAAAAGTCTATGAGCAAATCAAAACCATGAAAACCTCAATTAAAACATAGTAATGGATAAAACAAAATAATTGCAAGCGTGTTTATGTCGAAGGTTCTTGGTCTCGTTTCGATTGGATCTCCAAGCTTTTTGATATATAAAACAAAGATAAAACAAAGATGCTGCAAACAGACGTGGAATTTGAATAATTCACAATTCAAAGGAATCACCAGAATGGAGGATTGATTATTCGAGGGTTAATTTCATCGTCAAACATATCATGAAAGGACAGGAGTGGTGGAAGCTTCAATCTACTCCAGTCTTTTTCCTTGTTGTTGATGTTGACTATTCAACTAACTTTTCTTCATGTCTTCTTTAATCGTTCACCAATTAATGCATTCCAAGTTGACAGGATGTGACGTGGCTATCAGAGTCATATATATGAATCAATAAAATAAATTTTTAATAATAATGATGAAAATAATAATGAATCACACGTATATAGTATAAGACCACACCTCCTCAATTATGTTGTCACATAAACACCATGATGTTACATGTGTTTCGGTTTTATTAGAAACCCCTTATTTTCATAAATATGTAACCAACTTTGTCATTTTTATTGGACATTGGAGTTAATTTGCTTATCTCTACCCAAAAAAATCTTAGGTTTGTGTTATAAAAACATTATCCACACAAACCCTCGCAAAGTTAAGGATCCTTAGGCCATGTTTGTTTACCTCTTAGTGGAATCATTAAGAGGTCATTTTACCTTTGAATGACTTCTTAATGAAAATATTAAGAAGTAAACAAACACCCCCTTAGTAACCTAGGGCTTTGGTTATCTTCATTTACTACTATATATATATAGATTCAAGATCTATGGAAAACCATCTTTGACTGGAAAACTGGAAAACCACATTAAATGCAATGTTAAATTTAATACAAAACTACAATATACATATGTTCAAATGTGCATTATTATTGACTAGTTCACATAATTTACATGTTCATTAGGATAAAATGTTTCATTTCATGAAAAATAACAATATGCACATGTTCAAATGTGCAATATGCATGAACATGTGTATATTACGCATTTTTGCATGAAATTAAATATTTTGTCTTAACGAACATGTTGATGATATGAATTAGTTAATCATAATGCAATTTTGAAAATATGTATATTATAATTTTTCATGGAATTCAACATTTTATCATAATGAACATGTGCATTTGATATGGTTTTCCAGTTTTCCAGTCTAATATAGTTTTCCATGGATCTCGACCATATATATATATATATATGTATATATTCTATCATGTAGTGGTAGATTTGGCTGGGTGTTTGGTACGTTGAAATAGAATGAAATGAAAATGTTTGTGTCTGCAAGTTATTATGACATACGGTGGTAATGCTTTGACATTCAAAACAAAGAAAAAAAATCTCATGAGTTTGATTCTTTCTAATTTGTTGGAGAAAGCAAATAAATGATAGTTACATCAAAGTCAAGTTTCTATTCCATTCAATGAGGATTAAAATCATCACCATCAATGAAAAAAGTTTGTAAATATAAGCATTTCAATTCCAAGTTGTGGGTTGTCTAAAAAGACACCCCAAATTATCAAAAAGACACCTCTATGAGAAGGAGAGAGAAATTATATCAACCAATAAATATCCATCAACTAACTTCTATTAATTTGTGCCTAGAGAATGAAAAGAGAAAAAGTCATAACTACACCCCTATTAGGGTGTCTCTTTAGCATCACCCCCAAGTTATTGATGCATGTCAAGTCACCGTCTTCGATCCATTGGTGTGTGTTACAAGGTATGGTTGTCATGAGGAAAGATGGAATTGAATTCATGCCTTAACAATCCCTTTATAGGCATATGAATTAGGGGAATCCCTAAACTTTATGAAATTTTTTGACGTAAATTGTCTACAACAATTATTCCTGTGAACAATTAGGGGTTTAAACGAACCGAACGTTCAACGAATTGTTCACGAATCGTTTGGCGGGAAGTTCGCTTATGTTCATTCGTTTTATATGTTCGTTCATTTATAAAACGAACGAACATGAACGCAAAATATGCCCGTTTAATTATATGAACGAACATGAACAAATGCTTTGTTCGTTCATTTATGTTCGCAAACGTTCGACTACCTTCGATCATTTATGTCGTTTATGTTCGTTTGTTCATTTATAATAAGTTTTAACAAATATATTATATTTAATGTAAACATATTATTTTTAGTATTACATAATTTATTTAAATAATATATTGATTAATAATATAAATTCAAAAGTAACACTTCAAAATGCTAATACTGATAGAATTGATGACATTGAACGAATACAAAAAATTTTAAAAGCTCCAATGCTTAAATGTTGTTAATTTAGTGTTAAATTGAGATTTTTTGTTTTCTTCATATATTACTTTACTATTATCATAGTAGTTTGAAGTCATTTATAAATCTTATAAATGTACAACCTTAAGTTGAAAACTATGAATTGTATGTTTTGAGTTTTGTTTTTTATTCAACAAATTTGTTCGTTTATGTTCACTGGTGTTCATTTATGTTCGTTTATCTGTTAAATGAACGAAAACAAACAGAGAATCTCTCGTTCGTTTATGTTCGTGTTCGTTTATTTGTTCGGCTAAAGGTTAAACAAACGAATATGAATATACCCTTGTTCGGTTTGTTTACCGCAAATAAAATGCAAAATATGATGGTTTATTTCGCATTTATAATTCCATTTGAGTTTACATTGGAAAAACCATGCATGTTGTTCAGTCATTCTAATGGTTTCCATCATAAAGTTCTCTTTAACCTTTAAAACTATAAATTGCATATTTTTAGTCATTATATAAAAAAACCAAGTTATTAAACCTTTAAATCTTTAATTGTATTATCTAGTCATTATCTATGATAATTAGGAAACAAACCGTAAAAATCTAAAAGTATATAATTTATTTTTATCTATTTTGATTTGCGATCTTAATATAGAAAGTATAATGATGATGTTAAAAACTTTAATAATAAAACAAAAAATTGTATTCTTTAATTAATATAAACGTTGCATGCACAAAGTTTTTTTTGAAAGACAACATGAATATTTATTATTCATTTGCTATTATAAATTTTAAATATTTTTTTTACATGAAGTCCTCATGCTATATAAATTATGTGCATGCAAGTGTCTATAGGTCATATATGTAAATGGTATATATCATATATGTATAATATGTGTATATATCATGCTTTGACATTTTTCTGAACTTTGTTGGGTAACATCCAAGTTAAAGGAAGGCCCCTCTGCAGAGATCGATGGGCCGTGGAAGGGTTGGCCATTTAATTCTTGTATTGTTCGACCTAGTGATACCTCGGAAAAAGTAGCGGTTGCTAGTAGCTCCGGCAATGTTAAAAGCAAAAAATACGGTTTAGTCCGTGGCTTGATTGCTGTCGGTTTATCAGCCTATAGAGGTGTGTACTCATCACTACGTGAAGTTTCGGCAGATGTTCGGAAGGTTTTGGAGCTTTTAACTTTACAAATAAATGCTAAAGTCGAGGGTGGGAAAGATAGATACCAATTCATTCGTCTTCTGTCACAAGTGGCTTATCTTGATGATATGGTAAACAGCTGGGCATACACTTTGCAGAGGTAAGTGCATAAGTTTTATACGAATATTATTATTTGTTTTCAGTTCTTATCTTAGTGTGTTATCATTTCAGTCTGGAGACACCTCAATTGGTGGAGGCAATCCCAAAGCTCGACAGGATAAATACTTCGAAGAATGCTCTTGTTCAGGTTGAAGATTGCACAGACAAACCCTCACTTTCAGAATCTATGAAAGAACTTAGTGAAGGATTTGTTGATAGGGCTATGGATGCCATTCATTCGAAGGAAGGAGATAATGGCACTGTGCATATGGCTTCTGTTGATGAATCCAACCTAGTCATTCAGACTCAAGAGTCTACCTCTTTCAAGGATCTTGCAGAAGCTCATTCAGTGCCGAATGGGGTTGGTGTGGAACGTCCAGAGCTTAGATTTATGGAACATTCTAATGGACACGTGTGTGAAGAATCATTTGCCTTTCTTGATGATGGTCCTTGTAACTCGGTGGATTTGGATGGTAAAGGGTGCAGACAGGACCAAACTTTATCCTCAGCGGTGGTTGACGTTTCTTGCAAGAATAATTCAATCGATAATGGGGCAATTACTAATATCGATCCCTCTGGAGACCATCTCTCCAGGCTTCCAGCTACTCCAACCGGTGTATGTGTGTATCGGTTTTGCTCCAAATGCCTGTTAAACCTCCAAAGCGTGATGCGAAAAACTCTAGTATCTCAGTGGGATGTAAAATCAAGTAATTGGACAACGGAGGATGTTCATGATGTTGTGACATCGTTATCTTTGAATCTCCATACAGCTGTAAGGGAATTTTGTCTATCTTACGGTAAAAACCTACAGCATGAGAAGGATATTAGGACATTTTTTGAAGGTCGGGAAGCAGGGATGGCGGTGGAGTGTGGTTGTCATTCAGAAAATAGCAGTGTAACTGACGTGGACGCTTCACGGTTTCCACGAGATGGGGTTGCTTTGGAAATAATATACAAAAATGGGGTAGTGTCTATGTTAGACCCTGAAACCGATCTTTCTTTTCACTGTAAATTTCAGACACTATGCCTTTGTTCTCTTATAGAGTATATAGTAATGACCAAGCAGCCTTCTGGTTGATGTGATGTTGTCGCAGCTTTAGTAGGCTTCAAATTTGGCAAGTTTTGATATGATTGGCGGATATAGATATGTTAAAACTTCCCTCAAGAGATAAAAAGGTTTAAAAAGACACAATTTTGATTTCAAGTCTCTGTTGAAGATCTTGCAGAATTTGCTTTTGGATTTTGATCTCTTTTGACACAAGCTAACCTGCATCTTGTAAGTAGCATCTGCACCTTCTTTAGTTATTTTCCATTCGTTTATCTAATCTGTTATTCATTATGCGCGTCTTTTTTCTGTTAGTATGATGCTTGCTAACTTTTAGACATAGTTATGATTTTCTTCTGTCTCTGGTCAGCCTTTCTAATTGTTCTCAAAACTCAACAAAACACACAGCCAAAAGAAATCCTAGCACTTTCTGTCTACTAAATACTGATGTTGTCGGGGGTAGTTTGCTTAATGATCACTAGAGAGATGCAGATTAACCGGGCCTTGTATGAAATAATCAGCCCGGGCCTAATCTTTAGCATGTGGGCCTGGTATGGCCTGAAATGAGCTGAGCTTAATTGTTTAATAGTTTAGTTTTTGTATATTTTATTTTGCATGCAATAAGTTACTTAACCAATAGGGTTTAGCCCATTTGGTATGAGGGTGATATGTAAATGGGAGGTCACAGGTTCGACTACCGTTGGAGGCAAGTTGAAATTTAGGTGGAGAAAGTAAGTTCTAAAGTCCCCAGGCAAAAGAGTAGTTTAGGAGTATAGTTCAAAAAAAAAACTTAATAAACTATATTAGTATAAGTATCCAAAAATATTTCTAATTTCATTGACCGACCTTAACCGGGGTTTTTATTGACCCCACTTTTTACTAAATATTTCTAGTTTAGCATGGGACTGAGATTTCTTTCTAATTGACCCCACTTTTTCCTTTTTTAGCCAGACCTTAACCGGGCTTTTTATTCTACATTTTGGATTGAACAAGAACCGGCTCGGTTCTTTATAGCCTGTCATTCCCTGTTCAGTCCAAGACTGAGATCAGTTCCAGCCAATTACATGTTTGTAGGTCTGGGCCTAAAATTGCATCTCTAGTGCTCACCTGTTCTTGTGTTGTCCTTCAAGTTTTATGTTATATTATCATTTTTCCCTTTTTGCTGGTTATGTAGCATTATTAGGATCCTATAATTTTGGGTAGTATCAATTGATATTTAATGCGATTTTGCAAGTATCAGTGAGGATCAATATATTCTTAGTTGCTTCGTATAGTTGTATAAATAGTTAATTACCCATACCCAGAATTCATCCATTTCTTTTTAACTTTGTTGGTAACATGGTATTCACTTTCTATCATATTCTTGGTAGAAAGTTATAAATTTTATTAATATTCTAGTGTGCTCATGTTCTTCAAACTCTTAAAATCATATTATAGGAGTTGGGGTTATCTTTTTGTTATTATAAGGGTTTAAGTGGTTCATATGTTTCAGGGTTACATCAATGTAAAGCTGACATAACCTTTTTTTTGTTTTCTTATTCAAATATCAAGTATGATTGTATTTTTCAAGTTTTGACTATTTGTTTACATGGATTATAAGTTTCTGAAAATTATGATGCGGATAAGATTCATTACTATTATCAATACAATTTACTTTCTTTTAGTGTTTATGGTAAAGTTTAAGAACCCATCGGCTATCAGGGAATTTCATCGATGAAAATGAAACACCAAATCCATTGGCGACCTCCTCACCTAAAATCCTAACAAACACAATTCCAAGATCAAGCCCCAATTCGATTCGAGAGCTTCCCCTTGTGTCGTTTCGAAAACTTCCATCTCTTTTCATCTCATTGCCAGACAGTGAAGATATCAAAAGTCTATGAGCAAATCAAAACCCTGAAAACCTCGATTAAAACATAGTAATGGATAAAACAAAATCATTGCAAGCGTGTTTATGTCGAAGGTTCTTGGTCTCGTTTCGATTGGATCTCCAAGCTTTTTGATATATAAAACAAAGATGCTGCAAACAGACGTGGAATTTGAATAATTCACAATTCAAAGGAATCACCAGAATGGAGGATTTATTCGAGGGTTTTCTATGCCCCAATTTCATCATCAAACATATCATGAAAGGACAGGAGTGGTGGAAGCTTCAATCTACTCCAGTCTTTTTCCTTGTTGTTGATGTTGACTATTCAACCAAATCTTCTTCATGTCTTCTTTAATCGTTCACCAGTTATTGCATTCCAAGTTGACAGGATGTGACGTGGCTATCAGAGTCATATATACGAGTCAATAAAATAAGTTCAATAATAATAATTAATCACACGTATATAGTGTAAGACGACACCTCCTCAATTATGTTGTCACATAAACACCATGATGTTACATGTGTTTCGGTTTTATTAGAAACCCCTTATTTTCAAAAAAATGTAACCAACTTTGTCATTTTATTGGACATTGGAGTTAATTTGCTTCTCTCTACATTATCTTTTAGGAAAAATTTGTTAATCTGAAAAGTGCAAGATAACTGAGATCTAAAATCCTAGAGGGGAGGCTGAGTTTTTATATAACAAAGAAGGAAGTGATTTATGAAATCCTGGGATTTCAAATCCTTACTGAAATCTGCGAACCAAACACAGGATTTTAAATGCAAATCTCAGGAAATTCGCGAACCAAACGCCCCCTTAGTAACCTAGGGCTTTGGTTATCTTTGTTTACTACTATACTAGGTTATTACCCATGCATACATGGGTTATTTTTAGAAATTTATATTTATATATATGTATAATATAATAATTATATGAATAATAAAGTTTGCTTAATTTTAGTTAGTTAGTTTTTAAATTAATCTATATCAGATTTACTTAGATTTGATTTGCTTTAAATTTTAAAAATAAAATCAATAAATGACGTGGCTAAAAGAGAGGGTGACATGTGGCAAATTAAATGAAAGGATGTCATTGATATTTAATTACTCTTTTAATAGTATCGATAGATATTCTATTCTATATCATGTAGAGGTAGATTTGGTTGGGTCTGCAAGTTATTATAGCATACGGTGATAATGCTTTGACATTCAAAACAAAGAAAAAAAATCTCCATGAGTTTGATTCTTTCAAATTTGTTGGAGAAAGCAAATAAATGATAGTTACATCAAAGTCAAGTTTCTATTCCATTCAATGAGGATTAAAATCATCACCATCAATGAAAAAAGTTTGTAAATTTAAGCATTTCAATTCCAAGTTATTGATGCATGTCAAGTCACCGTCTTTGATCCATGGGTCTGTGTTACAACTTACAAGGTATGGTTGGCATGAGGAAAGATGGAATTGACTTCATGCCATAACAATCCCTTTATAGGCATATGAATTAGGGGAATCCCTAAATTTTATGAATTTTTTTGACGTAATTTGTCTACAACAATTATTCCTGTGAACAATTAGGGTTTTAAACGAACCGAACGTTCAACGAATTGTTCACGAACCGTTCGGCGGAAAGTTCGTTTATGTTCGTTCGTTTTATATGTTCGTTCATTTATAAAACGAACGAACATGAACACAAAATATGTTCGTCTAATTATATGAACGAACATGAACAGAGGCTTTGTTCGTTCATTTATGTTCGCAAACGTTCGACTACCTTCGATCATTTATGTCGTTTATGTTTGTTTATTCATTTATAATAAGTTTTTAATAAATATATATTATATTTAATATAAACATTTTATTTTTAGTATTACATAATTTATATAAATAATATATTGATTAATAAATATAAATTTAAAAGTAACACTTCAAATGCTAATACTGATATAATTGATGACATTGAATGAATACAAAAAATTTTAAAAGCTCCAATGCTTAAATGTTGTTAATTTAGTGTTAAATTGAGATTTTTTGTTTTCTTCATATATTAATTTTACTATTATCATAGTAGTTTGAAGTCATTTATAAATCTTATGAATGTACAACCTTAAGTTGAAAACTATGAATGGTATGTTTTGAGTTTTGTTTTTTATTCAACAAATTTGTTCGTTTATGTTCACTGGTGTTCATTTAATTGTTCGTTTATCTGTTAAATGAACGAACATAAACAAACACAAACAAAGAATCTCTCGTTCGTTTATATTCGTGTTCATTTATTTGTTCGGCTAAAGGTTAAACAAACGAATATAAATATACCCTCGTTCGGTTCGTTTACAACGAATAAAATGCAAAATATGATGGTTTATTTCGCATTTACAATTCCATTTGAGTTTACATTGGAAAAACCATGCATGTTTTTCAGTCATTCTAATGGTGTCCAACATAATTTAAAACTTTAAATTGCATATTTTTAGTCATTATAGTATCTTTAAAAAAACCAAGTTATTAAACCTTTAAATCTTTAATTGTATTATCTAGTCATTATCTATGATAATTAGGAAAAAAAAAACCGTAAAAATTTAAAAACTATATAATTTATTTGTATTTATTTTGATTTGCGATCTTAATATAGAAAGTATAATGATGATGTTAAAAACTTTAATAATAAAACAAAAAAATTGTATTCTTTAATTAATATATACGTTGCATGCATATAGTTTTTTTTTTCGAAAGACAACATGAATATTTATTATTCATTTGCTATTATAAATTTTAAAATATTTTTTTTTTACATGAAGTCCTCATGCTACATAAATTATATGCATGTAAGTGTCTATAGGTCATATGTAAATGGTATATATGTATAATATGTGTATAAAGTAAAAGGTAAATTAATTTAACCTTTTTTTAAATAATCCTTTCAATTTTTAAGGATTAAATTCTTTAACAATTATTTAGATAAATAAATCAACGAATAATATTGATTCTAAACATCTAAAAGTTATTCATTTTATCCAACTCATGTTTTGTTGATAAAAAACAAAATGTTTTCTTATGAATTATTATTCCAATGATTTATATTTATTTGTATTTAAGTTACAATTTTAAATGGCTTAAAATATTCTTTTAAAAAATTATCATTATCCTTTCTATATCAAGGTTGAATAATGAAAGTAAAATCAAGTTATTTAATAATTATTAAACAGTTAAAATCAAAATACAACAACTTTTATACTTATTTAAAGTATGTTTTAAGGGTTTGGAAAATAAAGATGAAGAGAGAAATGATCATTAATGGTGTTTTTTATAAATATACCATTGTTTGGTAAATAATAAAGTATAAAGTTCAAGAGTTGGCTAGTGCATCATTTCATTTCTTACTTCTAGTTACCTCCTCACCTCCTAATATTCTTTCTTTCAATTTTGTGTTTCTAACAGTGTAGGGAGTGGGAGGGGAAGTCGATGTGACATGCGGCCTCGGCCTCGGCCTCGTATTCGCACCCGGCCACCCGGGTCGTTCCGTGAATTTTGATGGCCCTGTATGATAATTACATAGTAAGCTCTTAAAATGTAAAAATTTAAATTTATATAAAAATTATTAGTTAGTAGTAGTCTAACAATTGCTATATACATAAAAAAAAAACATTTAAAACATTGATATTAAGACATGTTCATATAACTTGAACAAAATAATTAATTTCAAAACTATATTTATCTGAAAGGGCATTGCTATACACTTATTTTTAATAGTCATACATCTTCACACTCATATTTTTTTTTGTTAATTACGTGAGACACAATTTTTAAACTTAAGCAGACTTTAGTTTTTTACAATTTTTTCGATCACCGGTCAACGATAAGACCCTATCAAACATGGGGCCCTGAGCGGTCGCACTTACTGCACACCCTCAGGGCCGCCTAATATTTAAAGTTACGACCCATAAGCCATACACACGAGCATACATCGACCAAGAAGTTTTTCTCTAGTTTTTAGTTTATATTTTGCTTTTTACACACGACTAGACGAATCATCATTGACGCCACCATGGCTACTTCTACTATTGTTTCCTTTTTTTCTTAGCATGTTATGGGACAAAGTTAAAAGTATCTTTATATTTAGAAATCTTTTGTTGTTAGTAGTCGATCCAATGAAAAAGCTAAGATTATCTAAGGGTATGTATGACATGACTGACTGTAGCCTTTGGAAGCTTTAACTTTCTAAAAGAGCTGAAACTTTTTGTTTTTAAAAATGCGTTTGGTAAAAGTAGATGTAACTATAGCTTTTGGTATTAAAAGACATTGATATTAATTAAATGTTGTAGTTTATAATTATTTGGAGGACAAAAAAGTAATTTTGTTTGATTAAAAGCTTAAACTCATTTTGAAAGCTACTTCATGTAGCTTCTCGTGTCAAAACTTTTTGAGTGCTTTCAAATGCGAATCAAAAGCTGTTACTCCTATCAATAAAACAAAATTTTTGAGCTTGATCTTCTAAAAATCAAAAACTGAAGTTCCTTTAGTTAACGAAATTTCCAAAATTTCAATCTCACTTTTCAAAGAAAATGAAAACTTGTTTATTTAACAACAATTTTATAAATTTTCATTTCACATTTTAAAATACCGTTTTTCATATTATCTCTCTTACTTTTTTATTACCTACCTTATATTTCTTTATAATACTCTATTTTTCTCTCTTACTTTTCTATTATCTATCATATATTTCTTATTTTATGATCACCCATCTTATATTGTTAAAACTAAAACTTCATCATCTAAACAAGTTTTCATTTTTTATGAAAACTCTTGTTTTTTTTTTTTCTAAAAACTATAACTTGAAATCTGAAAGTAAAAAATGATCAGTTTTCGTTAACTAAACACAAGCTCTCAAAAGCTTCTCACCCTAAAAAAGTTGAATATTCAACAAATTTTGTTTATATTTCTTTAAGAGAAAAAAAAACCATAAATGTCCCATAAAGAATTGGTAGATTTGATTTGGGACATGAGTGTTTGTATGTTTTACAAGTAATGAACACATGCTACATTAACATCCTTAGATCCTATGCTCCACAAGGACCACAAGTTTGATATGATAATTTAAACCACAAAGCCATTAGAGGAACCTTTGAGATGCTTAAAACCACCAAATGCATATACCCACATGACATCTTATGCCCTATTAATGACTTGTTGGACCCTTAGCTACTAATATCTAATTACTTAACATCATTCATTCATTTTAAGGATTTTTATTTTGAATTATTATATAATTTATCATCTGAAATGTCTAAACTTTGGATACTGTAAGTTTTGAATATGTGTGAGAATCACTTTACTAAATTTATAACATTTATTTAACTAGGATTTTTTTATGTAAAAAACACCAGCGTTATCTGTTTTTAGCAAAAAGAAACCCCCAATCATTTTTTTTTATCTCAGAAAACCTTTAACTGTTAGAATTACATGACTTTTTTTTCAAAAAGATGAACTGGAATCAATTAAAACGGTTGTATAGGGCTGACATGGAATTTTTTAAAGAGATTTTTACGCAAAAAATCAAAGTTGTCTTCTTTTTATGCAAACCCCCCATCCCTTAAGCCAATTTTTGTCGCAAAAACCTCCAACCATTAAATCCAAGACAAAATACCGTTATTGTTTTTTTTTTAGAAAAAATAATTTTTGTATATTACAATTTTAAGTTTATATATTCTTTTATAAATGATTATTTATTAAAAATATCCGTGTAGTATAAATGTTACTAGAAGAACAGTATATAATATATACAAACAACTTATTTTAAGAAAAATCTAAGACTTATATACATAATTGCATTATTTTAATATTATGTAAGAATTACACATGCCAAATAAATAAACAAATAATTGGGATTTTTTTAAAAATTATCCTTAAGTCAATACATGCATTTATATCTATTAATAAAAGAAAACCTATTTGACAAGTGTCACTCCCTCATCTCTCATAAATTTTTATTTCCCGCCTTTTTTTCATAACTAGATTTCTAATTTTTACTAATTCATTATCAAGAAAATATGAAATTTAATTCAAATACTTTCATATTTAATGCATACAATTAAAAAAGGAAATATTTTAAATATTCTAATAATAATCTAAATTTATTTCTAAGGTAAAAAAGTTAATATTTTGATGTTTAATTTTTAATCAAAACATAGATTTTTTTTTTTATTTTACAAATATGATATTTCTTGGTGTAAAAAATCATATGTAATCCATATTTTGTAATTTGAGGATTTATGTTTATTTGTTTATAATGATATCCAACAACCATTAACAAATAAAAATTTATATTGTGTTTTATGTAAAAATAAATTTTAACTTTTATTTATACATAGAAATATAAAAATAAAAAGTTTTAAAAGATCAATACTGTTCATACATATTTAAAAATAGAAAATTTAATTATCCCTAATAGCAAAAGATAATATCATTTTCATATTTTTTTAAAAAAAGATAAACATTTTTATATGTAATTTATATTCGTGTAGATTTTTATTAAATAATTACTTATAAAATATCCACGTATTTACGTGGGTTAATAACTAGTGGGTTAATAAACTAGTATAGTAATAAAAGGTTAACATATTTACATCCCGTCACAACTAGTATAGTAATATACGAAAACTCAACCATTATATATGTATATTTTTTAAGAACTCAAATATTAGAGAAAAATTAAAGAACCAGTATTGACCATTAAATTTAGAGGATTAACGGATAAATAATGTGGTATTTCATAAAATATTTATAACTTTCTCGGTAGAGAATCTTAAAATTGTGTGCAATGCATAAAAATAAAAAAAGTGATAGAGAAATAAGTTTTTGATTTTATTTGAGAGACGAAAGAGAGAGATAAATTTTTTTTCAACTTTGCTTCTTAATAGAATTCGGTTCTTTAGTTCTCTTAATTATTTGGGTTTATGATGATTCTAACCTTATATATAACTATAGTTAAAAGAGTAACAATTTACCATTTGTTATCTTCTCATGATGCCTTGACATCTTCTACTAATGACATATATTAATTAGTATTTTAAAATTAATTAAAAATTTAAATGAAATTTTTTTTAAGATTTGGTTAGATACTGAAATCTCACAAAATTACAACAAATAATATTTAAAAGATTTTTTTGATTAATAATAATAATATTAATAATAAAGTTAAAAGTTATTAATGATCAGTTTTTTTGTTTGAACGATTTATACATGAATTAATTATAATAATATGTATTAAATATCATTAATATTAAAAATTTGAACATTAATTTTTAATTTTAAGTTTATTTATAAAAAACAAATTTATTAAAGTTATACGTATGATACACCGTTAAAACTAGTATCTATCTATACTATTATAAGAGTAACCATACTCTTCTATTGTGAAGTCACGTGTCATCACCATGAATCGACACGTGACAATTATGGGATTTAAAAATAATAAAGAAATGTAATTTAATTCCTATCCAAATATGATATAATCTACTTTTAAATCAAATAAAATCAAACAAAATATAATATTCTACTAACTTATTAATTATAATATAATATAGTAAAATTTTTAAAAAAATATAAGAAATAATTACTATTCATATGTATTTATATAGTTTTGTTTAAAAAATTAATATTTATATCTTTACCTTTTAATTAATTATATTTTATATATATTAAAATATCCGCGTAACACGCGGATAATAAACTAGTATTACTTATTTATTTAACAATAACAAACAACTGTTATGTGATACGTGGCACCACAAATTAACTGAGGAGACTGGTTAGGTTGTCTATCTTGTTCAATCGACCTCCTTGTGGATGGGACCAAGCATATTATCTGAAGCATCTCTTTCCTAGGCCCAAATGGCCCAACGTAGATCAATGTCATTAGGGATGTCCAAAGTATCCGAATCCGAATAACCCATCTGAACCGAATCTTAATCGGGTTAAATGAGTCGGGTTATTCGGTCTTCGGATTCCTTATTCGGGTTAAATGGTACCCGAATAATTAATTCGTTTCGGTTTACGGGTAGGATTCAAACTTATTCAGGTACCCAAATAACCCGAATAACCCGTTTAATATGTATTTTTCATCTTTTTTATTTGTTTATAATTATAACTAGTATTGTTTATATATAGAATGTAAATATGTAAATACTCATTTTTGATAATCAAACCATTTAACCCGTTTTACCCAAATTACCCAACTCATTTAACCCAAACCGAATAACCCGATACCCATTTAATCCGAAACCGATTAACCCGTTCTCTTATTTGGTTCGGGTTCGGTTAGCTAACCCACACACTCAAACCCGAATAACCCGAACCGAATAACACAATATCCAATTAACCCGCCCGAATAACACCCCTAAATGTCATTACGCAAAATAAATAAAATTATTGTTAGTATTTTTTAAAATAATTTTTAACTAAAAAAGTAAAAAAAATATATCATAACATGTTTAGTAGAAACATACATTTACAATGGTATAGTTTATATGAAATGCACGTTTCACATGGTTTAAGTGTTTGTTTATGCATGACTTTTTGCAAACTCTCTTGTATTGTTAATTTAAACTTGATTATGAAAATTTTTTCAGAAAAATTGGTTTTAAATGCAATACTTCCGATACTCTGCAAAATTAGTGGTACTCACTTAAACCTAAAATTATGGGTGCTATTCAATTGAGTTAAATGAGTATCATGTTATTTCGGTTTGGGAGTGTGTGTAAGCTGGCCGAACCGGAACCAAATAAGAGAACCGATTAATCGGTTTCAGGTTAAATGAGTATCAGATGACTCGGTTTAGATTAAAAGGATTATTCGATTGGGATGCTAGGGAACAATTGAGATATTTGGAAGGGGAAAAGACTACGTATAAATTTGCAAGGTTTAATTCATTGTATTGAGGTTTGTAATTTTATTATTTTAACTATTTATTATTATCAATTGATTAATTAAACTTTAAAGTAGAGCATTAAATATATAATTATAAAAAAGGTAAAATATCATTTTGAAAAATTTAACAAATAAGGTGTTAAAGTTAATGGAATAGGGATTATTGTAGTAAGTAATAATTTTTGACACATTGTTTTATGTAATTTTTAAAGTTAACCATTTTCATGATTCTAGGAACCACAGAGACTGTTTTTGTAATTTACTCTAAATGTAAAATACTATTTCTTAGGGTTTAATATGCAAAAATCAACATGTTTTGCAGTTTCATCCCTCTATGTTATTTTTTTAAAAAAAAAGTTCCCAGGTTAATGTTTCATTCTGATTTTCGAAAAAGTTTTATTTTTTTCATAACCAACTCTATGTTTAACCAACATGTTTTCATTTTTTTTGTCTCGAAAAGTTCTGAAACTTGAAGACTTTTTTGGGAAAAAAAGAAAAATTCTGAAAATCACAAACAAATAAATAACTTGAGGATTTTATTGGTAAAAAACAACATGGAGGGACTAATCCGCAATAACATGAAAAACATGTTAATTTTTTCATATTAAACCCTATTTTTGATATAAACAAATAGGATTAAATATCATTTTGACCATCCAACTTTTAGATTTGTCTCATTTAGCCACTAAATTATTTTTTGTCTCGATTTTGCCACTAAACTTTAGTTTACTTTTTAACTTTAAGTAAAATGGATAAAACTTATGATTAAATCAGTGCAAAATATGATAGTTTAATGGTTAAATCGAGACAATTTTCAGTGGTTAATCAGTAAAAAGAAAGTTTAATGGCTAAATGTGTACACAAAAAAATAGTTTAGTGGCTAAACTGGGACATAAAATAGTTTAATGGCTAAATCGAAAAAAAATCTAAAAATTAGATGGTTAAAAAGAATAATTTTAAGCCAAACAAATACAACTATAGTATGTGTTTTCTTGTCAACGTGCATACACATGATCATAATGCCACGACATGGTGTTTGTATTTACATTTTTGTACGTACGTTACAAATCTATTTTCAGTAATGGACATAAAATGTGTAGTGTTTTTTGTATTTTAGCTATTTACCTCATATATATTTATTTGTTCTAAATAGACGTAGACCAAAATAACTTGAATTTTGGTTTTTGAATATGTTAGAATTAGGCACGGCAAAAAAAAAAACCATACTCGATGGGGAACCCGTAACTCGACCCTCATTTGACCGGGGAATCCCCTAGTTGACCGGGACAGGGACGGGGAATCCCCGATTTAAAATAATGGGGATGTGAGACACTTTAATCCCCGACCCTGAACCTGACCCCAATTATGTTTTATGTTTTAATATAGATTATTATATATATTTAACTTTATAATGTAAATTATTCATTACATTTTATATAATATATTACATATTATTGTATATGACTTTTCTATATTTTAGAAATACTTTTTTTTTTCATTTTAGTGGTTTTATAAATCTTTTGCAAACATTTCTTTGTTTTAGTTTCATTATAAATTATAAATTATATATGTAAATAACACAGTATGTTTGAATTGATTTGTTTTAAAGACGTAAATTTATCTACTAAATTACTATTTATAGTTTAAACTTTATAATCATTTTAGGAACTTGAAAAACTCGATTCCCATACGGGGATCCCCGATTGGGACGGAGATGGGGATGGAAACTCATTCCCCGACGGGGATGGGGCCGGGGATGTGGGAGAGGATTAAAAAGCGGGGTTGAGGATGAGAACTGAGATCCCCACCCCGCCCCATTGCCATGCCTAGTTAGAATCAACGAGGGAAAAAAACTAAGGGTGTGTTTGGTTTGTTGATAGGTTTGAAATGGGTATGAGTATATGTATGTGTTTGAAAGAATAACGAGGAATGAGGAAACCCATGAATGTGGATGAGTTTGAGTTTTTGATAATCATTTCCACATATTTGGTAATCATTTCTCAAATAAACAACAACTATGAAACCCAAACTCATTTCATACATTAAAAACTCACCCAACTAAACTTAAACATTAGAATAAAATATAGTCATCTTAATTGATTATGCTGAAATTAACCGAGTTTCTAATATTTAACTTTATATTATACCGACAAAATTGAATTTATTATGATAGGCCATGCATCGATAAGTCAATTAAAATGTATTAATTTTTTTACTAAGTTATGGCCCTCATGGATTCTTTAGACATGATTGAGATCCATGAAGTATCATATTAGAGTGGGAAACCGGAATATCATATTCAATGAACATGTTTATTACGATAAAATGTTAAATTTCATGCAAAAGTGTAATATTTATATGTTCAAATTTGCATTATGATTAACTACTTCACAACATTTTTATATTCATCACGTTAAAAATGTTTAAACGTTCAATTTCATGCAAAAGTGCAATATGCACATGTTCATACATATTGCACATTTGGACATGTGCATATTGCTATTTTGCATGGAATGAAACATTTTCTCATAATAAACATGCTAGTCGATAATATGTATATTTGAATATGTGTATTTTGTAATTTTCCATGAAAACTAAACATTTTATCGTATTAAACATGTTCATTTATATAGTACCTCGATAGCCTAGTCTAATATGGTACCTCATTGATCTTCAATCTTTTTAGATATTGTGATACTCCTATTTGGGTTAATTGATTCATATGGTTCCAGTGGTTAAAAGTTAATTTTCAACTTACGTTTTTTAAAAATGTAGAAAGTCAAAAATGGTTTGACCATAAAAAATGATTTTCTGTATTTTGTATTTTTTGTTCAAAACAAATAAACTGTACAACATCCATTTGGTGTCTAGGCAAATGCTAAAATGCGTTTGGCCGAACACATCCCTTCCAAACGTACAAACAAACACCGACATTAATTTGATTTGATTGTTATTAGGGGTGTTATTCGTGCAGGTTAATTGAGTATTGAGTTATTTGGTTTTGAGGGTGTGGACTAGCTAACTGAATCTGAACCAAATAAGGGGACAGATTAATTGATTTATGGTTAAATGGATATCAGATTAATCTGCTTGGGTTAAATGAGTTATTCGACTTTGGTATAAAAATGGAATCATCTACAAAATTGTTTAAACAGATTAATTGGGTTCGGTAATTTGGGTAAATTGAGTTAAATGATTTGGGTATTAAAATTGGCATTTAGATCTTTACGATCGGTATATAAACAATTTTAATTCTAATTATAAACAAAACTGTAAAATAACAAATATATGGATAAACAAGAATCCTACTCGTAAACCGAACCGAATTGCTTATCCGGGTACCATTTAAACCGAATAATAAACTCGAAAACTGAATAATCCGATCAAGGTTCGATTCAGATGGATTTATTAGAATAAAAAGATTGAATCTGACCATTTTTATCATTAATCCCATTTTTGAAATAACGTACTAGTTCTTAGGGTTGTTAACTTAACCGCAAATGATTTTGAGATTTGATTATTTTTGGTTGGGACAATAATTATTTCAATGTATGTAGGCATGACAATGAGGCGGGGCGGGGCGGGGATCTCAGTTCCCATCCCCATCCCCGCTTCTTAATCATCTTCTCCATCCCCGGCCCCATCCCCGTCGGGGAATGAGTTTCTATTCCCATCCCCTTCCCAATCGGGGATCGGGGATCCCCGTTGGGGAATCGGGTTTTTCAAGTTCCTAAAAAATTATAAAGTTTAAGTTATAAATAGTAATTTAGTAGAAAAATTTATGTAAATAAACTTTAAAACAAATTAATTCAAACATATTTGAGTTATTTGCATATATAATATATAATTTATGATGAAACTAAAACAAAGAAATGTTTGCAAAAGATTTATAAAACCACTAAAATGAAAAAAATAATAGTATTTTAAACTATAGATTAGTCATATACAATGATATTTAATATATTATATAAAATGTACAGAATAATTTACATTGTAAAGTTAAATATATATAATAATCTATGTTAAAACATAAAACATAATCGGGGTCGGGTTCGGGGTCGGAGATTAAAGTGTCTCTCATCCCCGCCACATCCCCATTATTTTAAATCGGGGATTCCCCGTCCCCGTCCCCATCTCCGGTCAACTCGGGGATTTCCCGGTCAAATCGGGGTCGAGTTAGGAGTTTCCCGTCGGGTATGGGTTTTATTGCCATGCCTGAATGTATGATATTCAAACCCATTCTAATGAAATAAATAATTATATTTTAATACTTTAAAAATTAAAAAAATGAATTTGAAGTTAGGGTTAAAAAAGTAAAAAGCCCAATTATTTCATAGTGAAATTTGCATTTTGAACATGGCATGATTGCAGTCCATAAACAAAGAATCAGCACATGGGTGGTTGGTGTGCTGGCAACACCCAATCCCTTTATTCCCCCCTTCCCTAACCCCCCTAATCAATGCACTTTCCACTCCAATTTTTCAACTTTACAAATTTATCATTTTATTTAATTAAATAATATACTCAACTTAAGATACTTTTGGAATTGTCTTTTTGTTATATATATATCACACACACACATATATGTATATGTATAATGTTTACCAATTTTTTTTATACTTATTAGGATGCAATTATTGTTTCTTAATGATAGGTTGGCAATTATTTTTTTAAGGGATATTTACCCAAGAAACTTCGAATTAATTTGTTTTTAATTAAAAGTCCCGTATCATTTTCATTGCACAAAAAAAAAACTAACATGTAAGATATTAAGTTTTTAGGATGATACTGGTTATAATATGTTGTTATGCTTAGGTGGCACACACGTGACGTCTTAATGGAAAACCCGACTTACATGACGCTTAATCGCTTATATGACATTACAAGTGTAATGTTTAAACCGAATTTTTGCATAAAAAACTACAAAGTTTGTGACTTTTTCAGTTGAAAGACTAACCATTTTTTTCCTCATCTCTAACCGGCGGTCACATTCACCTCCTACTTTCTCCTCTACTTCTGGCGACTTCGATGACTCCGGCCCCTCATCAACAACTTCGTATCCATTACCACATCCTTCTTCTCCATCGACCGTTTCCAAAAAGTAGTTCAGATTATTTTAAATAATATTTCAGACTCATGTTTGTTACTGTGTTTATGTTTTGATTTTGATTTTTTTGGTTTCTTGCCCATCAATTCATCTTAATGCAAAGGTTTCACATTTTGATTTTGGTTGCTCATCTACATATGTGTTCTTCGATAATGTTCAAACCAAATTTCAGATCATATGTGGTCTTTTTTTCGTTCATGTTATTTTAGTCTATATCTGTTTTAGGGTTTAAAGATATTCATCTGCTATATATATGTTCGATTGAATCTTGTTTTGAGCATCACCTCACTTAATCTTGAATCTCAATTTCATTTGTGAAGATGGAACCGATTTCGTTATGTGTTCACAGAATGCATTTAATAACTAGTTTTATTAAACAAAATTTTAATTAAAATCTACGACATTAATATGCAAACCGGTTGCAAGTTAAAAAAAAGGTCCAACTTTAATGATTTTTGGTTGGTTGAGGTCTTTTTTGTGCAACGAAAAATAATTTAGGATTTTAATCGAAAAAAGCTGACAAGTTGGAGGATTTTTACGACTCCTTTTTTGAATCAATACCTTAATAACCTTATCATTTTTTTACAATGATAACTAGATTAATACTCATGTCTATATGACTTGAGTTAATGATAATATTAAAAATAAATAGTTAAAATATATAGATGATAATAGTAACAATAATAATAACAACAATATAGTAGTAGTAGTAATAATAATAATAACAATAATAATTAGAGTTTATATAATTTCAGTTGATTAATTATTAAGTTTATAAGTTTTTTTTTGAATCAATAATTTTTACACTTAAATAAAAGTCGTTATAGAAAACGATAAAAAACCTATATATAAAAAATATGAAAAAGAATTGAAGTTTTTTTAAATATCTTTTTCATTTTTGATGTCAATCTTTTATACGTGTTATTATCATTGGTTAAAAAAGATTCTAAAGCTAAACAATTTCATTCCTTATGAGTTATGATTCCATCAATTCAATCATCTCTTAAGAAATAATTTTCAGTTTCTTCAAATTATTGTGTCAACAATAATTTCTATTATCAAATGAAAGTAAAAGATTATTTTATCCTAATTCCAGTATTATTATTATTATTGATTAAAAGTTAGTAGTCTGATAATTGTTCAGATGTAAATCAAAATCAGTATTTATATGAATTATTGTAATTTTAATAAAAAAATATATTCTTTAATAATTTTTTTTGTAATTTTAAAAACCATAGACACCACATATTACATGGTATTTAATTTTGCAGCATTTTCCAACCCACATGGCCCACTTGATCCCCCAAATCACAATCATCCAAATTGACAGCTTTCCCCAACATCACAACAAATCTTCAAGAACTCATACCATTATTTGTTGCTTATAAGTTTGTTGCCATTTTTTGTGTGTTGCCAACCCCTTTTGCTAATACAACCAAGAAAACCATGGAAAAGAGTTTGTTCTACCCTCAAACAACAAAACCCATATCTAGATCTTATTCTAATTCTCCTCTATCAAGTCAAAATCAAGAAATGTTGGTCAAAGAGTCGTCAAGCGATCAAAACGGCTCGACCTCTTCTTTGCAGAAGAGATCGAACCCGGGTCCTAATTTGATCCGGGAATCATCCATGCCACCTTTTGCAATGGGAAATGACGAAGTAGATGATATCGAAGATGAAGAGAGTGAGTTCAAGATGGGGAGGTTGATTAGGCAAGCATCCTTAAACTCTTCTCAAATGGCCGCTTCTCGACCAATCACAAAGGTACATATACATATACACATTGTCTTGAGATACTTTCTATTGGTGTAGTGTTGTTGATATATGTCATCATCCGGTAAATATAAATGTGTATATATGCCTTAAAAAATACTCATTTTGTTCATGTGGAGTGGGAGATGACCACACTTCAAGGTGGTGGCACACATCACATCTCTCAGTGTGGGCAGTCGTTCCCACTTCACATAGACCATAATTATTTTAGATTTCAATGTGAAAAAACGTAAAAAAAAATATATTATATTCTTAGTGCATACCATACCATGAATAAAAATCTTGGCCACCCATATTAATGTATAAACGATCTCATGAAATCATAATGATGGATTTAACATATAGTTTATGTCACGATAGAGTTGTTTTACACATGTTTGGTTATTCTTTATGTAGGTTATGAGTGGAAGCTCGAGTTTACCACGATACCCGTTACAAAAACCCGAGGCACATCAAGAAAAGACTAGTAACATGAGGAAATTCGATAGCATGAATGAGAGAATTAAAAGAAAAAACTCGATAAAAATTGGGAAGAACAACAATAGTGGTGCACCAACAATCCCAGGAGGATGGGTTGATAAGGGTTCAGGTTCGGCAGAAGACATGAAGGCACAAATCAGGTTTTGGGCTAGAGCTGTGGCTTTCAATGTGCATCAAGAATGTTAAAATCGATCAATACGGATAACTCGTAAATACATACGATACGAACCAAAACTTTTTTTGTTGTGATTTTAATTAACTTTGATGAATAAAATATTTTACGTTTAAAACATACATACTTCTTTGTATTTTTATTTAGAACGACAAACTATCCTACTCTTTTGTCCCAAGACTTATGTTATAAATTTCAACTTGTCTCCCGACGGAAGTCGAACCCGTGACCTCTCACTTACATATCACCCTCTTACCAAATGGGCTAAACTCCTTTGGTTATAGTGTGTAGTCACCCTAGAATGGTTTGAACAGTTGAATTTACGTACAAAGGACTTTCTAGTGTCTTTCAAACCTAATTATTGCGACTTCTAAGCTACAATAATCAGTTTTACAGTGTTCGACAAATCCCATCTTGATTATGAGCATACGTTTAGAGGTCAAACTAATTAGATTTTAAATATCATGTAAAGGTCGTTATAAATAGAGGCAAATAGACATGAAAGATAACATAAAATACAAATCATGACAATAAAAATAATGTGAAACTTTTATGATAAGAAAGGTAACTTAGAGTTTAATTTTTGTTAAAAAAAAAAGAGATTGATGAGTAATTAAAAATGTAAAACTATAATTTTATGGTTCATTTTTCGACAAAAAAACAAAATTTGATTATCATTTCTCCGTTCAAAATTGAAGTTCTTGTCCTATCTTGGATAATGTAAAAGTTTATGTTATTATTCTTGGCCTAAAAAAATTATAATACATTCATTGTCAAAATTTGTATTATATTACATTTTTTGACAAATTATCCTAATAAGGTTAATTTTTAGAAGTAAATATAAATTTACCTAAGCATGATTAACTTTAATCATCGTATTACAATTCACAACAAATTATTTGATTCTATTTATCGAGCGTTATTTAAATTACAAACTAGGGGTGAGCTCGGTACCGGACCGAACCGAACCGGTACTGAGCCCGAAAATACCGAAGCCGAATTACTAGTTTTGAAAGAACCGAATACCGAACCGTATAATTTTATATGGTGCCGGTTCAGTCCCGAATACTGATTTTTAGCTAATTCAAAAACCGAATACCGAATTTTAGCTAATTTAAAAACCGAATACCAAACCGAATATATTAATTCGGTACCGGTTCGGGTTCGGGAAATGGTACCCGTCGCTCACCCCTATTACAAACCACCAAAAATTAGAGTCTAAACACACCATAATCTTTGTATAAAGTATATGGTTAATTATCATTTTGACCATTAAACTTTTAAATTTGTCTCATTTAGCCACTAAACTATTTTTTGTCCTCATTTATTCACTAAACTTTAATTTAGTGTCCTATTTGAGAAAGATGAATAAAACTAACGGCTAAATCAATACAAAATATGATAGTTTAGTAGTTAAACTGGGACAGTTTTCAGTGGTTAAATCGGTAAAAAGAAAGTTTAGTGGCTATATATATACACAAAATACAATTCAGTGGCTAAATCGGGACAAAAAAAGTTTAATGGCTAAATAAAAAATAATCTAAAAATTGGATGATCAAAATGACGCTTAACCCTAAAGTATACCCATATATTTATATAGAAATTATGTAACTATGATTCATACTATTTCACTTTTAATGTGTTGCCTTTCCCAAAAGAACCAAAAATAAGTTTTTTAATATAATAGAAATTAACCTCTTATAGCCACCACAGGTGACCTAGCAAATAACCTCATTCTCAAAGGATATATACCCTACAAATCATAAACCTCTTTCGAAAAAAATTGAGTCTTAATTGCGAGTTCACCCTCTATAGCGTTGAATCCATGTTTGTCGATCTTGATATTCTACCTAGGATCATTTTTGTCTTTATAAGATTGGGTCATACGACTGAAAGATCCTACACTAAAGTAATTAAAATTTCAAGGAGTTCGTGTCACTCCCCTAATGTATCCATGACAGGATGAAACCAATGAACCTCTATCATACGAGTTTACTTAATATGAAATGTCAGTCCTTGTCAGGATAAATACGTTGTCGAATACCGATCTGTGTTGTACCCTTTGGAAAATGCACCGCATGTCATTATCCCAAGTGCGCAAAAGAAAATAATGCACAAAGTTGGTGGCAATGAATCTCCAAGAAGGTGCTCCATGGATGCATAGAGGGTAATGGAACATGTAAACAGTTATATTGGTTGTCGTACGATAAATCCTAAGTCGTCAGAAAACTAATGGACTAATCCACGATATACAACGATGTTGTGCACAATGGTGGCTTTTAGGGTGTGCGAAAGGTTCGACCGCACAGAACCCCAAATTTCATAGGGCCTTACGGTGATAATAAAGATTTAAATTTAGACCAATAAAATTTTTCTGTATTTGACATGTATACATTGTGCATCGGTGCGTTAAAATGGAATTCCTGTCAAATACAATTTGATATGTATTTATTTATTTTAATTTCTCACTAATCAGTTTTTTTTGTTATTCACGAACTCGACTTTACCTTTTAAAATTGAGTCTCAAAATGGCCAATTTACTATCTAAAATACTTAAGCAACTATGTTGTAATCACAAGCACAGAGCCTCTAAAATCTATGAGACGGCCCTGGTCGTGCATCTAGAACGTGAGGAACAGAGTCTTGTTTTCAAACACTTAGGACCAAGAACATTTGTTTCCAAAGCTACAAAAGTAACTCATTTAGTATGTTACGTTAGGAGTGTAAACGAATCGAGCCGAGCCACCGTTTAAGCTCGAACTCGCCTCGTTGCGAGCTTTGTATAAAGCTCGAGCTCGGCTCGTGAATAATTTTTTATGCTCGGGCTCGACTCTTTTATTATATATTTTAATTTTTTAATTAAATTTTAAAAAATCTTTTTAATTTTTTATATAATATATATAACTTGTTATTTTAATATATTTATATTTATTTAATCTAAATATTATATATTTATTAATTTACAATTTTATTTATATATAGGCTCGTTTAAACTCGTTTAGGCTCGCGAGCTCGATATGTGAAGCTCGGGCTCAAGCTTGTTTGTTAATCGAGCTCGAATTTAGGCCATTCTTGGAAATCTCAGTTTTGTGACTTTAGTCCGTCTATATAAAGTTAATCATTTTCTTACAAGTTAATTTTCAAGGGATTATATCTGAAATTACCTAACGAAGGCTGACTTTAATTATTTTCTTACAAGTTACAACTTATTATATGATTCCAATAATTAAACGACATTATAATATATAATCATACAGACAAACATTTGCCACCTACCAAATAGTACTTTCTAAACTTAAAACTCTCACACCCAACTTATGATACTTTTGTGATACGATTTTAATTTAGAATTATTTACGACGCCTGAAAAAAAAAGTTTGGCAACATAAATGAATAAATTACATTATTATTTTATGATGTAAATTGTTTTCAATACTCCAATGGAGGGGTACTATTGAAGTACTTTATTTTTTGACAAAATAATATGTGAAACAACAATGTATCAAAATAGTAAAGAAGAAGTAGAGGAGAATTTAAGATGAAATCAAAATAGTAAAGGAATTTAGGGTTATTTTGAAGTCAAAATAGTAAAGAAAGGATTTTGCAAAATAGAGGAGACATTAGGTGAAGGACGAAGCAGGGGTTGCCTGTGACGCCTCTCTGATGTCTAAGTAGTGATCGGTTTCAAGTAGAGAGGATATTGAATTGCAGAATTATTTAAGGTATTCTTTTGTGTGTACCTTGTAAAGAAGGTGAGAACCTCTATTTATAGTCTTTCCTTCTGTCAAATCGTCATGGGCATCTCCAATGAGTAAAGGACAACTCGCCCTCTACATAACAGACTTTTTCCGTCATGTTTTCTTGCATGCGAGTTTGTTTGTGTTCCTCCTGACCTAGTGAGACCATGTGATTACCTTGTGTGCATTTTCCCTTCATTGCATTGGTCCACTTGTTCCTCATAATCCAACGCATCTGCCACGTCACTCTACTCGTATTCACACACATCATCATAAACTGTTTTCATTAAGCCAATGTAGGAGTACCGTTGAACATACTTTATTATTAAACAAAATAATCTGTGAAACAACAATATATTATATATATAGTCATCAACCTTTGCATATGGTGTGCCTCTATACGTGAGTGTGTGTGTGTGTTTTGAAATATATGTATTGACAATATACACAAAAAAATAAATCATAAGTCCATCACTATTATAAAAAAGAAGCCTACTCTGTATTTCACTTGAAACAAATAAATCGTATATAACACAGTTAAGTAGAATTTAATGATGTGTCCCCGTATGTTTTGTTATCGGAATTTGGGCATCACGTTTCTGTACGACATGTATATTCTATAATGCGTTATGGAAATATCGTCACATTTTCATATTAAAAATGAAATTTACTCTTTAGAAGTATATTATTATTGGCTGCCTTATACGATAAAAAAAATAATTACTAAAACACCACGTAAAAAAGCTAAATAAAATTATTAAATATAACCATAGAAATTAAAGCTCGGAGTCGAAGACATCTTTCTAAGCTATTCAACAGAATGAGCTTCTTTGATTAAAAAACACAAGCAAAAAATAGGTGTTATAGTCTAGTATCTTTTGCTAGATTGTGTTTTTGGGGATGTTTTTCAGTTTTTGAATTATTAATTATGCCTTCTAGAAAAAAAAAAGAAAAAGAAAAGAAATTAAAAAGAGAAAAGAAAACGAAAGAAGAAAGATTGACATGCCCAGTTTAAGAACTGTGGCCCAAACAACAGATGAGCTTGTCACAAGTCATAGGTCATAACTCATAAGCCATCGTTGGGAACTTTGGGGGCGTTTGGTTCGAGGATTTCCTGAGATTTTTTGGGATTTGCATTTAGAATCCTATTGGTTCACAGATTTCAGTAAAGATTTAAAATTCCAGGATTTCATAAATCTCTTTTTTCTTTGTAATTTAAAAACCAGCCTCCCGCCTAGGATTTTAAATCCTAGTTACCTTGCATTCTTCAGATTAACAAATTTTTTCAATAAGATAATGCAGATTCTTTGACAAAATCCTGATAAATGCAAACGCTGCATAATGCAAATCTTTTGAAAAAATGTAAATCCCAGACAATCTGCGAACCAAACGCTCTCTTAGATATGCACAAAAAATCCAAATATCCTATTTTATCTGAAATGGAGCTGATACTGATTTTTGAATAACCGTTTTTCTAAATCCAATTTGGTTTTTATTTAATCCGGTTAAGAAATTATTTGGTGGACCGGATATTTATCCGTTTTCAAAGAAAACAGTTTTTGATCTGAAAGTTAATTTGATTTTTATATAAATAAGTTGGTAATATATTAGGGGGCGTTTGATTCGCGGATTTCTTGAGATTTTCTGGGATTTGCATTTAAGATAATGCAAATTCTTTGACAAAATCCTGACAAATGCAAATGCTGACAAATGCAAATCCTTTGAAAAATGCAAATCCCAGATAAAAAAATCTGCAAACCAAACGCTCCATTAGGTTCTTCACACATTTTACCATCAAAGTTTTATAGTTTTAACTTTTTTATATATTTATAATCAAATATAATATTTAAAAAAAATTAATTGGAGTGAAATATATTTGTTTGTAAACTTTATAAAAAACATGAAATTATAAACTTATAATTATATTTTATAAAGATGGAATCCAAAAACTTACCAAACAAAAATAATTTCATTAGCTTACAAAAAAAAAGAGTCCAAGTCCAAAAAACAAAAAAAGAAAAACAACGTTCATTGTCAAACAAAAAAAAAAGCGTTTATAAAAAATTGAACTAAAAAATGGTTGTAAAAAGTCTGGATTTTGTGTCATCCGAACCGGTTATACTTTTTTGGGTCCAAAACTAAACAGAATTTTCTAAAATCAAGAAAACTGAACCAGTCCGAATCAAATAAAATATCGTTAAAATTTTAAATATTATTTTAAAAATCTAGTAAAATTTAAAAAAAAAATTGTTTTGTATTTTTATGGAAGAGTTTATTATGAAAAAAACCAACATGTTTTCATATTTTTTTACGTTTTTGTCCCTCCATGTTATTTTTTTCTTTAAAAAACCTCAAGTTATTTTTTTCTTTTTGGTTTAGTGAAATTTGAACATTAGACCACGGTTATGATTTATGAACCGGGTTTTTAAAAACTGAAAAACTGGGTTCTAATGTCCAAATTTCAATAAACCAAAAAGAAAAAAAATAACTTGAGGACTTTTATAGAAAAAAATAACATGGAGAGACGAAAACATAAAAAACATGAAAACATGTTGGTTTTTATCATAATAAACCCTTTATGGAATCAAAATGTGATTTAACATATAGATTAATTAGAGAAATTATATTACTATAAGATACATGTTGATATTGATAGGCGAAACAACTAAAATTTATTAAAAAAATTGGTCTTTCCGTTAACCCATTACCAATATAATTATTTTAAAACTTGGCACTGTTCGATCTTTTCACATCCTTTTTTGGAATCCTCATGGTATAAGTTTGATTTCTATTGTGTGCTTTTTTTATTTTATATCCCGTCATTTCCTTTTAGATTTTCATCTACAAATATCGTCTATTTATTTTGTGTCAATATACTATCTATCAAATTCAATATTTATACTTTTTTTTATGAGTTTAATTTTTTATTTTATTTTTGTTTTCACGTGGTTTATGTTATTTATTATTCGACTATTAAAAATATTAACGAGATATGTATTTATTTATGACACATATGTTTACTATTTACATCATGAATTATTTAAAATTTGAACTTTTTTTTCTCAATTTACTAATAAAAATATAATTAATATTGTATCCAATTTTTGCCCAATTTATAATCATACGATGTTAATATTAAATTTTTTTGGTTTCGTGTTTACTGCCTATCTCAGGTAGGATATTCATTATATCAATTATCAGTTTATTTGAATTAAATAACAATTTCGTTTTTGATTTTTTAAAATATAAAAATGCAATATCTCAAATTTATCATGTTCTATCTACATTCATATATATATATATATATATATATATATATATATATATATATATATATATATATATATATATATATATATATATATATATATATATATATATATATATATATATATATATATATATATAGAATATGGTTCGTGTGAGTACCTAAAAAATGCAGAGTACCGTGAGTACCTGTGAACACACGGATTTTAGATGTGAACATGCTCCGAAAAAAAGTTTTTTTTTGTAATTTTTTTTCATATTAATTTAGATACAAATAATATAAGCCTATTCGTAAAAGATTACACACATTCACACTTTCTAGCCTCTTAAAAGTCATGTGAACGTGAAAAAATTCATGTGAACATGCTTAGCTGTGAACATACGTTCACAACAATGCAGTTCATGTGAACTTGCACGTTTCACATAGTTCTAGTGTGTGTTTAGGTGTGATTTTTTGCAAGTAGTCTTATATTATTAATTTAAACATGATTATGAAAAAAATTTTCAAAAAAAATGGTTTTAATCGAGGTACCTCCGGTACTCCGCAAAACTAGTGGTACTCATTTGAACCCAAATCTATATATATATATATATATATATATATATATATATATATATATATATATATATATATATATATATATATATATAGATGGGATCATTGCAGAACCTAAATTTAGTGTAGAACTGTAGAACCAATATCGTCCATAGATTAGAATAATCTAATGGTCTTGATTAAAAGAGTTAAGTTTGGAATTAGTGAAAA
Source organism: Centrapalus pauciflorus (assembly GCA_020465985.1). NCBI lineage: Eukaryota > Viridiplantae > Streptophyta > Magnoliopsida > Asterales > Asteraceae > Centrapalus > Centrapalus pauciflorus. The sequence goes on along the minus strand of JAANYP010007416.1, from coordinate 22,159 downwards.
AAAGATTGGTAATAGTGATATTTTAATTCTTGGAGGGGTAAAAAAGGAAAAGATTGGAAATAGCAAAAAGATTGACATTAGCAAAATAAATATCTTTTTTCTTTAAATTAAAATAACATTAATATTATTAATTTTTAAATCAAAAAAATTATACCATAAAAACGAGAATTTTATACTCTTTAAAACGAGACCGGTCATGATATATTTTTTTCGAAAAAATTTTACGTGTTTATTTTTCGTAAAAAAAAATTACCCAGACCACGATGCAATATATCATGGTGAGATAATGAGATCATTCGATATCGAATGAACACTTTGATATCGTATATTTAACGTCAATGCAATACTGCATATACGCTCATTATTAACAAAGCTAAAATAATAGTCACAATTAGTAGTCAAAGTTGGTGGATTTAACGAGAATGGTTATGATATATATTTTTTATTTCGTAAAAAAAATTTTACCCAGACCACGATGCAATATATCATGGTGAGATCATGAGATCATTCGATATCGAATGAACACTTTGATATCGTATATTTAACGTTAATGCAACATTTGCATATACGTTCATTACTAACAGAGCCAAAATAATAGTCACAATTAGTAGTCAAAGTGGGTGGATTTAACGAGAACGGTTATGATATATATTTTTTTTATTTTTCGTAAAAAAAATTTTACCCAGACCACGATGCAATATATCATGGTGAGATCATGAGATCATTCGATATCGAATGAACACTTTGATACCGTATATTTAACGTCGATGCAACACTGCATATACGTTCATTATTAACAGAGATAAATAATAGTCAAAATTAGTAGTCAAAGTTGGTGGATTTAACGAGAACGGTCATGAATATATTTTTTTGAAAAAAAATTTACGTGTTTATTTTTCGTAAATTTTTTTTACCCATACGACCATTCGATGTCGAATGAACACTTTGATATCGTATATTTAACGTCGATGCAACACTGCATGTCCATTATATATTAAAAGAGTAAAAAAAAAAAGTCAAAGTGGACAGTCAAACTTGGTAGGCTGCTATTAATTCAATGTTAATTGTATAATTACCATCTTATCCCTAGTGTTATATTATAATCTAATGGTTTAGATTGGTTCTATGGTTCTGCACTAAATTAAGGTTCTGCAATGATCCCATCCCTATATATATATATATATATATATATATATATATATATATATATAATTAAAAATTTGAATATATCATTATAGTCGCAATGTATTTATCTACATTCTGTTGATATTTGTTGTCGCTCGATCTATTTTTAGATTGTCGGTAAACCAAAAAATATTAAATTATTTAATATGTATTTGTTATATATTTTTTGTATAATCCCCAATCAAAAAAGTCTTATCAGGTAAAATGTTATGTCAAAGTCTATTTATTTTATATAGGTTTTAAATTACGTGATGCTATCAGTTTTTTTTCATAAAATTTGTAAAAGAACGTATGATTTGTAAAAATTGGGTGTTACTCCGCCACAACGCACATGTAAATATACCTATTTTCACAGTCAATATGAACTGTAACCGAAAGTTGTTTTCTATACGGTTAACCAAACCGCAATTTATAAAAAAATTGGTTCAGGTAATTTCAAAATCAGAACAGTTTATCGTTTTTTCGTATCAATTTTTGGTTTTGTAAGTTTTTGAACATCCCAATCGAAAGGAAATAAAATCTACTCGATCCGATCCTACATTTTACTCGGTCTGTACCCTTTTGACTGGGTTTCCGTGAAATCGTTAATTGATTCAATCCAACCTTTTACTTAGATCCAATCATTTTATCAATTAAGATATTGAGTCAACTTGTAGGATGTATGATTAGTTGATTTTTTTAGATGGTCATAAACATTTTAAGTATGAATGTATGTTGTTTTCTAATTTATCGTATAAATAATTTTTTGAAGTGTTACATAATCAGTTTATAATATAAAATCAAAAATTATAGTACCTAGAAAAAAAAAGTAAAAAGCAATGAGTTTGCGGTAGGATCTTACGATCCCGATCTTGCATAGACGAAAACGATCATATGTTAGATCTCGATTTTAACAACTTTAGTGAATCACATAATCATATATAACATTCACAGAAAAATGATATTACAAAAAATAGCTGATATAAATTTGAATTTTAGATACTTGAAGATTGAAGATAATATATAGGGTTAATATTGAAAAAACCCTATTAACTTTCTTCATTTTAGCGATTAAGTCCCTAAACTTTTTTTCTTATTGTTTAAGTCCCTAAAGTATTTTTGTATTATTCAAAAGTATATATTTGACCTGTTTGACCGGTTACCAAACAAGTTATATTAGTTTTTTACTTGATTAATGTTGTAAAAAACCTACCATCTTTCCATATTTTAGCGATTAAGTCCCTAAACATTTTTGTTTTATCAGTTGATTTTACCGGCTAATCCGGTAGCCGGTCAAAAATATATACTTTTGAATAAGACAAACATAGTTTAGGGTCTTAAACAATTGAAAAAAAAGTTTAGGGACTTAATTGAGAAATTGTGAAAAGTTGATTGGGTTTATTCAATATTAACCCAATCAATATATATTAACCATCAATATAAAAGAACGATTTTATATTTCAATGAGTTTAAAGTAGATGCGAGCAAATAACGGTATAAATCAATAAATTGAATTGGACAAAACTAAGACCGGATCAGACTAGTCGTATTGGGTTAGTTTTTGCTCTATGATATTCACAATAATAAGTTCTCTGTTTGTTTTGGTCGGATCCGATTTTTATTGTAAAACGTTGGAAAAACTAGGATCAAACCGAAAGCAAACTGATACACTTTGATCCGAATTGAATCTAATTTTCTTTAATTTTTCTGATTTTGATTTTCAGTTCAATTTGATTCGGTTTTAAGCCACTGCTTTTCTTCATTTTTTTTATTTTTTATTTCTCATTCGGTTAACTATAGTCGATGTATTGGAAACTCATTGCTTCATGTCACGAGTCGAGTAGCTCGAGAAACTACTATGTTGAACTCGAGCTTGACGCTACTTAGGCCCTAGGGCATACTCACCCCGCTAAATGGGCGGCTTGCCATTGTAGCTTCAAGCCGTTGGGAACACTGCCCCGTTAACGGCTAAGCTAAAAAAGACCATGACTCGGTGTTATTTCCCTGCTCGACTTCAGTCTCTCTCATTCTTCTTTTTTTCCTCTCTCTAGAGTTAATCGAGTAATGTGTATTGGGATAAAAAAATTTGAATGATGGATATTTACAAAAAAATTAGAATAATAATGATGGAAAAAAAAACTGAAATGACACTGAAATATCTAAAATGATAGATTTGGAGGGTGAATACACTGCCCACATTTCTCGAATCAATTTAAACGGAGGAAAAAAATAGAAAAAGAGGAGGAAACAAAAAAATTTAGGGGGCGTTTAGTTCGCGGATTTTTCTGGGATTTGCATTTGAAATCCTATGTTTGGTTCACCTGATAAATGAAAATGTTGCATAATGCAAGTCTTTTGATAAAATGTAAATACCAAGAAAAAAAAAATCGGAGAACCAAACCCGGTGGATTTCGACCGGTGGATTTCGATTTCGAGGAGCGCATGGTCCTCACAGTACCACAGCGTTTATGTAAGTTTCAAAATAGAGACATCCGCAGTTTCGAACCTGTAATCGAGTGTTATTTATAGATTAAAAACATGTTTGAATATAGAAACCTGGCGCCATATCAATCGTTTTCTTCTCCTCTTTCATCACGGTGCAAAGCGTGATAAAGAACTGATTCATCCCATTGTACCGTTCAATTCAATTCGATTTAGCAGTGGAGCTCTGAATTATTCAATTTGCCTGTTCTTCCATCAGAATTTTAGGTCTACGGGAACTTGCAAGCCTAGGAAAGTGTTCCTCCATCACCATTGAAGTGTCTCTGTTTCGACTTGTTCGGTATGTGCTCAATTACAGATATCATCTACTTGTTCATGTTATTTGTTGAACATTATTGCGGATGCATATTCAGTCCAGTTTCTATTCAATCAAAGCCACGTATGTATGGCAATATGGCATATGATCTGCAAAATTTATCTCAGGAATATAACTGTTTCTCACAATTGCATCCAAACAATAACGCTTTAGCCTAGGGTTTTGTATTTCTGAAGTGAACCAGTTGTTTGAGTTAACCTGTTGAGTCGACTCAGTTATCAATTATAGGCACTGTTATTATCATGAAAACGATTGTATCATGGCGACGCTCATTTACTGTTTGGTATTGGTCCTATGAGCGAGATGATTCCATTGACAATACCTTTTGTTTTTAGTTATATTTTTACATCGTTTCAATATTATATCTCTTTGCTTTCCTGACATTAAATCTCACAAGTTCCATTTTGTGGTTTTGTAATATATGATGTTGTCAGCATAGTATCATATCCACTCTTGGTTTTATTCCTCGATCATGATGAATTCTTTTGAGGATTGATAGATATATTTATGCATGAATGGTTTGCAAAGAAGCTCAATTACCAGCTGCATATTTAACTAAATCCGGTCAAAATGTGCTACAAATACCTTGGAATCCCTGTATGAAAATAAGACAAACGATAATGTTTGATCTAACACCTGAAGGAAAACTTTGAATGGAAATTGAAAGTTTGTAATCTCATCATCAATGGTAACTGGTAAGTAAGGTAAACATGAAGTGAAAACATACGAACAACAAAATGTTGTATTTATTTGAACAATTTGAAAAAAAAATGCTGATCTTCTTTACAGAGACAGTATTACTTTTAATAGTTACACACTAATCTGTAGGTAAACATGAATATTTGGCTCATTATAGTTTCGAATAATACATAAATTGACATAGATGCATTACTTGATATGTATAAATTATAATATGCATATGCTATCAACTTGTATTTCATATATCAACTAATAATAATAATATAGGGTATATTTTTTACTGATTATTATAGTCTAATGATGATTTTTTCTATGAATTGACTTTAATCATTTCCATAGTATAATGCCAAGTTGTATTTAACATTTGGTTAAATATCATAGATTAATGTAGTAGGTAGTGCTAGCATGCTGTCTTTTATTGAAAACTTTATCAACTTGTCAGGCCTTGTTAAAATATATGGTTAAATAGCTTGAAACTTCCATTATTTTTGGATTTGCAGACATGACTGAGTTAAAATATTGATTCAAATTCTTCTCGGACGATTCTTGCCTAGTTGAATTCGGATAACATTTGAATTTGTGTGGTTCTGATATCTATTTTCGTTTTGGATTTCATATTTGAATACATCTATTCTTGATTTGATATCAATTTTCATCTATTACGATTATTATCTATTTATATGAGTAGTACGGTACATAAAACCTTGCTTTATTATACATTATTTGGACATTTGACGTTATCCACTAAAATAATTAGTAACAGTATTAATTGGATGCAGGAAACATGCAATATGGCTTATAAATATCAAGGAGAAAGCAAACAGTAATATTGATCTAGTAAACATAAAGATAGGATTGGAAATTTGGAATTCGGAAACAGATGCTCTATTTACTATTAAGTTTTGGGCAACCCTTCATGTTGGTGAGATTTGTTTAAAGGATTAGATGCAATGAACAGATGCCCTGTTAAGTTTTTAGAAACAGTAATATTGACCAAAAATACTCAATCTATGAAGTGGATTTTGAGGGGTTTTGTTCCATATCTCTATGCCTTCCATTGTGTTTAAAAGCCCCAACTGCAGAATGTAATTCCTGCTCCATCTTCTGAAAGTGATTACCATTTGCACTCTTGTTTGACCCATACCGAATCATGGGTTCTTTACTGACATCTAGGTAATGCAGAATTATCACTGTAGCTATTGAACCAACAAACATAGGGATTGGTCCAAAAATCCATAGGAGCAAAATGGTTGCAAAGTAGAGTGCACGCAATCCCACTGCCCAGAAATTGCTTCCTCTTAGCACTGCCTTTTGAATGCAAAGAACAGGAACATCCCCGGTGGGCATGCTTATGAGGAAACTGGCATGTACAAAATGCCTTGTAGTTTGTACAAAACAAGCGAAGGCTAGTAGGAAGCAAGATAGAATGGCTATGTATTTGATGGAATTAGTAGAATTACTTGTGTCCCCTAAAATAAAACTGCTTGTAAGATGGATACCGGATGAGTTCCCGAGTATAGCTCCAATAAGAGAACAAAGAACCAGAGAAATCGAACACAGGGATGATGAGGCCGATAAGTGGCTGTTAAGAACAGCTACACAAAATCCTCTATCTTTGGCTTCAACCTGCAATAATACAAAACACACAAATGTTCAATCAAGTAGATTTGCTTAGGAACACCAAAACCCGTAAACAACATAGACAAAGAAGAGAAATTTGGTAAGTTTATACAGGTGCTTAAAGTTATACCAGAAGTATTTTTTCAACCCATGCCTTCTTGTTATGATTCTCGTAGCCGATTGCTGTGAGTTCAGGATGATTGAGGTATTTGTATAGAAGGAAGAGATGATAGACACACATGATCAAGAACCCAATTGGCACCAGGATTAAATCCAAGTGTTCTTCCTTCCAAGTCCACCCCATCTTTCTTTTTTGGTCTTCTCAACTGTGTTTCTTTGTAGGTGGTGGGAATCAGGGAATTGAACATAGTATGATTATACTCTATTTATGTGAAAGTTGGTCTGACTTTGCCAATGGCTGGCTGATGCAGTCACATGGAATGGGATCATTTCACAACTTGCAAATGTTTATTCTTTCTCTAGGCTACACTTATGAACTTATAATATAATAGCTATTGGTCTTCATTATATTATTTTCTTCATTTCTAAATCTCATCGAAATGTCTCTGATTCTACTTGTTCTGTATGTGTTCCGGTTCACATCAATCCTTAATTTGTTTCAAGTTCTTTTGGTATTTCTCGTGCATCACTTGAAAACTCATTCTTGAAATGCTGATATTAAAAGTTTTGTAGATATTGCTTCTCCAGCTTAATTGTAGCATACGATGTTTTCACACAATATCATATTTAAAATATTAGCATATGATTCTTTCATGATGATGAACTCTTCTGAAAGCCAAATATGTTTATGCATATAATTGGTGGTAAAAAAAAAGTTCCATTACCAACCATTAATAAAGTGAATTTATGATTGGCCTTCCTTAGTCAACTATAAATTTGTATTTAATTCAATTAAGCTTTCAACCGATTGTATGCTTAAGTATTATTTATTAATATATGTTCCTAGGCAAGTTTAAAGTGACAATTGATATTATCATTCTTAACTAATCATTATTGATGGACAAAAAGTAGATATCAATTGAAAACTTCCCAAAATGATAACTAATGCATTACTCTTACCCACTCACGTCTTGTTTGTTTTTTGCAATAAGCTCTTTTAAAGCACTTATATCTTCACGTGGAATGATATTTTGTTCTAACTACAGAGTACAGACATGAAAAGGACTTCAGACATTTAATCTCTTAAAAAACAAATAACATCTTAGTGTGAGTGTGTATTCTTGGATAAATACACATAAACTGTTATGTTATGTATACAGGACCAAATATCTGTAATATGTATGTGCTAGGAATTCAACTTTGTATATTGATAGCGTGTATAGACTAATTATTGAATTATAAATATATATAATCTTGACCTTAATTATTTCTATAGTATAATATCATGTTGTGTTCAGCGTTTGTTTATTAAATTGATTGATGGTGCTATTACATAGTATCAAATTGTGTTTCTTGTCAACCTGCTCAACTTGTGGGACCTTCTTAAATATTTTAGAATCATAAAACTTTTTGTTTCTGGATATTCAAACATTATTAAATTTGGATATTGATTTTAATTAAGTTCTTATCCAACCTACTTTTACCTACTACCGACCATACCTACCCATACCCACCCTACCCTACCCTACCCTACCCCATCCCATCCAACTTTACCCACCTACCCATACCCTACCTACGCTATCCAACCTACTCTTACCTACTACCCACCATACCTACCCCTACCCACCTACCCATCCCTCATCCACCCTACCCACCCCATCTCACCCACCCACCCTACCTCTACCCATCTCATCTTATTCCTACCTTAGAGATTTATCCGCCTGTACCACCCATCTCATCCTACCCTACCAACGAATTATGAAGTTGGATTCCAATTTCATTTTTAGCCAACCAAACATGATTTGGATTCCAATTCCAATTCCTTGCAGATTCCAATTCCTTATCAGATTCCAATTCCTTCTAAAACATTCTGCGAACCAAACGCCACCTTAGTTTCATTCATCGGTTTCTAAGTGAGGTAAATTCACTCAGTTTAATATGATTATTGGATGCTTACACGTGTTATTCATTTTGTTGGGGATATTGATATCAAAAGCAAGAACAACGATCGACCAAGCAAGAATCACAACAAACAAATAACATCTATGTTAACACGGAAAATCAGGAGCAATGATCCAAAACATATTTTACTATGATATGAGAAAATTGCAGCTACGACAAGTTGGTGTATATGCTAAAGAACACAAATCACTCTCAAGAACACACTCACTGTAAATACAAAGGTATGAATAATAGTGAATTAAAGATGAATAGATGATGCTAGCTAGGAATAACATATTATAATAGGCTAAAGATTTTAATCTTAATAGGAAACAATACTTAGAAAGGGAAGTTATCCAAAACTAGAAGATAAATACTAGATAAAGTAGATAAGAATTAAATAATTGTTTTCCCTAGAATTAATATAGGATTAGATATCCTTGATTTTTGGGTAAATAATTCTAACAATCTCTAACCTTGTACCAAAAGCCATAATCGTTGTCGTTGTCGTTGTCAATGGACATTAAACGGTAGTCAAACACCAATAACACCAACAAAGTTTTGTGCTGACATTGGTTTTGTGCTGTAATCTAGTATACCATTGGTTTTGTGTTGGACAAATAATAGTGGTGCCATGACGGTTAGCAGACATTCACAAATAGTTGTGACATATAGTGGTGTTATACCTATATGCAGGGTCGCCCCTGAGGGGGCACCATCAACCATGAAAGGACGTTTATTTGTATTTGTTTCCTTAATAGCATTAACTTTTACATTCATTTTATCATTTATAGCAACAAATTTTTTAAGTTTTGCTATACATGATAAAATAATATATAAGTTGATGCTATTAATAATAAAAAATAAATAACATTGCTATAATTGCTAAAAATACATAAAGTTGCTTCTATTTTTAGCAATTAAAACATTAGAGTAAGTTTGTTTTTAAAATATATTAAAAAGTAATTTATTATTAATATAAGTAAGATAAGTTTGTTATTAAAGTAAGTAATTATATTAAAGAGTAAACTTGTTATTAAAATAAGTAAGTGATCAAATTTAATAATAAATTGATTTTCGCTAAATGGTTAAAGTGTTGCTTAAAATAATTATGTCAGTCCACCTTGTGCGAATGAATGTATCGATATAGTCACTGTCCCATGTCAATTGTCAATCAATGATGACTATCCTGAATCTTCAAATGATGTGTTTAACACTTTGACACTCCTTCAACAAGAGAACAACTTCAAGATACCAATTTTTCTGGTGATCAAGGAGATTGTTCTACAAAACTTGTTGATGGTGAAGCTGGGTATTAAAGACCAAGAAGAGTCTGTCAGTCTGTCTTGAGACATGATCCTAAGTGGATCAGGTGTCACCCTAATGAGTAGATTATATGTGACATTAATAAAGGTGTGCAAACAAGGATTGACACACTTGAAAACTTTTGTATGTTTTCAAGTTTTGTGTCAATGATGGAACCTAAGAAGATTGATGAAACTTTGAAAGATGTCAATTGGATCACAGCCATGCAAAAAGAACTCAATCAGTTTTAAAGAAACAAATCGTAGAAGTTGGTCTTTATGCCTAAAGGAAAAATTATAACTGGCACAAAGTGAGTTTTCAGGCATAAAATGGATAAGCAATGCCATGTTATTAGAAATAAGGCAAGATTAGTTGCTTTATAGACCTAAAGATTCTAGGTTCGATTCTCAGGTAACTAATTATATATATATATATATATATATATATATATATGGATAATCATAAAAACGATTGACTAACTTTGACTGAGCGAACCGGTCAAAAACCGGACCTATATATATATATATATATATATATATATATATATATATATATATATATATATATATATATATATATATATATATATATATATATATATATATATATATATATATATATATATATATATATAGAGGGGGGTTCAATGGAAAACCAACATGCATCGGAAAACCTTGGAAAACCTCCATGCACCACCACAAATGCATCACAATTCCCGCGTGATGCATCGAATTCCCGCGTGATGCACCGTCTTTCTGCATAATGCACCTGAAAACTTGTGAAAACGGCACTGCACCACCACAAATGCATCAAATTTCCCGCATGATGCATCAAAATCCCGCGTGATGCATCAAATTTTCCGCGTGATGCAGCAAAATCCCGCGTGATGCATCACTTTATTTACAATCATGCCACCGTGTTTTTCATGAAATGCATCAAATCGGACGGTATGCGTAGGTTTCCACAGTTTTCCGGTGCATAATGGTTTTCCATTGAACCCACCCCTATATATATATATATATATATATATATATATATATATATATATATATATATATATATATATATATATATATATATATATATATATATATATATATATATATATATATATATATATATATATATATATATATATATATATATAGGTTCAAGATCTATGGAAAACCATCTTTGACTGGAAAACTGGAAAACCATATTAAATGCACATGTTCATCACGGTAAAATGTTAAATTTAATGCACAACTACAATATACATATGTTCAAATGTGCATTATTATTGACTAGTTCACATAATTTACATGTTCATTAGGATAAAATGTTTTATTTCATGCAAAATAACAATATGCACATGTTCAAACGTGCAATATGCATGAACATGTTTATATTACGCATTTTTGCATGAAATTAAACATTTTGTCTTAACGAACATGTAGATGATATGAATTAGTTATTCATAATGCAATTTTGAACTTATGTATATTATAGTTTTACATGAAATTTAACATTTTATCATAATGAACATGTGCATTTGATATGGTTTTCCAGTTTTCCAGTCTAATATAGTTTTCCATGGATCTCGACCCTATTTGATATGGTTTTCCAGTTTTCCAGTCTAATATAGTTTTCCATGGATCTCGACCCTAAATTAGTTAATCATATTGCAATTTTGAACATATGTATATTATAGTTTTACATGAAATTTAACATTTTATCATAATGAACATGTGCATTTGATATGGTTTTCCAGTCTAATATAGTTTTCCATGGATCTCGACCCTATATATATATATATATATATATATATATATATATATATATATATATATATATATATATATATATATATATATATATATATATATATATATATATAGAGGTGGGTTCAATGGAGAACCTCCATGCATTGAAGAACCTTGAAGAACCTCCATGCACCACCACAAATGCATCACAATTCCCCCGTAATGCATCATTATTTCCACGTGATGCATCAAATTCTCGCGTAATGCATCGATTTCTACATTATATCCATGTGATGCATCAAATTCCCGCGTGATGCATCGATTTCTATGTGATGCATTTCAGTTTTTCTAGCGATGTATTGTGGTTCTTCAAGGTTCTTCGATGCATAAGGTTCTCCATTGAACCCACCCCTATATATATATATATATATATATATATATATATATATATATATATATATATATATATATATATATATATATATGTATATATATATAGGGGTGGGTTCAATGGAAAACCACTATGCACCTGAAAACCATGGAAACCTACGCCTACCGTCCGATTTGGTGCATTTCATGAAAAACGCGGTGGCATGATCGTAAATAAGGTGATGCATCATGCGGGATTTTGATGCATTACGCGGGAAATTTGATGCATCACGCGGGATTTTGATGCATCACGCGGGGAATTTGATGCATTTGTGGTGGTGCAGTGCGGTTTTCACAAGTGTTCCGGTGCATTGTGGTTTTCCATTGAACCTCCCTATATATATATATATATATATGATGGGATCCATTGTGAACAAGTTATTCGTTGTGAACGTTGTGAACAAATAAAAAAAATACATATAATCATTCATATATATCAACAAGTGTTTGTAATATGATTAATATGATTCAAAAGGTTCATAGAAGTGTCTATTTAAGATTCAGAACATTCAATAGGTGCATAGTACGTAGTTTTTATAACAAGATGCATAAGATTCAACACGATTCATGAGATTTGAAAAATTAATTGGATTCAATAAAATCCATAGGATCCAATAAGATTAATGAGTTAATAGAAGGGTTCGGTAGTATTTTCAACAAGATTCATAAGATTCAAAAGCTATTTTATGGTTGTTCACAATGTTCACAACGAATAAAGTGTTCACAAAAGATCCTTAGTCTATATATATATATATATATATATATATATATATATATATATATATATATATATATATATATATATATATATTTGTGGATAATCATAAAAATGATTGACTAACTCTGACTGAGTGAACCGGTCAAAAACCGGACCAGCCTGACTTGGACCGGCCACGTGATGCATCAATGGATTGTGATGCACCATCCATCCCGAGTGATGCAATATGTTTTCCTGCATTGTTGTTCGACTCTAACTGACCACGTGATGCATTAAGTGATCGTGATGCACAATTCTTCCTATGTGACCCACAATCCTCTCAGCGTGATGTATTGTGGTTCTCCAAGATTTTCGACGCATATCGGTTCTCTATTGAACCTACCCTTATATGTGTAATGTGTGTGTGTAGAAATGAGATCGTATGAGAAATGAAAACTTTGTGAGAAATGTTGAATCAAAATAACATATATGTCAAATCTACGTGTTATTTCGTGATTCAATAAAAAGTGTTGAATCATACACAAAATGATCATTTTGACTTTGATTCAACGTGTACTATTGAATCACAGAATAACACGTTTATTCAACATATATGTTATATCGATTCGAACATTTCTCACAAATATTTACTTTACCACAGGATCCATATCCTGTATACATACATATGTATGTAACGTATGAACCGCTATACCACCGCGATAACCGCTATAGCAAATAATAGTCATTGATCGTTATTTGATCTTTTAGCGCGATTACTGCATGGGTTTTGTTTATCACATTTACGACCCAAGCGATAATGCTAAAGCTTAAACTCATTGGATTAAGGTTTCAATGTAGCAACTACGGCAGTGTTCGTGACAGTAGTACCTGCAACACACGCAGGTCGGCCACTCTAGCGGTCCTCATAAGTACCAAACTACCAATAATCCCTTTCCCTTAGACACTTACATGACTCCCCTTTAACGGGGCATTTACATCAAGACAGGGCTTGTCTACCTTCATGCTATCGTGCAAAATTCCATCCATCTACAGTGACCCAAATCGATCTCTACGAGCACACATGTGGAAGGTGGCGTCAGAATTTAGAGTCTAATCATATGTGGAATTTCTTGTGTCAATTGCCAAATACACATCACCATCAGAATCCCCATTGACACCAGTAACTTCTACGGTTTTTTGTTCATGAATCCATTTTCCTTTTCTAGTTTTTTCTTTAATTTATAGCAATCCGAAACACAATGTCCGTGTTTCTTGCAAAAGTTTTAATTTTTCGTTTGAGAACTTGCTTCCAAACTTGGATCAATGATTTTTAGTGTTGCTATTTTCTCCTTGTTTAGAACTTCGCCCCTTTGCAACTAACCCTTCAGCATTATTGATGTTGCAACATCATCAAGCTTTTTCTTTTACTGTACTGCAAAGTGCAAACCAAACCACTTCCATATGATACGACCAGTTCCCGGTTCCAATTTTCTTAATAGTCCTGTCTTGTATTATATCTTCTCACTTTAAAGTCAGGAAAACGTTTGCGAGTACTAAAACCAGACTTTTTGTTTCACAGTCCCATTATCTTGATTTGTTGATTTTGTTTCGGTCCAGTTTGTATCGTGACACGCCACTAGTTATGGAGGTCCTCCTGGCCTCCTGGGGAACTTCTCAAGTTAGCTACACTTGGATCGTGGGCATCATGGCTAATGCATTCGATGTGGCAGTCAGCTTGTTTGTTTGCCCTTTAGTGCCTTCCTCAATCCATGATGATTGATGCATGAGCATCACTAATGACTAGTCTTGCCGTTGAACTTGTTGGCTATTGTGACGTGACTCTGATACCACTTGCCGGGGATATACAGTGCAAAAGTAAGAACAACTATCAACCAAATAAGAACAACAAAAGCAAACTAAATCGATGTTAAAGTGGTAAAACAATGGACAATGAACCAAATTATAATTAATCCTACAATGTATCTCAATCGATGGTTGTAGGGGAAAACATAATTTCTTTGAAGTACAATGATTAAAATTACTAAAATATGATGGTAGCTACTACGACTCTACGAGTAACCAATGGAAAACAAATACTTAAATAATGAAACAATTATCTAAAACTAGAAGATAATCCTAAATAAAATGGATGATAGCTTAAAAAAAACATTGATTTTTTTTTAAGGATCCTTGAGATTTGGGTCAAAATTCCTACACATTTATTATTAAATATTTAAATTTGTGGACATCATCCACTGAAAATAATTAGCAGATGGAATCGGATCTAGGAAACGTGAAAGATGACTCTAAAAGATGGCAGAAACATAAAATTGGCAATTTCTTTATGGACCATGTTTTAATTTCTCATATATCATACTTTATAATTTTTGATCTATAAATTGACTAAATTGTTGTTTATGATTGGGTGTATATTTCTCTTTTTCATTGAAAGTGGTGTAGGTCAGTGGACCTAAATATTGATTGTTGTAGAGTATGATGCATGAAGTAACACCCCATGAAATATTGTTTATACAGTAATAGACAGATGTTTTTCTTTTCTGGTGAGATTGGCTAGTTAGTAGAGCAAGATATAGTAAATATCATATCATCATCCACCACATTATAAGACTAGTCAAAAGAACAATAAAGTGAAGAAAAGATTGTTTTCTATAAACATAATTGTAATAAGAATCAACAAAATTAGCTACAACAAAGTGAGATCGATTTCACAAACTACTTGATCTCAATTGGCCTAATTTGTTCCATATCTCTCTGTGGACTTCGATTGTGTTCGAAAGCCTCCTCAACCACCGACGCTAATTCCTGCCCAATCTTCCTTAAAATCTGACCGCCGTTACGACCACTCTTGTTTGGTCCATACTGAATCATTGGTTCTCTATTTAGATCAAGACAATGCAAAATTACAACCACAACAACCGAACCAACAAACATAGGAATCGGTCCGAATATCCATAGTAGCAAAGTGGATGCAAAGTAGAGTGCTCGTAACCCAACTGCCCAGAAATTGCTTCCTCTTAACACTGCTGTCTGGATGCAATCAGGAGGAACAGCATCCGTAGGCATGCTTATGAGGAAACTAGCATGTACATAGTGCCTTGTAGTTTGTACGAAACATGCGAAAGCCAATAGAAAGAAAGACAGAATGGCGATGTATTTGATTGAGTTGGTGGATCTACTCGTGTCACCCAAGATAAAACCGCTCGTAAGAAAGTTAGTTGACGAGTTCCCGAGTAAAGCTCCAATAAGAGAGCACAAAACTAGAGAGATTGAACTCAAAGAAGTCGCCGCCGACATATGACCACTAAGAACCGATACAGCAAAACCTCTATCTTTCGCTTCAAGCTGCATATCATCAATTCAACAATACCCAAAATCAGACACAGCAGCAGATGTTAGTGGTTAGTTATTAACACCATTGTTAGACACTTCCACCTAAGAAATTCTGCCATTGGCAAGACTCGAACTCGAGACCTCATATACATATATAAAATTAACAACATAATTGGATTGAATTAACAACACAATTGGATTCAATTGAATTGAATTGATGTTTTTATGTATATATACCAGAAGCATTTTTTCAACCCAGGCTTTCTTGTTATGATTCTCGTAGCCGATGGCGGTGAGTGCAGGATGCTTGAGGTATCTGTAGAGAAGGAAGAGATGATAGATACACATGAGGAAGAACCCAAATGGCACCAGGATTAAATCCAGGTACTCTTCCTTCCAACCCATGGTTTCTTTTTGATATTTGTCTGACTGTGTGTTTTTTTTTTGGGAGTGGGTATTGTGTTTATTAGGAGTGGGGAAAGGGATTTAATGTAAGCATTATGGTCTATAAAAGGGTGTGTGGTAAATGAAAGTAGGTCTGACTTGGTCAACGAAATTTGGTGAGAAATCGCTTGTTGGCTGTCATTCACATGTAATCCTATTCACAACTTGCAAATGTTTATTCTAAACTTTTGAGCATATAGCCTCTCCTTGTGGTCAATTCCAAAACACATAAAGCTGTCTATTTTTAGAGATTAAAAGGGGTAATTCTATACGCACATCCTATCAATTGCTAATCACACAACACCTTCTTAATGTGAGATAAAATTAACTTTTAATCATTGATTTTCACGTCATTAACAAAATCATGTGAGTAAGGAGGTGTACATACGGCAATGCCCGTTTAAAGGTTACTGGTTTAGACAGAAAAAGTTTGGGTTAATAAGCTTGTCATTTTTACATAGCATGAAAAGCTACCGTCAATTATACCTTTATAAGTCCGTTTAGCCCAAGTTATTAGTTAATTGGATGGATAGTTTCACACTAGCTTTTTACAAAGAACGAAAAGTATAATTTACAGTAGACAGTTTCAATGAACATTTATAAGAGGTCTAAGTTTTTTTAAAAGTAAAATTTGCAGTAGGAAACAAAAAGTATTTTAGACAGTTTCAGTGGACATTTATTTTGAAACGGAGGAAACAATGTTTTTATCTAATTAGTTGATATGTCATTTTTATTGAAACACATGTAACCATATAAGGTAGAATTTAACTTGTAAACGATTATGTTGTTAGTTAGTGATCTCTGTAGTATATATAATGACATATATGGT